>JANHMN010000001.1:7633615-7646213 GCA_030674055.1 Rhabdomys pumilio
AGCAGCCACAAGACCACATGCATTAAAACCCAGAACGAGACATATATCCAATTTGCACAGAGGTTGATTTTCTTCTCTTATCTGAACAATATATGATTAGGTTAAACTGACATCATGACATGTAGCAATGAAAACAGAATTTATTTAGAAATAATTCCCAAGTAACTGGGAAAGCTTTGAGTATACTTTAGAAACAAGCCGAGCTTACTTGAAGGGATAATCGAAAAAAATAAATTTGAAAATAACCTCCTTATTGCAGCATATATCCTAGCCAGTAAACTCATTTCAACATTTAAATTTATTAATTCTCATAAAGTTTTGGTATCAAAAGTAAGAAATTATGCCTTAATAACCTGAGCCCGATGGTGCTACACCACAGCGTTCCTTAGCTTGTGATGAAATGAAAGTGACTTTGCTGTGAGTTTGCTCCTCATAGTGTGATCCCCCGTCTCAGTCGCACAACAACAAGTTTATGAACATCCTTCTTTATTTGCTCTTTGAAGTGTTCACTTTGAAGTACAAAAATCTAGTTGCATTAAACTACGTCTCCTTGGAATGTGGTACTGGATCTGAGCCCGTGTGTGTTTTTACCATTTTATTCAGCAACTTCCTTTCATGTTGAAAATAATTTTTCCAACACACCAAATAATAAAAAAAAAAATCGCATAAATTAAACAGGATAAAGTCTCCTACAGTGCTCTGGAAGCTTCAAATTAATTCTATCTGCAACGTCAGTCATACTTACGTGGCTGTGTGCAAACTGTTTCAATGCTACACGATGTTCAACCGCTGATGTTTTTGAGGAGAACTTTGGTAGCACTTCTGAGATCAAAACGCCAAAATAAAATACATTTCAACCTAAAGTGTCTACTTACTCTTTTTAAAGTTTTATTGATGTTTGCAACAATGCAGGCATGCTCCAAATGGCAATTTGAATTCAGGCTTTCTGTAGAAAAAGAAAACACATCCCACAGTGAGCCTACGAACCATTTTTTTTTCCTAAGCTGATTTTGTTGACTGGAATGATTTTGTTCATTTAAACATTAAAAATGCACCCTTTAGCATTTGAGAATCCATGTGAGTTCCAGAATATATAATGTATCACAGAAAATGGAAGAAAGTAGTTTAAGGAAGAAAGAATGAATGTGAGTTACATCAAACATGGTGCTTCTGTTTCCACGAAGCGAAACAATACCTTTCTTAATTTAGTTTTTCAACCTTAGTCCTGACATAGATGCTGGGACTATAGCTCATTGATACTTCACAAACGTGCCATAAATATTTTATGTAGTTTAAGATTGAAAGCTATAAGTTACCTTGGCAGTAAGAACCATCATTAGGTGTGAACTGCGACCTCCCCGTGGAGGTGTGATAACCTTCCCTGCAGAAGCAGCTGAACCCTCCGCTCATGTTTTCACACACAGCATGCTCGCCGCAGACGGAAGACTCGCTGCACTCGTCTATATCTGCAAATGTTTCAGAAGCAGTTTCTTACATTAGTGCTCTTTTGCTCATTTGCTTCCTCAGAACACTATTACATGTGGTTAGTGATTTCACACCAAGAAACAAGATACAAGAAAGCAGGGGAAATCCCATCATTTGGGAAAGACGAGAACAAACCTGGCTGCATGCATTTCTTAACTCTAATTTGGCCAATCCATTTTGACAGAGTATTGAAAATTCATTCATGGACCTCACCCTCAAATTGTTTTCTGAGTAGCATGATTCATCAGCAAAGTCAGTAAATCTATTTCCATCATCTAAGACGTAACAGTGAGTTCTAATTTAATAAAAACTCATTTTTCAAAGTGCACTTAAAATTATTTGCCTGCTAGTCTTAGGCTGAACTGATGATAACTCAGTTTAAAGGAATCTGGAGGATAAAGATGGGCCCACTTTCTCTCTGAAGCTTCATTTCTGGGTGTGATTTAACTGAAAACTTAGGTCCGGCACATTATGTGATTCAGCTCTCTTAAGATTTATCACGATTGATTACTTTTGTTCATATTACATTTGGACCATGATTCTAATATGCAATCATCATAGTTGAGTATGGATGAAGTAATAAATTGCACAGAATTAAGTCAGAAATTCTCAGTAGCTATATATTGACACTGTAATAAAGGTGCTGGGGTTTTAGGCTCACATCATTTATATTCTTAATTTAAAATTTTACACACTGCAGTGAAATGTGCCTTAAAGTTATAAATACAATATAAATATGCTGCCAGGTTGGAGAATGATTCCAAGGAACTTAATAGTTCAGATCATTACCTTAAATTAATGCTTAGATGTGTGTGTGTGTGTGTATGTGTGTGTGTGTGTGTGTGTGTGTGTGTGTTGAGACCACTTCTGTCATCTTAGAATCACTTTCTATTAGATTAATGAATGAACCTGCGATTTTAATTTACAATTTGATTATTAAAATAACAAAATGGCACGATACCATTTACTAGTATAAAAAGGAAGGGAGCTATTAAAGTCTAATTTAAAATGTCATCAGGCTGTTGTCTGAAATTCAGCTGTTCCCAATTTTTCATTTAAAAACTATAAGGAAGGCACAGGAAAACATGGAACTCAAAACACAGAAAAGACACTCAGTACAGAGCCTTGTGCTCAGTTCTGAAGATCTTTACATTAGCTAGAGAGCTGGTGGTACTAAATTATAAAGAACGTTACCAGAGTGAATGGCTAGAAACCCTCTCTGCTGATGATGTCTGCATACCTATGGTGTGTATGATCTAAAAACTTAAGTGCACAGCCTCTAGAAAGTCTCCCCCCTCATTTATTTTTACATGTATGTTCAGAAACTATCATCCTGCACAGATTAATCCTATACTGACTAATAATGGAAAAGGCTACAGAGTATTGACTCTTGGATCGAAGGAACCACCTCTCCATGCATTCCAAGCTGCATAGAAGGAAGAGAGAATGAGGCAAGAGTGAAGCTAAGGTCAACCATGTGGGGAATGTGAGGCTCAAGCCAAAGAGTCTTTTACTCTTGTGTTGAAACAAGTGTCTCACAATGCTGGTCTGGAGTTTACTCTGAAGCCCTTGAATTCATGACTGTCTTTTGGCCAGAGTCTTTCAAGTTCCGTGATTGCAGGCATGTGATCATGAATATCACAGAAAAGCCCCCTCTCCCACTCAGTCTCTCCTCTCTCTCTCTCTCTCTCTCTCTCTCTCTCTCTCTCTCTCTCTCTCCCTTTCTTTTTACACATTCAATTGGTGCTTCTATACCTGTATAGGTGTGGGCCATCCCATTGAGACACGAGGAACCTAACAAGGGTCATACTCCTAAGTCACTCCTCACCTCCAGCAGCTACCGTCAACTACTGATAGCTCCTCAGACAGGGGATAGGCCTGTAGACCCTCTGTGATCCATGGTGAAACTTTAAACTACCTTAATTTTGTGATGATCTTGTGTAGAAAACCATAGGTGCTGACTATGTATATGCAACAGCTATGTCATATCCAGAGGGCTTTATGCAGCACCACAGCCTATTCTTTGATGATGTCATACATGCCCATAGCACATCCTGATTCCACATCCACCTATCTGATCCTACTGACTGCCCTCTCCCCATACCCATCCCCCTTCACTATCTGTTTTGTCCTGATTTCCTTTTGTGATCTTTTCTTTTTTAACCTTGGCTTGTTTATCACTGGGAGCATGCCTCATTGATACTCCACAGATGTGTCATAAATATTTTATGTAGTTTAAGATTGAAGACTATAAGTTACCTTGGCAGTAAGAGCCATCATTAGGTGTGAACTGCGACCTCCCCGTGGAGGTGTGATAACCTTCCCTGCAGAAGCAGCTGAACCCTCCGCTCACGTTTTCACACACAGCATGCTCGCCGCAGACGGAAGACTCGCTGCACTCGTCTATATCTGCAAATGTTTCAGAAGCAGTTTGTTACATTAGTGCTCTTTTGCTCGTTTGCCTCCTCTTAACAACATAACAATATTACACGTGCTTTGTGATTTCACACCAACAAATACACGAAAGTGTGGAGGTGTCCCTGGGGCTCACTGAGGAACAGTTCCCCCATCAGGACACCCCTGAGGAAGATGGTTCACCTTCCCTCATTAGCCTTCAACTGCCAGCAGCTTCCCAAGGGAGGGCTGGACCCCAGGAACCTTCCCTCTATTCACAGTTGCCTGTCAATGAGTCTGGTCTTGTGAAGACCCAAAGCAGAAAACCAAGCTCTGTGAGCTCATGAGTCCCATGACCACTGGGGTTCTTGTCTATGGGATGGTCTCACACTGCTGTTCTCTCAGATGGCTGCCATCCCGTCACCAAATAGGGTATGTCAGCTCCTGAATCTATAAAATCTCTAAAATGGCAATATAATGCTCTAGTAATGGTATCAAAGGTTGTAGTAGTACCCTGGATTACTAGCATCCAAGATTAAGCTCATGCAAACTTGTTATATTTAGCATCGAGAGTTTATAAAATAACGTCAATTATCCTCTGAGATGAATTCTTTTAAAACTTAACTCTGATTTATATATTTACTTGTACATTTTAATAAAAGGTAGACATGAGTCTATTCTGCATTGCTCATATGTATATGTCCAGGACTGGTTATTTGGTGAGAGCTCATTCCTGAAGAAAAGTTGATTATCTCCTTTCAGTGGCCATCGGATGTGTGGCTTTTCATTTTTCCTCATCTACCTTGATGTCTCAACTGGTGATGTCAATATGTATGTCTTGTTCTGGCTTTCATACTGTTGAGACTTTGTAGATGCAGTGTCTCTGTAATGTGTAGACGACATTTGCTAGTAGCTGACATCCTGTTCGTATGGCTCTGACAATCACACTCACACAATTGTTATGCACATATAATACATAACATACATACAAATGCAATCACATATATATTATTATTGGTACACATATGTGACAAGAAATGAACTGAAACTGAATTTGGGTGAGAGTTAGGGTGGGGACTCACGAAGGGTGACAAAGGGACAAGTGACATTAAATGCAATCAATGCTCATACATGGGGTTCCCAAAAAACAAACAAACAAAAAATAAGAAAATATAACAGAGTTGAATATGATAAAAATAAATTGCATACATTCAGAAAAATGCAATAATGAAGCCTTATTATTGTTTGTACTTGGTATATATTAGTAAAAATGTAAATGTCCTTTAAAAAGTGTCAGAAGTGTGTGTTACTCATTTCGGTACTGTTGCTCTGTGCTCTCCAGGGAGAAGTGCTTGAGATAATGCAGTAAAGGTAAGTTCTGGTCCATGTAGAATGAACTGGTCCAGTTAGAAGAACTACTGTCCTCAGGACCTCACTCTGTGTCTGTCTTCTACCTAAGATGGTTTAGAAATGTCCCGTCTCAGAATGGGCTGAAGAAGCCATGGATAAAACAAATATGGTTTCC
Organism: Rhabdomys pumilio; assembly: GCA_030674055.1. Lineage (NCBI taxonomy): Eukaryota > Metazoa > Chordata > Mammalia > Rodentia > Muridae > Rhabdomys > Rhabdomys pumilio. The sequence goes on from JANHMN010000001.1 coordinate 7,639,020, forward strand.
ATCTTGCAGCAAGTTTCATGCTAACTTTGCCTGCAATCTCTTATGACGCACAAATTGTCTGGCTGCCTGGCTACCTTGCTGCTTGGGGTGTTACGACTGCTCAGGGGAGGCAGAACTCAGTCTATGATAGGGGTCTCTAGGTGTTGTTTTTTGAAGAGTCAGAACAGATAAATCCAAAGACTCTCTAGTCTGGCAGGAACAAAAGGTTCCTTGGGTCTCTGGTCTGGCTGCATCAGCGAAGTGTTACAGCGCTCTGAAGGGAAGCTCCCTGAAAGACAGGCAGCTAGGTTCTCTCCTGCTACCTGCAGCATCAGTGCCAGCGGCAACAGTGGCTGCGGTGAACAGCAGCAAGCAGCTGAGAACCACAGCTAGAACCTCTAGACAAGTGGCCAGCAGCAGAGGCACAAGCCTGGCATGCTGGGCGGGTCCAAGGTCCAACAATGAATGAGTCAGGAGAGAAAACTCTTTCCCAAATTGTTACAGCTCAGTAAAACAGTCACTCTCAGACGATTCTTGGTGAAATAACTTGTGCACTTTATCCCACGAGAATAGGGATTTTGTAAACATTTTGCCAGTAGGGTAGGATCTAGGGATAGATGCTTCTCATTGGCTCAGTCTGAGATGTTAAGGATGCTCTATTTGCATGGGGAAGGACTTCAGGTAGTGTTCCTACATGACAGATTGTCATGGCGCTCTTAGTTGGGTGTCGTGCTTATGTTTTCTAGAACGAGTAGAGCTAGGTATGGAGCTGGCCTCACCCACGCCTGCCATTCTAAATTCTGAAATTCCGCTGAGTTTGGGTTTGCTCAGCCTTACCAGTTGTCTGGTGGCAGTCCACTTGCCCCACACCTTGAACCTGATACATCTACATTGTGTCCACTTTTCTAGAGTTACAAGAATGGCAGTGGCTACATTTGTATCCTAACCCTCTTACACTGTACCTGTAACACAGTAAGCAGATACACACAATGCAGAAGGGCTGTATATCACAACAATGAGGGAATGCATGTGCAGGTAGTAGTGGCACCGAGGCTACACCTGATACTTCACTGTAAAACTAGAAAACCAAATCAGTAATTCTGGTCCTGTTTGCTGAGCTCCTCGTTGCAGGAGCCCTGAGTGTATGTTTGCTCAAGGATGTAGAGGAATGAATCCTAGGATGTCATGTCTTTGTAATTGACAAAGTTGTCTAAGAGGTAAAAAATGCTGGCCTCTATTCTAATGAAAGCTAAATCTCAGCTATGTCTGACTAAGACTGACTGCAAAGTTTTAATGACTGGCCCTATTTTTTTTTTTTTTTTTGCTACTAACAGCCCTTGATTTTGTACTAAAAATTCAATATTTCTCAAAAGGAAGCACAGCCTTCACAATCTCAGGTTATTTACTAATTCTAATTTAAAAAGACATGCCATTTTCCATATCTATGACTGGTAAACCCAACAGCATTTTTTGCGATAATCTTTCAAAGTGTGATTATACAATGACTTTGATCATAAGTAGTTGACAATAATTGTTAGGGATGTAGTTTTCTAATGTCGTTTACAGAAGGGAGAAGGCAAAATGTTTGATTATGAGAAATTACTTACAAAGATGGGATTCAGTTTTAGTATTTTCAACTCCAAGAGAACAAAAACTCCTGCAGTTACATGGAAAATTCAAGTAGAAAATAAAAACACATGTGTAGCAAAGGTGACTGCAGAGAGAGGGTAAAGGAGAAATGATAATCTCTACTCTAGCCTCTAGTCACTTTGACTTCTGGGTGCTTAAGTCTCCCCACCTGGCCACGCTGGTTTTCAACTGGTCTTGGGAGCTGAGTACCTCACATCCTATTTTACTGTGATTCCAAAGGGATGAATATAATGCGTAGTGCTCTCACCTACACCTGCCTGCAACGATTACTTTATGTGTGAGGAACTGCACTTAAATACATACTAAAGTTAAAGACATCTTCTTGACTCACTTCTTGCTCTGAATAGGAAACTTCATTTTCTTTTAATTGATTATTTAATGACTATAATTGCTACATATGTCACACTTAAAATTTAGCTGAATTGCCCGTCAGAAGCACAAGTGACGATAATACTAAGAGGGAATAGATGTATGGCTCTGTATGAACCCTGAGGATTATCAAAGAGGACAATGAAAATTACCACAGAACCTAAGAGAATGGACAGACTTGCACAGTAGCTTCTCAGACAAGCACAATCCTTACAGACAGCAAAACTGTGAGAAATAACATTTTTTCAGAGAATGAGTTTTTCACTGAATGATCCATCATATGAAACAGATGAAAAAATAGGGTTGAGGACTGAGGGCTGGGTTTTGATACAGTTATTGTGTTTGCAAACTACTTAAAAGAGCTACAAAGGGGTTAGCTAAGGCTTAGGGCCATTCTGTACCATTCTGTAGCAGAAATGAAGATTGGAAGAAAGAGCTCTAAATTATAATGATTAGTTCTCTTACAATGTTGAAGATCTTACTACTTGTTTTTTTGTGTTTGTCTGTTTTCTCTGTCTGTGAAATAGAGTCTCCTTTGAATTGAAGAATATTAAAAAAAACCTGATCTGATGTGACAATGGAAGTTTTGTGGAGACTGAAGGATCTAGAAAACCGAGAATACAGTTAAAATTGTCTTTAACCATGGGGTTACCTGTCAGGCTCCCCCAATAACCGGAGTAACTCTACTGTTTCCTGAGGTACACAATCAGTCACTCCTCACAGTAAAACCTGTTATATGGGATTCTAAAAAGATTGGCAACTGGAATATAGGATAGAGAAATTCAGTTGGCTTTTGAGAAGGATAGCATTGTTTTAGAGCCTTCACACTCTGGCAGAGGTTTATCCTCCATATAGTAGGGTGGGATAAGATTCAAATGTTGCACCCAGTTAAGTTTCAGGTGGGAAATTTGCTTTCTGGGACTAAGATTGTGACTGCACTTCTCTCTTTATCTGAAACGCCTGCGTGTAGAACCTTTCACTGTGTCTGAGCATAATAAGCGAAATCTTTGCTGACTTACATTTACCTAATTATTATCTATTATTATGCAAATATATACATTCCCAGAAAGCAGCAATATGTACATCTCTGTACCCACATAATAGAATTAAGACATGCACGCACAGATGTACACACACATACACACACGCAAATGCATACCCATGTGCACTTACATGTATACATGCACACAGACGCACAGACACATGCACAGGTACATGCACACAGACGCACAGACACATACACATGCACACGTGCGCACATGCCTACACACAACATAAGTTAAAGTACTTCATGAAAATTAACTGAGGGTATCCCATAAATTGCACTCAAAGCGTCTAAATTATGTTAAAGAAAAATATTTCTCCCATGTTGGGTTTGAGTCAATCATTTAGTTACTGAAATATTTATGGAATCTTCCAGGTCCCAAATGTGAATGTCTATATTGGGAAATCAGTAAAAATTAATCAAAAAGTCAGGATCTGTGCCCTCCTGTCAGAGTTCACATTCTGAAGTTAACTTCCCACACAAGCAGATAATTGAGTTTTTATTAAAATAAAAGTTTTCATTTATATCTCTAAATTTGAATCCTGTCACCGAATATTGGGGGAAGTTTATATTAAACTATAAAATAAATTGTGGTTTCAGATCAGTTATTGGTGATATAGGAGATGATGAGGCTAGGATCCCATGTGGGCCACTGTTACAAAAATAATATGCAGAGACGCACAGGGAAAGGGTTGTCTAGATCTGAAGGACCAGATCTGAGCAATTTAGCCACATTATATTGCGTAAATGAATGGTTTCTAAAGTTCACACAGCAATGTGCTATTTCATTCCATTACACCTTTATTAATATTGTACAACATATTAATACAAAAAAGTTGATATTAAATTTTGTATTGTTCTTTAAGCATAGTTTTTGACACTTGACCTCATAGCTTTCTTATCAAGAACTAGGAAATTAAACATATTTGCTATGTCTGAGTCTCACAAACTGGATATATCATATAGGCAAACTCCCTGGAGTTCCTACTCAAATCTCATTCAATAAAACATCATTTACCTGAAAGTAACCTTCAGATAGCGGATAGGCAAATTATTTTCAGAAGTAATATATAAATATGAATTATTTAGATACATTTAAACTTCGCAGTGTCTAGCTTTATAATAATTAACCTTCAAAGACAAATTTCCCTTAGATGTGTAGTCTGTAGACAAACAAAAGCTGTTTCTTGAGCTTGTAGTTGGCTTAGTGGTTAAGAGAGCATACTGTCTTGAAGAGGGTCTCAGATCTGACCTTAGAACTCATGCTAGACTGCTCACAGCCATCTGTTTTTCTCATTCCAGAGGAATCTGACACTATGGGTACCTGCACTCACATACTCACATGGGCATATATCCACACACAGGTAAACATACATACACATAATACATATATCTGCATATATAAATGTATAAATGTATATATATAACATGAATACATATTTAAAACATGTTTCTTTTGTTTTATAATACTCCCATCAACCGCCAGTTACTTGTGGTAACCCTAAGTTGAATTTACCTCCACATTAATTCATTATATTTATATGTAAACATTCATACTGATATTCCTTAAAATCTTTTATAATACAGCTAAGTTGGAGAAGACTTTAGAATTTAAAAGCTATTAACAGGAAGAAGTGCCTAGTATTCTTTCAATGATACACATTGATCCATCTGTAACATGATGAATTGAGTATGACAAGCTCAAAGGCACACATGGTCCCCAATAAAAGTATCTATGACTGTTGGGAAAAATGAGACAGACACCCAATTACCAGATTATCTCCTGTTTAGGGTCTTTAATAAACAGTGAGATTACTAAGCTACAATGCAGACAAAGGATATGGCTTCCTTAGGTCAAGTTCTGGATATCAGGATTTATGTTATTTGCAGAGATTTCAAAGGGAAAGTAAGCTGAACCAGATTTTACACTGTAATTATGGGTTTGGATAAAGAAAAGTCATCTCAACAGTACACTCAACCAAGGAAAAGAGTTTTCATAAATATCTGGTAGCAAAAACTAAGAAAAATCATATTATTGAATATGAAGTGGCACCAAGACTTGGCAAATACTTGTAAAGCTGTTGGAACTAGGTCAAAGATGGCCTTCAACAGGTTCTATGGAGTAGAAAATTACGATTGAATTTGAGCATACACGCATGCAGAACCTATCCAGAGCTGCTTGAGGACGATGCCAAAGCAGAGTAAAGGAAGAGGCACATTACACCTCAGGACTATTTCAAACCTGATGTCACTGACCTCCCCCATCCGCAGTACACATGGGCGAGGTCAAAGTAGAATAAATATGACGTGAACAGTGTGTGTGTGATGATGTGTAATGCAGATTTTTACTTTTTACTCATGGTGATGTAACATTTAAGATATCTGTGTTTTAGAGATTATCTGGACACTTCAGTTGGCTGTGGAGGGAAGAGCAGAAGTGACTTCCTTTTTATTAACTTGCAGAGAAGTGGGAGAAGTAAAGGAGTGGCTTCTTTACAGAGCAAGAGAGCAGACTTACAATGGAAAGATTGGTGTATTCTGATGAATCGAGGCTATTCAGACAGATGGGGATGTTGCCAATTGGACAGTAACCACACAGCTATAATTTACAGGTCTCTGGGGGAGAGCTGAAGCCTTTCTTGTTTCCTTTCTGAAGCTGTCAGATTCCAGAAGAAAGGGAACCCCACTGTTCCCTTTGTACTTATCTCTGCAAGGACCCTCCTTCTCTCTGTCTATCTCCTAAGTTCCAGTGGATGCAGCTGTGGGCATATACTGCTTACATTATGAATTTGTTGATGCTTAGAGACTATTCTCTTTTTAATCAACTAAGTGCAAAGGGCCAGAAGACAGGCTAAGATGTGAAGGGAGAATACAAGGAACCCTCCATCTGTTTTGTTTTATTCAACAGTAACTGCAAAGATCATTGGGGTTTTAGCTGGTTCGGTCCAGTTTATCAATAACCACAGGAGCAAAAGCCAGATGACTGTGTCTGAAATATCCTTACCTGCTGGATCTTGGGCACTATATTCCTGTTATTATTGGTTAGTCAATCATTTATTTGTCATTGGGTTATAACATTGACATGATTTATATCAGTAATTCAAATGCTGGAAATTAACATCTGTTTCATGTCCTGTTTCTTGACTGGGACATTTTAATTATTCAATTGTGGTAAGAAAATGCTTGCTGCTGTCGTCTCCCTGGTTTCCTAGAAAAGTCCACTAGAATAGATAAAATGAGACCTGCATAGAAGCAGAACCAGGTGGACAAAGTTTTTATGTCTGACTTCAAAGACAGTGGTTTTGCATTGTTGAGAAATAATAATAAATAAAACATAAATAATGTTTCTAAATAAGGCACAAGTAACAAGCATCTAAATCTCCAAGTCCAAGGATCTGAAGAATCTTACTGATGGCAGGTTTGGGGCTACAAACCACAAGACTACAATGGATCCATTGGTAAAAAAACTGAATTTTACTGCTTTTATAGGTCTCAGATACTCTGAAATACTAAGTTTTATTTTGTATTCTATTTTCAAATGTAATCACCAAAGATAAGGAAAAAGACTTTAAAATTGAGATACTATCGACTAGGCTCAAAATCGATTGTAACAACTTGAAAGGCACAGAATTTGAATGATAGCTTTCCTCTTGGACCCGTCTTACCTCTGGTCATGACTGCTAGTATTCCTCTGTAAATTGGAACACTAAAATGACCATAACCATTATGTGATTCTGCATGAAACAGGCCCTGTGTGTCAAGGTCGGAGTAATACAAAAGGCATTATTATCTGTCCCCTTTAACTTCATGGAGCTGCTCCGTTCATGCCCCGCCCCCAGGCCCCAAGTAGTACTGGAAAATTCCTTACAATTTAGAAAACTTAGAACTTAGAAACTTAAGAGCTTGGAACTTAGTAAAAATGTCATCGCTCAGATACCTCAGTGTGTATAGTCCATGGACTGCATTCTTTTGGTAATCATCAAGCTATACAGATAGGTAAAGAGGTAAGAGAGGAGGACATGTCAGCCAAGGGGGAGGAAAGGGGAACTTCAGGGAAAACAGAAGACTTCAATCAGTTAATGAAGAGTAACCTGTACATACCATAACTGATGCCCTTACTGTGTGCACATTACAACTGATGTCCCTACTGT
>JANHMN010000001.1:7646223-7663094 GCA_030674055.1 Rhabdomys pumilio
ATTACAACTGATGTCCTTACTGTGTGCACATCACAACTGATGCCCCTACTGTGTGCCCATTACAACTGATGTTCTTACTGTGTGCACATTACAACTGATGTTCTTACTGTGTGCACATTACAACTGATGTCAAGATCCTGCTTTATGCAAGACAGGGTAAGGAAAGGAACAATATAAACATATTTTTTCTCCCACCTGGGGATGTCTTTGACCTCTCACTATTTCAGGGAAGGAAATAATTCAATACAATGCATATATAATCCAATCGTCTATGCATACACACTTCCACCTGCAAGATAATTGATTGACAAGACACATGGGACCATAATCCAATACTGAAAGCAATGCCTTCCTCCTCCTCACTGCTGACATGAAGCATTAGTGTAGGCTAACATCTCCTTGATCATGGGTTTCCAGAAGTCCAATTTACTAAAGGGAAAGTCAAAAGCATCCAGTGAAAAAAGTTACAAATTGCAAGGTAAACAAAGCAGATTTATATGAGAATAAAATGTGCTAGATGTTTGTGTTTTTGAGTTTCTTTAATGGAAATGCGATTTTTAAACTGTTCAAAACAGCAACTATTATTCCAAGATATTTTTGAAAAGAAAAATGTGCCTTTGACAATGGATCTGTTTTTGAATGGTCTGCAGAAGCCGGGAGTGGGGGAGGTGAAGACAAATAATGCATGTACAAAACCTTCTCCGAGGCTGTTTTTGCAATTACTTTTTTTTTTTTTAAAGGAAAATGTAGCACTTAAGAACATACTCCCATTTTCTGCTACTATCATTTTTGGTCTTCTCTTTGTCAGAACTATTAATGCACACATATTATAAAAACAAGCACACTGAATACAAGTAGAAGAGGGGAGTGGAAGGGAAAACAGTTCTATTTTTTCTACACACTAGAAACCATTTCTCTTGCTCATTGGATGCAAGGATGGAACAAAATTCTGACACATTTCTTTCAGATTATCAATCAATGATTCTGAAATGTTTTCATTCCCTTGAACCCATCAGCTACGATAGTAAAGATGAGTAATATTCTCATAATCTCCCTGGGACTCAAATGATGGTTATGAAGTCGCTTCTGTGAAACTCATTTTATTGACTTTTGTTTCTAATCATTGCAGTGATACATATGCAATGGAGGAATCAAATCGTCAATAGAAAGGTCTTACAAGCTCTCAATGTGAAACCTTGATGCTTTACAGAGGACCTCTGCAGAGGCGCCTCAGAGTCTGCAATGTGGAGAGAGAGAGTAGTCTGTGTAAGTTACTGAGAAAACCCTATCATCCCCAAATCATCTAAAAACATTCTATCTTGCTGAAAGACACTTACAAAGATACAGGGTGCACACAGCAAACGAAATATGAAGTTTGCGAGGAAACATTAAAGAGGGCAATGTAAGGAATATCAGATTATTTCAGAGACAGACCCTCACAAAAAGGCTAGACAGTGTGGTACAAGTCAGAGGTAACAAACCCTACATGTGAATCTCACAGAGATAATGCCCAGGTGATTATAAACAGAAAATTCAGCTATATCTCCTTATCTACAGGGTGTTTGCTTCTGCTGATGCACTTGCTGGACACCTGAAATTATAGTAAGTATTCTATATGCTGTGCTTTGTTTTCTATATACGCTACAATGAGAAAACTTAACCTAAACATTAGACACAGTGAGATGTGAACAAAAAAAAATCACAGTAATAAAAGAAAGCAGCTACAACAATATTCTGCAGTAGAAGTTATGGAGATACCGTCTCTGTCAGAATATTTTATTATTCAATAGTTCTTGGCAACTTCACAATAAAAATATTTTATGAACATATGTGATTACGTTTTCTTCCTAAACCTGTAATTTTTCTCCTTCCCACTTAAAGAATGCACTCTGTAGCTTTTCCTCGAGTATCTTGCATTGCTATTTTGTGTTTTGGAACTCACTATGAAGTAAAATAAGTGATTCTTGGACACAAGATCTAAGATGTCCCTCTATTACTGACTGAGGTTGCTACTGCGTGATGAACAGAGAGGACACACTGCACAGAAATGCTGTATTTGGAGATAATGCCTGTCTGAAGGGAGATGATGAGACAGTTCATCAAATAACCCAGGCTCCTGTTCAGTTTGGACCTTGTGAGTTACACATCTGTCAAGTTTTCCATTTACCAATTCCATGCAGTTGTTAACCACTGTTAACTGTAATCACAGAAAGAGACACTGCTCCCCAAGGGAAAATAGAACTTCCTAAAGGTGCTAATTAGTATGCTAATGAAAACCATACAGAGATGGGGGTGTACTAAATACTCTGGACACAATAGGACCTGTGGACTAATTTTACATTGGTCACTGGTCAGGTCAGCATGGACCACAATGAAAACACACACACACACACACACACACACACACACACACACACACAAAAACCCCAGCATATTCTATGTTAATATTCCAACATATATATAACATATGTATATATGTATATATGTATATATATACACACACACACACACACACACACACACACACACACACACATATATATATGTATATCTATAGTGTTTGTGTGTGTGTGTGTGTGTGTGTGTGTACGTATGTATGTATTCTGGAGAACAGCATATCCCACCCTAAAATCCAAATATGTTTGTTACTTTTATGAATGTAGATCTATTGAATGAAACATTTTAAAGAATATTGGCTTACTTTAGATATAGTTTAACAGGTGAAACATTCTAAAAATGAGAGGTGCACCCTATTGCTAATTAATCGATGATTTCTTGATTGATTGAAGGGATCACTCACATCTTTCTTAAATGACACTTAGGGACTTTTTTTTTTTAATGCAGACTGTTTCATATAAATGTAAATGTAGCATTTTTTTTTTGTAAAATCACCTTGTATCATGATTTTTTAAAACCATGACATTTTTAAAAGAAGACTCAGTATTTTAGTAGAAGCCATGATATCTTAACTATCTCCATGATAAAAGTGTTGTGAATAATATTTATAATTTGAAATTATCATCCAACCCCCAGAAAAATAAAGCATTTAGTTTTCTGATAATTATAAGACTTTGAAACATAAGTACATAAAACTATCATGGTTTGTAAAAAGTACTTATAAGCTTGACCACTTAACAAAATTATCAAAATTATTCTCTGACTTAGACCATGAAGATAGCAAGGCAAACTGGGTGTTAGACAGGGTATAAAGAAACCAGACATATTATTTTAATCATTATCTTTAATCTTGGCTACCTTGAATAATGTTTCATATTTTTTCATATTCCTATAATGACTAACTGCTTATATATACTACTTTAATCTCTGCAAAATTTATATGTAGAAGTTTACTTCCATACTCAATTTTTTTCTAGAATTAAGCATGACAAGTTGTAATATATTATATACCTCTTTAAATATGGTGGCTACCGTTCCTTGTTCTTGTTCTTCTGACAAACCACGGTTTTACCAGTCTTCTCTGTGTCCACTCTGATGACATCTCTATTTCTCTCTTATCCTGTCTTCTCCAAACAAACAGGAAAGTATCTGTTTCTTTTTTTCTATTTTTTATTGGATATTTTATTTATTTACAATACAGATGTCATCTCCTTTCCCCATTTCCCCTTCCTAGAACTCTCTATCCCATCCCCTCTCCTCCTTTTTGCTTTTATACCATTTTGATTACACACATGTATTAAAGTCAATTCTAGGTTGTGAGTCTAGCAATACAATAGATGTAAACAGTCAAGGAACAAGAAATACAATAAACACAAGAAAAAGCAAGACATTAAATCCAATTATGTAAACACTCCCGTTTCTAAGGGCTTACCAGGATGACCAAAGTATCTGAGCCTACTTCCCTGTCCTAGCTCAAGGTTATTTTCGTGTATCTGCTTCTTTAGCTACTTCCCACAGATACATAAGCATCCTTGGAATGGTAGTGCAATGCCATTCATGCATTTTGTTTTCTAACTATACAGAAGTAGGTAGAAAAGTATCTGTGTTCAAAGAAAATAATACAGAAATTAGAATTCAATGATTCTTTTCCATCTGTGTAAGCAGTTGGAATATTAGATTAACTTATGCCTACAAGAAATCCACCCAATAATGATCTCCCTATCCATAAAATGAAACAATAACAACAGTGACAGTATATTTAAATTCTGTGGCTGTATACAATTAATAAAATACTAAACCCTGGTTAGTATATAATGAAGTTGCCAATCTACTTTAGAATAATGGCCAAAGAAGTTTAGAAAGTTATATGTGATCTGTTACTATAAAATCTCTTTTTGTTTTACTGTTGGAAGTTGACAAATGTTTAGTAAATTTATTCTGTTTGGAACTGAGATTATCAAGGGAAAAGACCATAAAATATCTGTTTGCCAGAAATGTGTACATGGAGGCCATGTCACAGATACACAGCAATATCTAGTATGATGAGAGAACCATAGTTTTGAGTTTTCTTTCTTGGATATCTGAGTATTTCAGGTGTCTAATATCAACAAACACTTTTATGTCAGTGTGAATTCCTTTAGAAGTATCAGTCCATCAGATGTTTCACCACAGGACAGACAGGGGCTGTGCGGTTCAGTAAGCCCCCACACTTTATCTCCCCTTTGTCTCAAACAGGCTTTATTGACTTTGTTACTTGACACTGACACCACCGAATCTTGGAAGAATCTGAGGAGAAATACTGAGATGTAAGTGTTGTCAAGCCGGGCTGCAATCAAGATTGTCATTCTCTGCCTTCGGAATCTCTATAGACAGAATTAGAATTAGCTCATTGGATTGGTCTATTTTAAAACTACCCTTGGAATATGTCAATGAGTTTTGCATCCTGAATTTCTTATCTGTATGCTAGCAAGGTGAAGTACTACATTTGTTTGTATTTTAAGACATATATACTTTATCCTCAAAGTGTGCCACAAAATATTCTTCTATTCTTTGTCTGGCTGGTCTAAAAGTATCAGTCTTATGCAGTTTTATATTATTTTTTTTTTAGAATTAGATAAAAACAATTTTTTACATAAAACAACCTCCAAGAAGAAATTAGAGCATGCAAAGGAACCCTGCTTTGCTTTCAAGACTATGCACGTTTCTTCCATTTTAGAAGACTTCATTGATTTCAAAATTGTTACTTTTCAAACAAGGCTTTAGTAATTTATAGCTATTTAAATAGAAAGCGGTCCTGAGTGTGGACAAATTTCAGGTTTCCAGGCCTGAAAATAATTGCCTCAAGGGTCAGATGGAAATTGTTTTCCTCCAACAGTTTTGCAGCCTGAAACACTGGTGAGGGAGACCCAGCTGCATGGAGATGATTCAACTAATACCTCAGACCCTGGGAAAAGGCATGAGGCCTTATTTTCTGGACCAGTGATCTGACCCAACATGGGGTGGTAAAACTGATCCGATACCTTGAGATATGAATGCTTAAGAGCAAAGGAGACTGACTCAGAAACACCGTACAACTCGGAAAGGATTGTCGAGGATCTGAGTGCTTATGATAGAACTGTGAAATGTACATTTTTTTTCTTATCACAGTCCAGTGCTCTTCTACCTCAGAGTGTGAGGTTACTGCATGTTTTAATGTTCAACAACAGCATTTTATTACAATCTGCCAGTCGTAAAGGTATCTTATTCTCATGCCACATGTTATTTTGGATCAAAGTGCAAAGCAGGAGAGGCTGCACGGGGGTCTTAGCTGTTCTCCATTTATAATGGCAAAGCAAGGCAAAGCAAGGACGAGGGAAGCAGTCTGTGGGTCTGCGTTCATAAGATGTTTTTGTGTTTATTTTTCCCTTAGCGCTAGTGTTAGAGATGTCATTTCAAAACCTAATAAAACCCGTCCACTTAAGTTCTTTCTTCCTACAGCTCTTCATCAATCAAGGCAAAACTGTGCTCTGTCATGAAGTAATTGCAAGTTGGAAAGCTAAAAAGGGCATCTTCATGTCCCTGTCTCCTTATCTTTATGCAGGACAAAAATGACAGTCAATTTATTAGTTGAGATACTGTTAAACTCATCAAATATAATAGTGTTTTCCCGCTTTGTGGTGTTTTCTATTATGGAATCAAGGTCCTTCCTTTGAAATGCTTGCTAAGAGATGGCTGCAATAGTGTTAGCTATGCATATTGATTCTTTGGGTACTGACTTACTGCAAATGAGTGTTTCTGGGGTTTTGGTTAAAGGGCCCACAGTAGGGATCATAGATCATAGAGAAATGCTATATAGTCAGAAAGTAACTTGCTGACTGTCCTGATGTCTTTGAGTTGAGATCAACCTCTGTTCTTGTTTCTTACAACCTGCTGGTTCTTTTTTTTTCTGTATTTTCCCCCAAGTCCTTCAGCTTCATATCGTGTCTGGTTTTTAAAGTCCTCTACAGAGTTAATGCTGTATCCTTACGTTTCTAAAGAGTTACTTTCAGCACTAAGTGATGTAGAGATACATAGACACGTAAAACAAAAAACCTGTGAAACTAAAGTATTTCCAGCACCTACTTATCTAAACACTCATGAGGCAAAGCAGGCAGATCCCTGTGGGACCAAGGAGATCTTGGTCAACTTATGGTGTTTCAGGCAAGCCAGGGTTACATAACAAGACCCTTCTTAGAACAAAGACAAACAAATAGAGAAAATGAAAATTGATCTCTAAAAATAAGAAATTAAATCACAAAATAGAAATCTACTTGATGCTTATGGTTATCAAATCCAGGTTTCTAGTTTGATACATATGTTCATTTTCATTGTTTTAAATGCAAAGACTAAAACATTATATAGCTTAAAATTTTGTTAAAGAAGATTGTCCATAGTATGACCCCATAAAACTATTGTTTATATAATATTATACAATGATAACAGACATTTGGCTAACCATTCAATGTTACCTGTGCTGGAACAAGAAGTGTTTGGAGCATTGCCTCCTTGTGCAGGCTTATAGATCCCAGGCGAAACTTAAAGGCTAACAGAAAAGTAAATATTACAGAGCAACATGTTAACAGTTGAGTTGCTCTGGTGTTCGTGGGACACCAGAACCATTAAGTGTTAAAACAGTAAAGGACCAATGCTCACATCACAAATAAGCATCTTGGTAGCAAGCAACACAAATGCTTACAAAATAGCAAATGTGACTGGAGTCTTCTTTTAAATAAAGTTTCCTAAATATCCAAAGTTTGCAGCAGCCAGGGACAATGCATATTGAATGTTATCAAATCAGTCCTCACCTCTCACTCATGAGACTAAGTAGCTGATACCAATTGAGTACTTAAGTTCTAGGCCAAACTATTGTTTAAATAGGAAAAGAAATCTCTTTAATGATATTGCCCGTTTTCTATAGGGCAGTATGTGAACACACAAAGGAGACCTTGTGCATCTCAGGACACAGCATTTGTCTGTCAGAGAAAGCTTTAAAATCTAATCCCTGATCTATGTTGACACTAGAAAATGTTTGGCAAGATTTCCTTTAAATATACATCTTGCTAAGAGGAATACTCAACAGGAAAATAATTATTTTGTTTTGCTAAAGCTGGCAACCCAGAGAAACATGATCAAATAGTTAAATAACATACATGTGTGGATTTCTGGTTGATAAGTGATACATCACGAGCAAATGCAATGCTTTGAAACTTCTCCAGACTTTCTTCATCTGCAAAGTGGAGAAAAGGGTTTCCAGTAGGTTGATCTGAAGAACTAAGATGTAGTGAACGTCCTCAGAGAGTACCAGACACACTACAGGGGCTGCCCCAGTGGAACAGTCTATAAACCAGGCAAGCTGCTTAGTCATGGCAGGAGAAACTTCACAGTCACTTTTCACTCACAGCTGGGATATCAAATCTAACCCCGGTGATGTGACCTGGGCCACCAGTTCCATTGAATGCAATGGATCATTAGGACTGCACTTGATGACCATATGAAAGTTTATGTTCAAGAGCGACTATTCACTGTGGCAGTGATCTGAGAGTTACAAGTTTTGAGGTAGTTGTTTATTGCCTTGCTTGTTTTTTTGACTATTTGTGTTTATTGTCTTATTTGTTCCTTGACTGTTTGCATCTATTGTATTGCTAGTCCCTCAACCTAGAACTGACCTTAATACTTTCATTTAATTAAAAGGGTATAAAAGCAAACAGGAGGAGGGGAGATGGGAGAGGGGAAATGTGGAAAGGGGATGGCATCTGAAATGGAAATAAATAAAATATTCAATAAAAAGTTTAATTAATTGATTGTATTGATCCATTGGCATTCTATTATATAGTTAGCACAAATGAAAATTACAAATATGAGAAAAAGGATACAATCCAAAAGCATGAGAAAGATTAATTAAGAGAGAGAAGATAAAAGATAGTTGGCTTCATTCCTACAATGAGACTGTAAGATTTAATTATAGTGTATATTGAATACTAGTACGTTGATATGCATTCATCAAAGATAAAAAGAAACAGGTAGGATAAAAACAAGTTTTATTGTTTGAAAATGTGAAAAATAGTGTTGACTATTTGGCTTCATAAATGGAGTCTGCTCAGCACTGAAGCTCTCCTCCGTCCTTGAAATTCTGTTTCCTGATTCAGCAATGGTTCTATTTTATGATTAATTTCTCAAATTATAAAACTTTCCACACAACTTTGCGGCCAGCATGCATCTGTGTCTGGTTCCCAGCAAATGTTTTTTTATGTTACAGCAGTACTCCATCTGTTCTTGTTGTCTATCCCAGGGTGCAGAAAAACGTGGAAAGTTTGGTTGACAAATATGGTTGCCAGTGGACCCAGCTCTTGCCAGGTGCAGGCCTCTCAGCTAGGGACATCAGACAGAACTCAGTTGCAGAGCACATATTTCTGTGTTTTTTACGGGAAGCCAGACAGGTGGGTACCCTTAGGTTTCAGCATTTGCATTTTTTCTGAAATGTCATTTCCTCTGGTTTATTTCTGTTTCCCTCCTGATTTAGCCATCTCTTTCCCCTCAGAAGCCAGTTTCAAAACATTGGAAAAGCTTCTGAATTTTGATTCCTTGTTTAGAGTTAAACAAACAAACAAACAAACAAATCAACAAAGACAACAACTAAAACAAAACAATGCCTAAAACAAACACCCGACTTTTACTGCCCAATTTGTGTATTTTTATTTAATTACTTATTTGTAAAAATTTATCTTTGTCTATACTTTGAAAGAGTAAAGTTTTACTTTACAGAGTCTTTTCTCCAGCCCCTCTTTGTATCTTTCTAAAATGAGTTTATTTTCATTGCAAAGGACAGGTTCAGTATCCTCTAACTACATGTATAATATGATGTGTATAAATTTATGTATTACTTACACAGACATGTGTATGAGCATAACTATGCTTACATATGTCTACGTATATTAGACAGAGGATTGCTTTTAGTTCTGAAGAACTATTTATTTTTCCACACATAAATCAAAATGTAATTTTGAAAATGGCTATTTTACCAAAAGCAATCTACAGATTAAATCCAATTCCCATCCAAATTCCAACATAGAGACAGTATCCAAATTAATAAAATCAGAACTGAAAAGGGAGACATAACAACAGAAACAGAGGAAATTAAAAAAGTAATCATCAGATCTTACTCCAAAGGCCTATACTCAACAGAATTGGAAAATCTGGATGAAATGGAGAATTTTCTAGACAGATACCAGGTACCAAAATTAAATCAGGAGCAGATAAACCATCTAAACAGTCCCATAACCCCTAAAGAAATAGATACACTCATTAAAAGTCTCCCAACCAAAAAAAGTCCTGGACCAGATGGTTTTAGTGCAGAATTCTATCAGACCTTCAAGGAAGACATAATACCAATTCACTGCAAACTATTCCACAGAATAGAAACAGAAGGAACCCTACCCAATTCGTTCCATGAAGCTACAATTATGCTCATACCTACACCTCACAAAGACCCAACAAAGAAAGAGAACATCAGACCAATCTCTCTTGTGAATATTGATGCAAAAATACTCAATAAAATTCTTGAAAACCAAATCCAAGAACACATCAAAACAATTACCCATCATGATCAAGTAGGCTTTATCGCAGGAATGCAGGGATGGTTCAAGATTTGGAAATCCATCAATATAATCCAATATATAAACAAACTCAAAAAAAAACAAAAAACAAAAAACACATGATCATCTCACTAGATGCTGAGAAAGCATTTGCCAAAATTCAATACCCCTTCATGATAAAAGTCTTGGAAAGATCAGGAATTCAAGGCCCATACCTAAACATAGTAAAAGCAACATACAGCAAGCCAATAGCCAACATCAAACTAAATGGAGAGAAACTTGAAGCAATCCCACTAAGATCAGGGACTAGACAAGGCTGTCCACTCTCACCCTACCTATTCAATATAGTACTGGAAGTCCTAGTCAGAGCAATTAGACAACAAAAGAGAGTCAAAGGGATATAAATAAGAAAGCAAATAGTGATATTTTGACTTCTTTCTTTCCAATTTGTATCTCTTTAACCTCTTTTTGCTGGTCTTTTCAACACTTTTAACATGAAGGGATGTTGAATTTTGTCAAATGCCTTTTCAGCATCTAATGAAATGATCATGTGGTTTTTTTCTTTGAGTTTGTTTATGTAGTGCATCACATTAATGGATTTCTGTGTATCGAACTATCCCTGCATTCCTGGGACGAAGCCTACTTCATCTTGGTGAATGATCATTTTGATGTGTTCTTGGATTTGGTTTGCAAGAATTTTATTGAGTATTTTTGCATCGATATTCATAAGTGAAATTGGTCTGAAGTTCTCTTTCTTTGTTGAGTCTTTGTGTGGTTTTGGTATCGGCATAACTGTGGCTTCATAGAATGAATTGAGTAGTGTTCCTTTTGTTTCTATTTTGTGGAATGGTTTGAAGAGTATTGGTATTACATCTTCTTCTAAAGTCTGATAGAATTCTGCACTAAACCCTTCTGGTCCTGGGCTTTTTTTGGTTGGGAGATTTTAATTTCTGCTTCTATTTTTTTAAGGGTAATGGGACTATCTAGATGGTTTATCTGGTCCTGATTTAACTTGAAAATAAAATCCTGAATGAGGTAGCCCAGTCATAAAAGAACACACATGATATGTACTCACTGATAAGTGGATATTAGCCCAAAAGCTCTGAATACCCAACATTCATTGACCATATGAAGCTCAAGAAGAAGGAAGATCAAAGTGTGGATGCTCCAGTGATTCTTAGAAGGAGGAACAAAATACTCACAGGAGGAAATATGGAGACAAAGTGTGGAGCAGAGACTAAAGGAAAGGCCATCCAGAGACTGCCCCACCTGAGGATCCCATATACAGTTGCCAAACCCAGATGCTATTGCAGATGCTGGGAAGTGCTTGCTGACAGCTTGATATGATTGTCTCCTGAGAGCCTCTGCCAGATCCTGACAAATACAGAGGCTGATGCTCACTGCCAACCATTGGAATGAGCATGGGGTCCCTGGTCGAGGAGTTGGAGAAGGGACTGAAGGAGCTGAAGTGGTTTGCAACCCCATAGTTAGAACAACAATATCAACCAACCAGACTCCCCAGATCTTCCAGGGACTAAAACACCAACCAAGGAGTACACATGGAAGGACTCATGGCTCCAGCCACATATGTAGCAGAAGATGGCCTTGTCAGGCATCACTGGGAGAAGCCGCCCTTGATCCTGTGAAGGCTTAATGTTCCAGTGCAGGGGAATGTGAGGGCAGGGAGGCAGGGGTGGGTGAGTGGGTGGATGAATGGGTGAGTGAATGAGTGAGTGAGTGAGTGGGTAGTGGGAGAACACCCTCATAGAGGTAGGGGGAGGGGGAATGTGATAGGGGGTTTCTGGCGGGGAGACCTGAAGAGAGGATACATTGGAAATGTAAATAAAAAATACCCAATAAAAGAAAAAATAAAAGAAATGTTCAACATCCTTAGTCATCAGAGAAATGCAAATCAAGACAACTCTGAGATTCCACTTTATAACAATCAGAATGCCTATGGTCAAAGACTCAGGTGACAGCACATGCTAGCAAGGGTATTGGGCAAGAGGAACATTCCTTCATTGTTGTTGAGATTACAAACTGGTACAAGCACTCAGGAAATCAATTTAGCAGTTTCTCAGAAAACTGGAAATAGTGCTACCTCAAGACCCAACTATACCACTACTGGTTATATACTCAAAAGATTCTCCAGCATCCCACAAGGACGTTTGCTCATCATAGCAGTTTTATTCATAACAGCCAGAAACTGAAAACAACCTAGATGTCCCTAAACTGAAGAATGGATAAGGAAAATGTGGTTCATTTACACAATGGAATACTATTCAGCTATTAAAAATAAGGACATCATAAATGCAGGCAAATAGATGGAACTAGAAAGCCTCAATCTGAATGAAATAACCCAAACTCAAAATTGCATGCAAGGTATGTACTCACTTATGAGTGGATATTAGTCATAAAGTACAGGGTAACCACACTATAATCCACAGACCCAAAGAAACGAAATAACCAGGATGGCTAAATGGAGGATGGTTGAATCTTTCTCAGAAGGGGACATAAAACAGATATTGGAGGTGGGTAGAGGGAGGGATGTGGGTGGGAATGATGATTTGGGAAAGGAGCAGGGTTGGAAGTATCTGGTCTAGGGAAAGCAGGGGAAAGAGAATGGAAATTAGATAGCAAAAGCAAAACCTTAGGCCCAAAATGTGTCCTACCTTCAAGATGCACAGGGATAGTGTTAGAGCAGAGACAGAGGGAATGACCAATCAATAACTGGCCCAAATTGAGACCTATCCTATGGGCAGGAACCAATCCCTGACACTATTAATGATACTCTGCTATGCTTGCAGACAGGAGCCTAGCATAAATGTCCTCTGAGAAGCTCCATCCAGCAGCCAGTGGAAACAGATGCAAATACCCACAGCCAAACATTAAATGTAGCTCGGAGTCTTGTGAAACACTTGAGGGAAGAATTGAAAAACCCTAAGAGGACAGGGCCTCCACAGGAAAACCAACAGCATCTAGTAACCTGGATCCTTTGGGGCTCCCAGAGACGGAACCACCAACCAAAGAGTGAGCACGAGCTGGACCTAGGCCTCTTGCACACATGTAGTAGATGTAGCTTGGTCTTCACATGGGTCCCCCAACAACTGGAGTGGAGACTATCCCTGAATAAGCTGCCTGCCTATGGTTCGTTTTCCCGACTGGGCTGCCTTGTCTAGCCTCATTGGGAGAGGATGTATCTAGTCCTACAGTGACTCTATGTGCTGTGTTCTCTCTCTCTCTCTCTCTCTCTCTCTCTCTCTCTCTCTCTCTCTCTCCCTCTCTCTCCTTCTCTCTCTCCCTCTCTCTGTCTGTCTCTGTCTGTCTCTCTCTCACTCTGTGTGTGTATGTATAAGAGAGAGAGAGAGAGAGAGAGAGAGAGAGAGAGAGAGAGAGAGAGGAGAGATTCCTGAGAGGCTCCCCCTTTTTAGACTATAAGAGGAGAATGGGTAAATGATCTGTGTGAGGGGGTAATTGGAAGAGGGGAAGAAAGAGGGTCTAATATTGGGGTGTAAGATGTAAATGAAGAATAAATAAATAAAAGTTTAAAAATTTTAAAAAGTAAAGAGAATCTAAATTTGGAATCATGAATGAGAATATCAGGTATGGAGCTAAATGACAGTTAGACCAGCATATACAGATACTTGAGTTTAATCTGTAGCGCTTCCATGATCCCAGTGTTGGAGCGTGTATGTAGCACACAGTGGCTCATTCATTTGTCTCTATGTTGTACAGTGAAACAGGTATTTACTCATGACCTGGCTGTTCCACTTCTAGGCATTTGCTTGAGAGGAGTATCAGTAGATGCCTGTATGGAACCATGGATCCAATGTTCTTAAGTGCTTTCCTCATAAGATTCCCAGACCATCATAATTACAATGAGTATCCATAGTGTGAATAAGTCACAGAATATGCTAAGAAGGCATGGGTAAGATTTTGTGAATTTGATACAGATGCAGACTAGAAGTAGACATCCTCAGAGCTGGTTTGAGATTTGGAAAAGATTGTTGGTTATGGAGATGTAGAAAGGTTCTTGGAGGTGATAATATCCAATATCCATATTGATATTGAATCCATGACCTAAGCATTTTACAGAACCTCATTAAATGATGAATGCATGTTAATTACATTTAGTAAAACTGTAAAATACAAAGAGGTGCCTTGATAATATATCCCTTAATATAGGAACACAAGTTATATGGCTTCAATACTAACAAGATAATGATGCTGATATTAGGAAAGATGAAAATGAATATGAACTCAGACATAAATCCACACGCAAAAGTGATTGTTAGGAGGGGGAACAGTTTGGAGATTATGTGTTGACTTTGATCTGACAATACCAGTTCCTTGCCTCCCATATACACCAGCAGATAGTTTGGTATTAACCATCAGCTAGGTTTAATAGGAAAAGTCTTTTTCAGCAGGGGATGTTCTCACCCCACAGGGTGACTGTGGTCCCAGCACCCACAGGTAGACTGGCAGATGTGGAAAGAAACTCATTAAGCAGCAAAGTCTTTTCTAAGTTAAAATTTAAAATGTCAGTACTGTCTACTAAACTTTGCTTCCACACGATTATTGGTAGGCAACTCTGGTATTTACCAGGAACATGCAGGAGAGGTTTGGTATGCAATGTTGTGACTCTTTCTCCTGTATCAAATCTTCCCAAGATTCCAGGTTCCTCCAGTTGGAAACATCTCTGAACATGTGGTATCTGCACCTGTTGTGGGGCTCTAGAGTTCTGGAGATTTGGAGACTACCAGGGAACTGTCTAGCCTTCTGGAACTTAACATGTAATAGAACATTTTATTTGTAATACTAATTTTGTTTTAAAAACTTGTTTCCTAGAACATAGATGAAGCTGTGAAAATGTAAGCATGTGTCTTGGTCCAGAACACAGGAGATTAGAAGCTACAATCTACAGATAAAAACACAACATTCTACATATGGATCCATCTTTTGTGTCATTATCCAGGTAATCACAGAATAGTTACATTTATATTTTCTTCCTAAGAATATTCTTCGACCTACATAATACATACTTTTCTTTGGGGATCACTCACAAAACCTCAGCATATGTTTACAAACACAGAAGAGAGGATTATCACAGTGACACTTTGGTATTGTGTTTTACTCTGTGTGTGTTACCCTTGCTGTCTCAAATGATCCTCACAAAAACCTTATTCTTTGTATTTTCTGAATTGTTCCACTACTTAGAAAATTAGAGTCTAAGACATAAATGCTCTAAAGTGGGAAAACCTGAAATATGAGGTGATATAAGACCAAAAATGTATCCTAATTTCTCTCTTCAAATGATTTTTATCTATAAATGGATTAACGATTTAATCTCTGTGTTCCACATTTTATATTTTACACTGAAAATACATATGGGCCTTCTGATAGATGTCTGTGATTTCAGCTAGTATGAAGATTGAAGTAAACAGATTTCAGATTCTAGGCCTTCCAGGCCTACAGCCCATTTTCAAGCCTGGCTTGGGGAACGTAGTGAGACTCCATGTCACAGATTTACAAATAGAAGAGCCTGGGGCTATCGCTCAGTAAACAAGCACACATCTGGAGTGTGCAGCACTGCTGTACTCATGTTTGTAGACAACAACTTTATCTTATAGAACTGGTGACGGGTTAAATTCTGTGTAGCCATCTCTCCAATGCACGTAAATGACAGAGGCGCATGTCAGAGTACCCTAGGCTCTGACAGAGGAGCATGTCAGAGTACCCTAGGCTCTGACAGAGGAGCATGTCAGAGTACCCTAGGCTCTGACAGAGGAGCATGTCAGAGTACCCTAGGCTCTGACAGAGGAGCATGTCAGTATACCTTAGGCTCTGACAGAGGAGCATGTCAGAGTACCCTAGGCTCTGAGATTGTGCTGTACACCCACCTGTACAGGGTTTCTGCTATATGTAAATTTGTGAATGTATATGTGTATGTGTCTGAGGATATGTGTATGTGCTGTGTATATGTGAGTGCATGTATGTGTGTGCTATTGTCTGTGTGTATAAGAAAAATCAGTCTAATTTATAATGATAGTTTGGTGAATAAAGAATCAAACCTTCAAAAATAAACACTGTTCAGATAGAAAAGCAATAATCTCAAAATATGAATCATGTCTTTTTATGACTTAAACAGTCTACATTTCAAAATTTATATATTCCTCAACAAGACTCCCCTCCTCCATTCCCCTCCATCTGACTTCTCTATCTTCTAAGAAAGGTTGAGGATGTTCAAATATCTCATGTCACTCACTCATCTTAACCTCACTTTAATAAGAATGTCAATATTGTAGGACCCAGCTCAGCATTCAGCTGCCCTACATGCTAATCCACACACACACACACACACACACACACACACACACACACACACATGCACACACACATGCACATACACAGAACACTCATATACATACACACACTCATGTAAAATGCAGTATATAAACATACTCTCAAACACAGACACCCACACATACAATCACACACAAACATGTAGCAGACATGCTGATACATTTAGTGCGAGCACCATCCTAGCTCTGAGGTCAGCAGGGGCATCTGTGTGCAGCCTCCTTCTTACACTGTGCTCTTACTGTATTCTCCACTAAGTCTCTATCTCAGGTCAACAGTCATTTCCCAATATGGTATAAATCGAATATGATATGAATCTTCCAGACATCTGTGTGTTTGAGCAGAAGCCATGGCTTCTCTGTAAAGCAGCCTCCTTTACATCATAAACCCCTCCACAGAGCAGTTAAGTCATTATGAAAAGCCAAGCCAGACATCACATCATCATCATCATCATCATCATCACCATCACCATCACCATCACCATCACCATCACCATCACCATCA
>JANHMN010000001.1:7663104-7685516 GCA_030674055.1 Rhabdomys pumilio
CATCACCATCACCATCACCATCACCATCACCATCACCATCACCATCACCATCACCATCACCATCACCATCACCATCACCATCATCAAGCACCAACTGACCAGGAAGCAAAAATAAAATCACCAGATCACTGGGAATCAAAGGTTCAGTGTTGTAAGCACTCATACAGATTAGTTGCTGTGAAACATTAGCTTCCTAAGATGAGGAACATTGGAAAATATCCTACCTTTCATGTAGTCATGGTTTTTAACATGTCCATTGGCTTTCTATGTCAAATTATTGTGTGTTAATTATTACACAACCCATATGGAGTACATTTACACTTATTTTTTTTTCAATTACAAAACACAGTAAGAACTTTGGCTCATGATTGGTGAGGACAATGAGAGCCTGGTCAGGAAAGCTACTGTATTCAGTAGGTGCTCAGTATATGCTGTTGGTTTTATTGTCAAGCTTTGGTTAAAAGTTCTTTTAATTTTTACCATAAGAGTATGCACCTTTTATAATTTTCTATTTTTTGAGGCAGGGTCTCGTGTAGCTTGCCTTGAAGTATCGGAACAGCAATGACCCTGAACTGCTGACTTTCTTGCTTCTATCTCCCAAGTGTGTGCTATCACATTGAGTTTAAAGTGCACTGAGCCTCGATCCTAGAGTCTGAGGAGTGTTAGGCAAGTGTTCTACAAGTGACACTGCTTCCCCAAGCCACATGCTATAACTTTAATTCTAAAAGAAAACAACAATAACAAAAAACACGAGTAAGAAGTGACTAGGAAAAGCATACATAATAAAGCACAAAAGTCCACTTGATATCATCGTTTTCTTCAGTTTTACTAAAGTGCAACCTAAGCATAATTAAAACGTCTGATTTGTATTATGAATTAAGTTTGATGAATTATTAATGCCAAATCGAGTTTAAATACAAGTTAGATGATTTACGTTATTACATTACTTCTCCCTTGCTCTCCGTACAATGATAGAGCATTTTATCATTTTCATTTCATGGTCAACATATAATGTAATTATTGTTTGACGTCACTGTGTGCACCCATTTCTGCAGCCTTTAAAACTGGCCTCATCTTGCCCGCTTTTTATTTCATTTCCAGGTGTGTTCAACCCTTCAAGTCTTTTAAATAATGTGTTAGTAAATTGAGACGCGAATACTTTTCCATTGATATATTTAAACATTTTTAAGTTTGCTGATTCATTATAGAATTATAAATTTAAATTTGATCTCACTCGCCAAACTAGATTTATTTTTTTGAGACAGGATCTCATGTAGTTCAGGCTTGCGTTGCAGTAGCTGAACAGCAGGCAAGGGCCTTGAACTTCTGACTCTTTTGCTTGTATGTCCTAAATGTGACACGTTGTATCAAACTGCACTAAGCAAAGAGGTGAGGCTTTGATGAGTGGTAGCTAAGTGCTCTACCGAGTGAGCTGCATCCCCAGGGAATTTATATTTCCTTGTATTTTCAGTTTGAAAATATGTACCAATTTTTATTAGTCCCAGGACAATCTTTGTTTTATTTTTCATGAAAGTTAGGTCAGCAATTTACACCAATATGGCCTTAACTTTAATCTGAAAGTTGAAAGAGTTGGAAATGCAAGTGAACAAGTTCGTTATTGGTCCTGTAAGATACTGTTCAGATAGTATTTTGATCATTTCTGCCCCTTCTGCAACAGCTCACTGACTCAACCTCTACTTCCCTACGGACATACCTTTGTGTCTTTGCGTACAAAGCAAAGCAAAGCAAAGCAAAGCAAAGCAAAGCAAAGCAAAGCAAAGCAAAGCAAAGCAAAGCAAAGCAAAGCAAAGCAAAGCAAAGCAAAATGAAACAAACAAACCACTGAGTCCAGTTTGCCCTGTACATGTACTCTTGGGTTTGTGGCACCCACTGAGCATAGTTGCCCTATCACGGTTCCCACCTTTAAAAAAAAAAACTGACATATTCAGCATCTGTCATCTGCAAATAGCTCTGCAGCCAGGGGTGGAATTTCTTGCCAATCTCTCCCCCCAACCCCCCAAGTGTCAGTAAAGCCAATCAGAAAGTAGCTTAAGCATAAAACAATCTCTTAATCATCCACAGCGTGGATTAGTAGAATACTCAGGTCATCAAGCTTTTCCTCCTGTCTTTTCTGTTGCCAAAGACTGGTGTTCCGCTCCCTCCCAACCCTGGACTAACTATATATGTATCCCTGATTATAACATGGTTTATAATGAGTTTTAATTTCATATTCTAACAATGTGAGAGAAAACATGAGGATAAAGTCAAAATCTAGGCAATAAAACAAAGCTTCAAAGACTTTTAGGGTAATGATGATCTCACTGGCCCTTTGAGCTTGGATTGAGGCACTTGCCAAAAACTGGGACATCAAAGGGCAGTATACCCAGCCATAGCAGGGCCAGGAAAAGAACTATTGAATGGTAGAAAAGATAAGATTATTTGGTATGACCCAGGCTGTGTGTGAGTGGGTGTGGGATGGATGTTTAAGATTTTATACTCCAGCAACTACAGGAAGGCTATAAGAAGTCTAAGCTTATAAACAATAGAGAGTATTGGTATGGGTGGGACACCCCCTGGGAAACACAAATCAATATTTCTCCTGCATAAAAATAGCTATTCTCTAGGTATCACAGAATACCCAGATACAAAGTCTATCATCAATATTTTATTATCAAAATTGAATTTAAGAGCTCCTTCAAACCAAATCCCATCATTTGTAAAAAAGGGTAGAAATAGAAATTAGTAAATTTAGAGACCTTTACAAATTGACTTCTGGAATATATAATATAAGCTATGTGTAAACATTAATAAGGTAAGGGGCTGGTCTTAAAATATGTGAGAGAGCTTCTGTTAAGAAACACACAAGGAGTTTAAAGAATCAAGTAGTGCTTGAGTAAAAATATCTAATAATTAATAAATTTAGTTTAAATTAAAATTAATTAATGAAGTGATTACCTAATTAGAGATAGCTCTAAAAATTCTTGAAGTGAAAGTCGTGGAATAAAAAGATAAAAATGATGTAAAACTTAAAAAAGAAGGAGGAGGAAGAGGAAGAGGAAGAGGAAGAGGAGAAGGAAGAGGAGGAGGAGGAGGAAGAGAAGGAGGTAAAGAACACTTTCTTGTAATTCCATTCTGAGTAAACAAGGATTACTTCTAGGAACTAATGAAGAATAAACTGGATGATTTGTCCCTCTCTTTTAATCTTAGCACCAAGGAGTTGGAAGCATAATTGCCAAGAGCTTGAAGACATCCTGGGCAACAGAGGGAGACTTTCATTTATGTAATTGAAAAATTACATATAATGTTGAAAAAAATTCAGATAATGTTGAAATTCAGGAAACACAATTATTTTTACTGAATTAAAAGAAATCCAAACATGGAATTGACATAGATCAATTGCATTCAGTCTTCAGATGACACTTCAAGAAGCTATGGAGACATGGCAGTGGAGGACTTATGGTTTAAGCATCAGCACCTAGAATATATTGTACCATATGCATTCAAAAATTTCAAAAAGTATGTCTGTGGACCCAGGATATGTTCTAAGGAACAAGAAAAAGTGGAGTTCCAGATTGACAAACACTGACAATTCATGGTGGAATATAGGGCAAAGGTATGTTGAGCTCTGACACAACCAAAGGTGAATGTTAAGAGAGGTGAGCAGAAATGGGTGACTATTCACAAAATGTTGACTTAATGAACAGTCATTCCTTCTTTACCAACTGATCAATAGTAATGTCTGAAATCAAAAGGAAGGATTAAAACTATGTAGCTATTCTATGTATTTTGCTTTAAAAATTTTTAAAATTATCCTTTATTATGGCTAAAAATAAAAATCTTCAATTATAATTCTTTTCAAATTAGCTTGCCTTTTCTTCTGGTAAAATGAGAGTGGTCACCTTCCATGAAAGATGGTTTGAGTGATAATCCAAATATTCTATTAGTGCCTGTCTGTCATTCGTCTTTATCATCTATTTGTCTGTCTTTTCATCTGTATGCCACCCACCTATCCATCTTTCACCTACCTATCTTATCTATCTATCTATCTATCTATCTATCTATCTATCTATCTACCTATCTATCTATCATCTTTTTGTCTATGTGTCAGTCAGTCTGTCTATCTACCTACCTATCTGTCATCTACATTAGCAAGAATATCTGTTTATAGGTTCCCAAGGGGGTTTGCAACTTGGTTGATTTTATTTTAATGTTTGTAAGGGAGAATAAAGATTGGAGATTCTTGTGATGCCTTGCAACTTCGCCTTTTAAAAAGTATGTATTTCGCATGATAAATATATGTTACTTTTATTAATATATTTTTTTAAATAAAGTATAAACAAAACATACAACCCATTCTCAAATTCATCAACCTAAAGGCATTGTTACGGCTTTGCCTTTAGTTATAGCTGCACAGTGAGAACAATGTTCTCCCTTCAACAGAACTTATAATTAGTTCACAGACACCATTAATCTCATGGTTCTGATCTACATTGATGTCTTTTATGACTTTATTTTTGGTAAAATTGTTAAAAACCAAAGGAATTGTGGGGACAAAACCAATACAAACCAAAACTCACCCAACTGGATACAAGTGAAAAACCTGCCTTGAAACAGCAAGTATGTGACTCTGATTATAAATTTCCCCCACTACTGATCTAGGCTCACAAACCAGCTACAGTCAAGGAAGGCTAAATTTAGAGCTAAAATTGGAGGAAATGCTTACACAAAACTGGATTCTTCAGGCCATAATACAAAGAGCAAAGAAGAGGTTAAGCAAGATATGAAAATCATGATCCACATTTCTTACTCAGCAAAACTATGAGTAATTGTCTCTGTCCTTTGGGTTACACAATCCGCAGTAAAGACACCAGTTTAAAAATCAGTATGCATGCATTCCTTTTCTCCAATTCAGAGTTTTCAAACTCTGGATATGTAATAATATTTTGCAACTAATAAAAAATTGAAATCCAAAGTAAACCTTGTTGCGGCTTAAATTCAAGTATTTTCCAAGTTGTTGAGTCATCAAAGCAAAGTGCTTGTGGTGTCCTATCTGAAGTGACTGCAGACAATCCAATTCAGAGCCTCACAGATGGAAACAACATCAGATAAGGACACTAAAATTGAATCTGACCATCAGGGAGGCATTTGTAGGAGTAAGATGTGTCCACAACACTTTAACATTAACATATGTGACACGGAACAGAAATATACAAAGATATTTTGCAAAGTGATGTTAGTGGTATTTACAAATTTCAGTATTTTATGATGTCTTAACAATTAAGAATATTAATTAAGAGGAATTGCGATTTTAGTATGTAAATCCTTGTTTGGCGGGGACCATAATAAGTACCATTGAATACGATTTGACACAGGATTCACTTATCCAAACCTTGTCTCAGTCTCAGAGAGAAGGTACTGTCGTCTCCTCTTAGCCTTATGAGATCATGTCATTCTGAGCTGTCCTCACTATTTCTCCAGGTAGACTTCCATTTGCACTAAAATGGGTCCTACCCCCACCCTTGCTGCTCACAATACAAGCCTTTCTGCCACATGGATTTTTCTCATACTCAGAATATTCCCTCTCTTATCTGGACCTTGGAACCATTTCTTTTATAATTCTTTCCTGTTTGTCTCATGTCTTTTTCCAGAAAAATCTTGATTAAGCTACTATTGATGGAGAGTAAGCATGATAGCTCACACCTGTAACAATGTTTGGAGGCTGTTACAGGGGAAACTTGTTTCGCGAGAATTGTGGCTACCAAGTGTGTTTGAAGCCTCCTTGGGTGCTAATGATGTTATGTGTTAAAAAAAATATCAACCAACCAACCAACCAACCAACCAACCAACCAACCAACCAATGAATAATGACTATTATTGTTTCTTTCTGAAGAGTGGAATAGTCATGCACCTAATCAGCCAGCATCAATACTTTGGAAATTTCCAAACAATTTTTTTTTAAAGAAACTTATGTGGTTTATAAAAATGTAAAAAATATGTAGAGATTTAGTTTACCTATGGATGATACAAGGGGGGCTACATAATAGAGTAGTTGACTAATTTTATAGACATAACAAGGATATAATCATCGAAGACAATTATAGTACAAGGATACTATAAGTTTTCTTTTATTAAAACATTTATATAATGACCATTTTTCCCTTTGCTATCTACAAATACATGATTTAATGGATCCAATGCACATCTCAGCTCTCAGCTTAAACTTTTTTTTCTTGTGAGCATCTCCTGCTCACCCAGCCCACTCACCTAGAAATGTTCGCTTGTGTAAGCTGGTTTTCACCGTTCCTTGCTGTTCTAGAATCAGTGGCAGAGGAGGACACATAACTCGTTTCTTGATTTATATTTAACTTAGCATGTGTCAAACGTGTTGTACATGCTGTGCAAGCATTTATTGAATGAGTGAGGCATGAATGAATTAATGAATGATAAATTATCCATTTCAGTTTCCAATTTGATTCAAAGTTATTGCTTTATTATTTTAAAAGTACAGTCTGATGAACTACAGAAAGACTTTTAATTTTATGGTAGAGAATTATTTATCATGATTCAGTTAGAGATATTTTATATAAAAATCACAGTTACTGCTGCTATAATTTAAGAACATTGACAAATTAGACTAAAATATAACTAATATATTATAGCTAAAAAATTAAGACCAACAGCATTTCAAGCCCAATAGCTTTCTTGACAAAAATAGAAGACGAAAATAATGAAACAAAAATGTTGTCACATAAAGAGTTTAAATGTTTTATTTCAGAATATTTTAGAAAATTAAATTGAATATCAGCATCTTAACAATAATACCATAATTTTGAAGAGATAAATTGGAGCCAGTGATGGGAATTTTCGGCCTAGAAGAAGTTGGTGACATACATACATTTATTTATTTATTTATCTGTCTATTTAATGTGTGTGTTTCCTATGTCTGTGTATGCACCAGTGAATGTACACACACACACATACACACAAACACACACACACACACACACACACACGCGTGCGTGCACACACACACACAAACAGAGAGAGAGAGAGAGAGAGAGAGAGAGAGAGAGAGAGAGAGAACATCTCCTCCATCACCTCTCCACTTTATTCCCTCAAAACAGCTGAACATGGAAAGAAAAGTCTTTTATGCAAAGACTTCAAATGCAGAGACTGGAAGATCACCAGTTGAAAGAGAGTATGAGCCATACTATGCAGTGAGACCTTATATTAAAGGAAACAGGTAACAAATTAAATATTCCATATAAAAAATACTTTGCAGTTGATTTTATATCCAGCCACTTTGCTGCTGTTGCCTTCCTTTACAATTGATAAACTGTAAAGAAGTCAAGGGAAAGAAACACATCCTCCACAATAGCCACAGATAATATAAAATATCTCGGAGTAACTATAACTAAGCAAGTGCCACATCTGTATGACAAGAACTTCAAGTCATTGAAGAAGGAAGTAAAGGAAGAAGACCTCAGAAGACAGAAAGATCTCCCATGCTCATGGATTTGTAGGATCAATATAGTTAAAATGACCAACTTACCAGAAGCAGCCTACAGATTCAATGCAATCTCCATCAAAATTCCAACTCAATTCTTTACAAGCAGAAGGAGCAATTCTCAAATTCATATGGAATAACAAAAGACCCAGGATAGCCAAAAGAATTCTGAACAATAAAAGAGCTGCTGGAGGAATCCCCATCCCTCACCTCAACTTGTACTACAGAGCAATTGTGATAAAAACCGCATGGTATTGGTATAGAGACAGACAGGTTGATCAGCAGAATAGAATTGAACACCTAGAAATAAATCCACACAAGTATGCACACTTGATATTTGACAAAAATAAGCCAAAACCATACAGTGGAAAAAAAAAAGAAAGCATCTTCAACAAATGCTACTGGTCTAACTGGTAGTCTGCATGTTGAAGATTTTAAATTGATCAATATTTATCACCTTGCTCAAAGTTCAAATCCAAATGAATCAAGGACCGCAACATAAAATTTGATACACTGAATCTAATAGAAGAGAAAGTGTGGAATATCTTTAAACAAATTGGGACAGAGGAAAATTTCCTGAACAGAACACCAATAGCTTAGGCTGTAAGATCAACAATTGATAACTGGGATCTCATGAAACTGAAAAGCTTCTGTAAGGCAAAGGACACTGTCACTAGGACAAAACAGCAACCTACAGGTTGAGAAAAGATCTTCATTTACCCTACGTCTGATAGAGTGCTAATATCCAAACTATAAAATGAACTCAAGAAATTAGATTCCAAAAAAACCAAATAACCCAATCAAAAATGGGTACAGAACTAAACAGAGAATTCTCAACAGAGGAATCCCTAATGGCTGAGAAACACTTAAAGATATGTTCCACATGCTTAGTTATCAGGAAAATGCAAATTAAAATGGAGCGCACTCTAAAAGGCAAAGGGGAGGGAGGACGGCATGAATAACCCCTCCTAGTGGAGGGAACAACACTTGGGATGTAAATGAATAAAATAATTAATTAGAAATTAATAAAAGTATATATTAAAAATATGTAAAAATACATTTTCTAATAGGAAGAAAGGATACTTTTGCAGTTCTAGTCAGTTATATTTTACTTCCAGGGTATTACTGGAAAGTCTACTATGCTATAAGATGGCCCTTCCTTAGCACAAAGTTCCTCACAGTTGGTTTTGAAGAGAGGATTCCCAAGTTGGGCAGTCTCTGGTCGGCCCCTCCTTCAGTCTCTGCTCCACACTTTGTCTCCATATTTGCTCCCATGAGTATTTTGTTACTCCTTCTAAGAAGGACTAAAGCACCCACACTTTGGTCTTCCTTCTTCATGAGCTTCATGTGGCCTGTGAGTTGTATCTTGGGTTTTGCGAGTTTTGGGGCTAATATTCACGACATTCTTGAGGACCTATCAAGCCCTCAGTCACCACAGACCCTCAGGGAGCACAACTAAATCATAAAAGCAAGAAATTACAGTAGATTCAAATGCCCTGGCTAAATATTTGGTCATCTTGCATTGATGTAAGTTACACTGTAACTCAGAAATGGCGTTGAACTCAGTGGAAGTGTCTTAGCATGTTTCCATTCAAAGTTGTCTTTCCTAGGATGAGAAATCACACTGACTGGCTTGAGAAAAGTTAAGGCAGACTAATCCTAACTATGACTCCATCAAGTTCCAGTCATTGAAAACACTGAAGCCCCGAGGAATGTGGTCTCATTACAGTGTCTTATGCATCTGTGTGGTTTCTCTCAGCATCTAAAAATCTGGCAGGGGATTTAGTAAGTTATCTGGGAAGCGAAACTATGCCTCATATTTAATCCTTTCTCTATACAAAATAATTTTACCTCTCATTCTTTGATAATCATCTTCACGCATACACACATTCATATATACTAATGATATTTGGGTGAGCATATCCTGAAGGTTTGTGAAACTTCCAAAGTGATACTTCAAAGAGTTTTCCTATACTGATATACCTATTGTCCTTCTGTCCATCATTTATTTATTTTCACTTAAAAGTTTTTATGTTTTTATTAGTTTTTCACACGTGTGTGCACATATGTTTCTCCTATATGTATAGATGTCAGAGGGTGATGTATGGGAGTCAGTTCTTTGCCATGTGGATTGTGGGTATTGGACTCAGGTTGTTATGCACCTTGGCAAGCGCCTTACTCATGGAGCCTTCTAGTCAGCCCTCTTTCTGTATTTCTTTTAAATACCTACTTTATTTTTATGTGTGTATGAGGGGTAGGGGAAATATGTCAGAGGGCGATGTGTGGGAGTCTGAATTTTTTGGTGAGCTGTCAGGTGTGGGTTCTGGGAACCGAACTTGAGACTTCTGTAAGAGCAGCAGATACTTTAACCACTAAGCTATCTTTCCAACTGGACCCCTTCCTCCATGTATTTTTAACTATCTAACTTTAATGAGAGACTTTTGGGGTCTAAACTCAAATATTTTCATGGAAACTTATTTATTTCAATCAATAAAACAGGTATAGGGTACTAATATATATGATAGCTAGTTTTAATATGTATTCACTGCAAGCAAAGTATTTCCTGAGAATCCACACTTTGTTTAAAGGTTTATTTTTATTTTTAGTATATGTGTTTGCTGTCAGTATATGCACATTGGTGCAGGTGCCCATGGAGGCCAGAGGGTCAAGCTTGTGGAGCTGGCTTAGAGATAACAGTTGTTAGCCTCCAGTGTGGTGCTGGGAAGGGACTAGAGTCCTTTGAACAAATAATATGTGTTCTTAAGTGCTGAGCCATCTCTGCAGCCACAGTGCATACTATTTTAACATGTCTTACTGTAATTTGAATCTCCCTTACACATCATGCCTTTGATGCTTTTGAATTGTATTTTATGATTTCTTAACTGATATATATGCATGTATATATATTTACATAATATAATTAAAATTAGGATTAGTATTATATGTAATACATGCAACATAATTATATAATACAGTACAATAATTCATCTAACAGGTGATTTATTGAAACATATGCAACTGTATATGATTTAGGAGAAATTAGTTCCTGGATATTTCTTTGTAAACCCGCTTTTACTTCAAATGCGGAAGCTTCCATCACGTTAACCAGGAAAGGTGCACAGAGGAAATATAAATAAGCCCATCGTTAGAGAAAGATAACTAATAGTCAAACAGCTTTTTTTTTTCTTTTTTCATATAAGAAGTGTAAATTGTAACGTGAGAATTGATAGATGCTCGCTCTACATGCCCAGATGCGAATATGCGTGTTGTTCTTTGGAGGCAGCAAGAAAAGGCTTCCTTGCAGTGTGATAACATTAAGGTTCAAAGCATGTGGCCCAGTAACCTTCATCTACTTTCCTCAGTGGTTGAAGACAGAGAGTGTGCTTAAAAACACTTCTGACAGTAAGTGACTGGCAAACGTACACGAGCAACAGTCTTGATTTATTGAGATCCCTCTGTAGGACCCTTTTAATTAAGCACTTAATTGGTATTATCTTCTCTAATCTTCAGAAAAATGGCTTTGGTATTGACAAAACTGTATATACTCAGTAAAGTTAGTCACTGAAAAATTCTAGGATGAGGACTGAATCTCACAGACTGCAAGGCTCTGCTTTCCACAGTACACTGTAATTCATCTTTCTACAGATTAGAGGGGCAGTTTCATGAGGCTTCCATCCATTTGGACTGCAATTGTACTTGCGTACTTTCTAAGTCTAAAATATTGACAATCATGTTTCAATGTAGCCATGGAGCTACCATCACCTGAAACCTGTCCTGGTTAAATAGTAGCCACTGTTTCTTCTCCGTAGTTATTGTCTACCCTTGATACTCTGTTTCTGAACAACAATCATAGTTCAAACCTCAGTTTTAAATACTGATGAAAAGACAACTTCATTAGCAAAGGAATGTATCTCAAGGCACTAGAAGTTGTAGTTAAGAGTCTATAGCTTCAATGCAATCATTTCAGTGAAATTTGGTAAGCCTTGGCCTTTATTATATTTCCACAGCATGACAATGCAGTTTGTACTCTGCACTGCTATTGGAAATTTCTTCTTTCTTCTTCTTTTCATTTCTCCCCCTTCTCTCCATCAATTTCCTTCTTCCCTTCTTTTCATTTATTATTAGTGTGACTATTCGTGTGTGTGTGTGTGTGTGTGTGTGTGTGTGTGTGTGCGCGCACATGGGACCATGCATGCCATGGTGGGCAAGTGTGGAGTCATTGACAACCTCATAGAGTTTTTTCCTCACTGACCTGGGCTCACAAGTAGTCAGGCTTATAAAGTAAGTGCAGCTACTGGCTGAGCTATCATGGTAATCTTTTTTGCCCCTTTTTGAGAAAAGGTGTCATACTGAGGTTCCTGGGTGGTGGGGGGAATGGGGGTAAGGGGATAAAATCTGAAATGTAAATATAATATCCAATAAAAATAAAGAAAGAAAGAAAGTGAGAGGAAAAAAAAGAACTTACAATACATTGCCGCCTTGCCTTAAACTCACAGTAACCCTCCTGCCTCAGCCTCCTGATTTCTGAGATCACAGGCACGATATACCATGCCCATAGTGTCGAAAGCTTTTCTTAAATTCAAATTCACCCTGTGTGTGTTTGTTTGTCAGGCAGCCATCTGATTTTTTTTTCTGAAAGGGTAAGTTAAAGGGATTGTTGACTATAAAACAAGAATTAATTCATCTACTGAAAATTTCCAGACATGCTTGTGTCCTAATGAACTGAAATTCAAAGTCCAAAACACACTCTACAGATCATTCAACTCCACATGGCCCCCATTACAAAGCTGCTGCAATGAGCATAACATTAGTTGAACAAACGTCTCAGCCTAATCGAGCAGATGCTCACCATCCACCACTGCATAGACAGCAGAGATGGGCTTGACGTACTTTCTCTAGTATTCTCAATGGGTTTCTGTGTTTATAAAGGTCCAGAAATAATCTCAGAATTTGTCCTCCATATGGTGCTCAGAAAATTGGCATAAGATTCTTTCTGATGGAAAGTATATGCGCCTCTCTTATTTTGGAATATAGAAAGTTTGCCACAAAGCCAAAACTATCAAACACCTTAGTTTCTGTTTAACATTATCAAACCAATTTTTGTCCTGTACGCATCAATTTTAGTGCAGTAACAACACATAAGAGACTGTGCATCTTTCCCCAATTTTGGTCTACTTGTTAAGCATGAATCAATTGGAATTTTGGTTGCTATTTCTTTAAGATGCAGGGTGTGTCCTTGTTTTGCAGAGGGACAGAAACACAAAGTCACTCTGTTGACATACTGTACATTTTAGTATTTATTGCATAAACAAAAAAGTTATTGAATAGATATCTTGCTCAGTTATTTAAGCCACCCAAATCTCAGAGGCCTCTGGGCAAAGTTTATGATTTCACCATTGCCCAAGCTTTATTTATTTTTTAATGATTTTGTCCCATGTATATTAAACCTGTGTAAACCAAAATCTGTCAAAGCAGCTAGCACTTAAGTGGCATAAAAAACACTGGCAACCACATACTTAGTCCATACATTTTATCATCTGGATTTGAGATTAGTCTGGAATACACAATGACTCCTGCATCAGCTTGAGTTAGACTGTGAACTGCCTCAAAAACAAAGAAGCAAGCAAATGAGCAAAAAAGGCGAGAAAATATATTAGAAGATATAAAATAGTATAATCTTTGATAAATTCATTTTTAAATTAAAAAAAATCAATTTTCAAAAGTGATTGGAAACTAAATGGTACATTGTATAAAACTCAGGTGTTAGGCAGTAGGCAGTGTTAGCTTGAGCAGTCTCCAGATGGGAAAGGGTGCTTCCGTCTATGGTAATGAAGAGATTGAACTTGGGAGCTCAATGTGAAGCAGTAATATGGTTCCAAGTACATATGGTCCCTTTAACCTGGTCGAGACATTGCCAGATACTTCAATTAATGTGCACCAGGGTCACAAAATCCATTTCTTATCAGCCAAAAACACTCATGCAGTATATTTTATTTTCAAACCCAATCGCTAAATTGAATCTGTGTACCTAAAAACTACAGTGTGAAGCCCAGACATTGGGTTTTCTCCATGATAGCATCTTCAGAAATGGCACACGGCTTTGTATGCTATATTTAGCTA
The DNA here is from genome assembly GCA_030674055.1 of Rhabdomys pumilio. Classification (NCBI taxonomy): domain Eukaryota; kingdom Metazoa; phylum Chordata; class Mammalia; order Rodentia; family Muridae; genus Rhabdomys; species Rhabdomys pumilio. Next base: position 7,676,732 of record JANHMN010000001.1, read on the forward strand.
CAATATTTGGTTAGATTCTCATCGTGCCTGAGAAAATCATCATCTCTTCTCCTTGCAAATAAAAATCTCGACTGTTAATTCCTCCTTAGTCTAGGACATAGTTTGAACTCTCCTGACATTCTGGGTCACCATAATGGTAATTTATTTGGAAACTTTAACACAACTGTAAAGTGGATCTAAGAATCTGTATACATATTCACATTTCTTGGTAGTATAAATCATGTATCTGAACTAAGAGTGTAGGAAAAAAATCTTGTTAATATGGAAAATAGCATTACCATGTAGTAAATCTCAGAAGCGACTTTGCAGGAGTTGAGCTTGTCTGACCAATGTCATTCCAGATAATCACATTTTTAATGAAAATTATCTGAATCGAATATACAATATTTTATGTTTTACATTCAGGTGCTGGAGCTTTCTTCCTAATTCCAGTTGTTATCAACATTTTCTCTCTCTCTCTCCCTCTCCCTCTCAACCTCTCCCTTTCTCCTTCTCCCTGTCTCACTCCCTGTCTCCTTCCCTCTCCCCCTCCCCATCCTCCTCTCCCCCCCCCCTACCCCTCCCCCTCTCTCTCCCCCTCTTTCTCTTCATCTCCCTCTCCCTCTCCCTCCCCTTCCTCTCTCTCTCTCTTTGTCTCTCTCTCTCTCTCCCATCCTCTCTCCTAGGCTCATTCTCACCATAATTACAGCTACAATGAAATTGTGCTTTCAAATACATTCCCCTACTTGTGGCCAGCGGGAACAGTCCAAATAGTTAAGTCAAAACATCCCAGAAGTCTTGCTTAAGGAAAATTATGATTTCCACACTAGACAAGTATGCTTCTAATTCATTTTTAAGAACAGCTAAAATGTTAGAGAAATTTATTTCAATGGTGTATTATATGTGATGTACAGTGGTCTTCTGTTGTGAAGCTGACTAGAAAATAATTAAATTCAAATATAAAGTCAGACCAAGGATTGGATGTTTGATAAAAAGAACACAAAACCATATTACAGACAACCATGAAAGGAATTACTGAGATATTTAGAATTTTAAGCTCTTTCCTTGCCATTCTTATGAGCCAGTAACCTTTCCTGTTGATGACACTGATGCTAAACAGAATAGAAAGAATCTCTTAGAGGTAGGTGTAATTTTGGAATGCTAAAGCCTATTTAAAAATATTTTTGTGAATGGAGATAGAATTTTCATGTTTTATATTTTATGAGTATCAAAAATCACATGGATGGTTTGAAGCTTTAGAGAAAAAGAAATGTGATCATTTCTTTAATCTCAGTCAAACTTATAACTGGGTAGTAAAATAAAATATATTGGTAACTAACTAATAAAATGAAGTCCTTCACAGTGTATATATTAATGTAAAATAGTAAAACATAATCTTCGATAGCTTTTTATAAGTAAACAGCTCTCCATGCTGAGCTCTATTTATAAAGGCCTGATTATGGAAATGAGAGAAGAGTGTAAGTTCTATGAAAGTTCTTTTAATAGTTAAAGAAAAACTCACAAAGCTACATGCAAATTAGAAACAAAAGGCTTACTTTTCTAAATACCAATGATTTTATGCTTCTTAGAACTATGAAAAAGTCAGATTGATAGCATAAGATTAATCAAGAATAAAAACCCAAACAGTCATTTTGATTCTTGGGATTCTCAAAAGACAAAGACCAGGACTCCATTTCTCAAAGTCAGAAGGTTCTGGCAGGGGAACTGCCTGCGCTAGCACTGCCTGCGCTAGCACGGTCTGTGTTAGCACTGCCTGTGTTGGCACTAGCTTAATAACCATACTAAGCTATTAATAAGTCACCAATACAGCAAACTGAAATTCAGGCTTGATAATTGATCACTCCAAATGAAACAGGAAGACAAAAGACATATGAAAAAATCAATATGAAACTTTGTACTACCCGTATTTATTTTTAATATAATTTTCAGTTGAGTATAATGAGGATTCTTTATTTCTAGTCAAATATTTGTACTGAGATTATATATAACAGATTCTTTTGTTTATATAAATATTAGATAGTGAATAAGACTTAACCAAAGCTAAGTGCTGGACAGAAGCAAAAATTCCATTCATGGTCCTCTTTTATCTGAGTGTGTGTGTTATACATATTCATACTTGGGTATGGACACGTGTGTGTGTGTGTGTGTGTGTGTGTGTGTGTGTGTGTGTGTGTGTGTCAGCACACAGAAGATAGAGACTCACATTCTTGATAAGCCCTCCACCTTGTTTTGTCTCATTAATTTACATGTTGCCATGATGACTTATGAGTGTTCTAAGAATCTAAATTCAGGTCCCTATGCCAACACAGTAGGTACTTTACCCATTGAGCCATCTCTAAAGCTCAGTATTCACAATGTCTTAGTAAATTTCATGTATGAAAGGCACCAGGTCCTGTGTGTATATGTGATGGCTGTTAGATTGGTTTTGTGTGTCTCCTAACAGTGGAAGCAAATATATCTTTAACACTTTTGCTTGCCCTAGAGAGGTTTTTCCTCCCATTGGTTTGCCTTCTCCAGCCTCAATATGAGAGTGTTTGCCTTGTCTTATTGTATCTTTTTTTCCTCCTGTTTGACTGTTGTCTCTTGGAGGCTTGATCTTTTCTGAAGGGAGATGGAGGGGGAGTGGATTTAGGGGAGACAGTAGGTTGGGAAAAGTGGGGAAGAATGGAGGGAGGCAAATGTGTGGTTAGGATTTATAGAGGAATTTTAATCCAGAAACATGCTGCGAGGCAAGGGACTTTCTAGGTCTATGTGATCCAGTTGTAATGCAGTCATGCTCTGGCTTATGATATGATCTGACTGGAATACACCTTTAGCACACAGCTTTAGTCCCTAACAATGAAGGTAAGTTTAGTCTGCAGATGGAAGCGGCAATGTTTACAAGTGACATTTAATTGAAGGACAGACAAAGTGATGAATCAGAGAACTATTTGGCAGAATGAGTCAGAGATATGTCATGCTCAACTCTCACAGGAACAGCCCAAGAAAGAGTAGTGCATGGAGAGAGGTGTGTGGCAGTTTTACTGAGACAGTTTTACAAAGACAGTTGGCAGAGAGAACAAACTAGTCACAGATCAAAACAGACTCAGTCAGAAAATGAGAAGGAGCCAGAAGATTAGAACATACCCAAGTTAGTATGAGGCCAGACCGATCAATTCAGTGGGAAGCCAAGAGGAGCTGAATTGACTAAGCCAACTTTGAAGATAGATTGTACAGAGGCTAGAAGCTTCCAGCCCTAGGGTTATGGATAGTTAGAACAGAGAAAGAAACTTTCTGCACTCGTTTCAAGCTGTGTATTTTTACAGCTTGTATACAGCTGCCATTTTGGGGAGGCACTGTTCACAGGTGAAGCATGTTATAGATTGACAAGACACTTTGGGAGTTTCCAAGAACACAAACGAGAATGAGAAATCGTCACCAAGGGTTTTGGCCACAATTGAAATGCAGACAGACCTTCTAATGTACTTCAAAACTGTATTGATCTAAAACAGAATGAAATTGCTAGGACATGAAAAACTATAATTCATAATAAATAGAATTGTTTTAGTCTTACAAAGAAATTGACTTATAAGTTGGGCCTTCGGTGATGCATATTAGTTTATATTATTCCCAGAGTTGAAATAACTTATTTTCTACCCTGAATGCTAACTGATTGTTCCATCCCATTCACTGTGCCCAATACAAAGATGTGTATGTGAAGTAATACTTACTGACCCACATAAGCACACATTACTCAAATAGGAAACTCATATTTGCATGTGATAGTAACTTGCCTAAGTAGCTAGATAAATACAAAAAAATGCTTTATTGACTTATTTTTTTTATTATTCAGTGATTACAATGTAGTCCTTCTCTCAATTAACTTATTATGTTTAGTACCTTGCATTTTATTACTGTAACTTTAATATATACAGGAAGAATCTCTGAAGGCTGAACCAGAAACTCATTTTATAGGAAGAAGAAGGAAGAGTTTTCAGCTGAACACCAACCCCAACCGATTTACAGCACCTGCCTGTTAACATTAAGAGAGACAGTCTGGGGTCACATCCAGCTCAGCAGGAAGCAGCGTCTTGATGTGCCCAGATCTCCAGAGAGGAGTAGCAGGGACAGGAAGATGAAAATGACTATTCCCCTGACCACGACAGCTCCAGAGATAAGCTAAACCAACACTCACATTATTATGACCACAAAAGTTAAGTGATTTAAAAACTTGGATTCAGTCAAATGAAGCCACTGATTTTCTTCAACAATATGCTATCGCTCATTACCACATAAGAAGTTCATTTCCATCTTGCTGGCTTTACACTGTAAAGATCACAGACTACTCATATAATAAGGGTTAGAAAAATACGTTGGTAACTGCCCTGCCTAATCTTAAGATAAAGTTAAGTAGGAATTTGAGAAGGTTTATAAAAGTTAAGAAGATAAATTGGGATATTACAGAAAGGGGTTGTACTGTTGTGGTCTAATATCTGGATTATTGTAGCCTGGTATATCCTTCACTAATGTGTTCATGAATTTTATATTCCTGTCTTCTCTATTCTGTGTCAGGCCATTCTTATAGGACAAGCAACCCAGAAATGGGAGACTTCAGTTTCAATCTGCTGATATTTTATTGTCGTCATTTAACACTAGGGTGCAGTGTGCACACGGAGGCCAGAAGGGTAGAGTTGCTTTCTTCCCTTCAATCATGGGTTCTAGACAACTGAAGTTGTTGGTCATTCATGGAAAGCATTTCCTGACTGACCCACCCTCAAAGCCTCTTCTGCTGTTTTGAAACATCGTAATACTAAAATTTCACCAGCTGATCGCCTTGCCACTCTTGCTACTGAAGAGGGACAAGAAGAAAATCTAGATCCAAGAAAGTGAGAGACAAATTTAAATGGCAAATTTAGTACTTATCTCAGTAGGCACGTGTCTGGTATATGACCCAGGCTTTGATATTTTGACACACATTCCATTCTTTATGGTTTAGTTGGAATTTTTCCATGATTTTCTTGAGCATATTTATATTTGACATTTTCTCTTGAAACTGTTTCCTTCTCTTTAACTTTTCATGCTCAGGTTCTCTGTTTATTCCTCTTTATAGTCGTACTGTTGTCTTCTCTTCAGTGGCTGTTTGTGTTTCAGGGATCCTCATGAGTCCAGTTATAGAGTAAGGTAAAGTTGTCACATATATAACTTGGCTCAAGTTTTTTTTTTCTATGAGACATGATAGACTGTTTAATATATGAAAATTCAGAGTTTTCTGTGTATATATGATTAGGAAATAGGAATTTTTTTCTGCACTATTCCAGTATCATAGGTGTTGAAAAGGCACAAAGTTGGCATCAATTTTCACTGTCAAGGGCTCTTTTCTAAAAGATGATTGATTCCTTGTGATCATTACCATGGCTTTATCTATGTGAGCCACCTGTAGAGCACAGTCTCCAATGTATATGCTCTTTGTAAAATAGTGTATAAACCAGTCACCTAAAATTTCAACCCATTTACTCAAAAGTACAGCGTATCCTCATTGCAAGAGCAGTTCACCATCTTAACGCACTCATTGTTGTGTGCAGTGAGTGGCCCCTACGGAGCTTCCATGAACTGAGTCTTTAGTATTGGACTTCTCATGCTATTCTCTGAGTTCTCCACTTTTACTGTAAAGCTCCTTAGTTTCCAGAAGTGTCTGAAAAATGATTAAATACATGCATTTCCTATATGATATTTACCAGTACATTAAAAGTCATAAACATTGTTTAGTTTCCTAACTGTTACTTACATTTGTTGATTGTCCTTTCCACTGACGATATTGTGCATAGAAGAAAGGTGGGGCTAAGTTAGAATTAAAGCTATTTACTTTTACATCAGTAAGATTCAGTTTCCCTATTTACAGATCTACTTCACTAAGTCATTTGAGGATTGTCTAAAAAAATTCTTTGAATATGTTTTCCCTAACAAATTACGTATTTATAAATTGGGATAATACTAACTCATACTTCTGAGAGGTATTATGGTAATTGAATCACTGAATATTCATTGGGTGTGAAGTATTTCGGGTAGTATCTAACTTGCAGAAAGCATTAAAGTCAACATTAATGTATCATTTATTTTGTTTCTAAGCTATTATCTTGAAACAATTTGAGCATTATAAAGATTAACTCATAGAGAAGAGAAAATGTATGAAAAATAAACAACAGGATGTGTGTGACTTATTACTGCCCATTAAATACGCCTGTAGGGACTACAGGTAACGGCCACTCATAGAACAGAGGAAATAACACCAGTGCTCCAAAATAAAGTGGAAACTTTAAAGGATCCAAGAAGAGTAGGGCTGTAACACAGAAAGCAGGAATCTGGATATAATGATTATTTTATGGTGTTAGAGGCACTGTGCTTTTTAAAGATGCATTTATATCTGATAGAAGGTTAATATCCAAAGTAAATATCCAATATATAAAGAACTAAAACACTAGATATGAAGAAAATAACTCAATTAAAAAGCAGAGTATAGATCTATACAGATATTTCTCAAAAGAGGAAATTAAATTGTTGAGAAACACTTTAAAGATGTGTCATCAGGGAAATGCAAATCAAAATGATTTTGAGATTTAATCTTACACCTCTAAGAATGGCTAAGAAACAAACAAGGGAGAGCTCATGTGCTGAGAATGTGTAGCAAGGGGAACACTCAGTCTCTTGTTGGCGAGACTGAAAACCTGTACCTCCACTATGGAAATCACTGGGGCAGTTCCTCAGAAAACTAGGGATACATCTACCTCAGCATCCAGCTATGTCAACTGAGATAGCTGTTCCTGGTTGTCAATTTGACTATGTCTGAAATGACTACCATCTAGAAATGGAGGGCACACCTGTGGTCCAGATCTTGAGGCTGGAAGACAGGCTTTTTATCTGGATCTTGAGGCAGTGGCCATGAAAAGCTTTAGTGCTGAAAAGTTTTAAGCCTTTAAAAGCTGTCTTTAATCCCAGGAGACAGAGGCAAGCAGATCTCTGAGTTGAAAACCAGCCTGAAATAAAGAAAGTTCCATGTAAAGAAAAGCTTAGGTCTGGGTGTGGTGGCATACAGCTTTAATCTGGGCAACGCCTTCTGCTGGAGGCCTACATAAGGACAATGGAAGAAGGAAGGATTCATTCCTTTTTGCCTGCTTGTGCTTACTTGCCAGAACATTTGTCGGCATCTACTTCTTCAGGACTCCAGCTTATACAGGAGACCAGTGGAAACACCCAGCCTCATGGAACTGAGCAACTAATAAATTCTTGGACTTCTCATTCAGAGCTGCAAACTCTTGAGTTATTTGGACTGTAGATTGTAAGTTGTTCCCATAAATTCCTTAATATATAGAGGCATTCCATAAGTTCTGTGACTCTAGAGAACCCTGACTAATACAGCAATCGTGGGTATGTACCCAGAGGATGCTTCAACTTCTCACAGACATATTTGCTTCCATGCTTACTGATTTTCTATTCACAATAGACAGAAATTGAAAACAACCTAGATGTTCCTCAATATAAGAATAATATTCATTTATATAATCATTTAATATAAATATATTTAATATAAATATATTCATGTATATAATCAAGCATCACTCAACCATCAAAAATATACTCACAAGTTTTTCAGATAAAAGGATGGAACCAGAAAAAAATAATCTTCCCAAGTGAGGCAACCCAGATTCAGAAAGAAAAAATATAGTATATATTTTTGTATATGTAGATATTAGATGTTAAGTTAATGATAATTTATTAGTGATAATTAAGTTAATGACAATTTATAGCACCACATAATTATGTATAGAATAATGGAATATGTGAGGGGGCAGATAAATCTCATTAGGGAAGGGAAATAAAATAGATATTTATGGATGGGTGCGAGAGGGAGGTGAGAGGTGGATGAAGGCTAAAACACAAGGAGATGAAGCGAAAATTAACATCCATTTGAAGGGTGCTATGGAAACTTAGTACTGAGTAGAAACTTCCTAAAATATATACACATATGAAGGCTATCTAACTGAAATCACCAAATAATAAGAGAAACAGATCCAACTGTCCACTCTTGCCACTAAAAGCTACCCCCAGTCCTGAGATTGTGTTACAATTAGTTGTTTGCCTGAAGGATCCCAGGAGAATACTCCAAAATCCAGGCTGTTCTCAAAGCTATAGGTTGCTCTCCACAAACTGACTATGAGGCCCCATTGCTAAAGACAACATCTATACAGTTCACTGAACATGGAGAAATTGAACTAATGCCCTCATAGAGCCTTCACCCCTACATACTAGCAACTTTGGTACTAGAAGGTTTTCTGCAGGCTATCAACAAAAAATGTAAACAAGACAGCCACAAACTATTTGATCAACAGTGATGCTCTATCTGCAAGATACCCTGGGGCAATGGTGACACAACTTGTTGGAGTAACCAGCCAATATCTGATTTGACTTAAGGCCTACTTCATGAGAAGGAACCAATACACCACACTGCCTAGGTGGTCAAGAACTTGAAACTTATAGCCCAAGATCTATCCAGAGACCTTGGAGGTTCATCAAATTCTTCTGCTCAGGGCTTGGGAAACCATTCATAAAAGGAAGCAGAAAGAATGTAAAAGCCAGAGGGAATGAGAGACCACAAGAAACAAGACCTTCTGAATCAACACGATGAAATCACTTATGAACTTACAGAGACTGTTGCAGTATACACAGGGCCTACACAGGTCTATACCAGATGTCTCACACAGAAGCACACACACACACACACACACACACACACACACACACACACACACAC
>JANHMN010000001.1:7685526-7763341 GCA_030674055.1 Rhabdomys pumilio
CACACACACACACACACACACACACACACACACACACACACACACACGCACACACACACGCGCTTCCAATTTAGAGTTTCTATGGGATTCCTGAGTGTGAGACTGTGTGGGTATTTATTTCTTGTCCCATCTCTTGGGCTTTTTTCCTTCTGCTGGTTTGTTTTATCCAATTCTGATGTATTAGTTTTTGTTTTATTATCCTATCCTATCCTATCCTATCCTATCCTATCCTATCCTATCCTATTCCATCACAGAAATTCTAAAAGTCATGTATGTTTACATATATACAGACATGATGTATATAAATAATACAGAGGACAGTTAAATTTAGAATCAAAATAGATACACTGAGGTCAGAAGAGATGACTTGCTGTAGTAAGGTGCTTGCCCTGAAAGAACAAAGACCCAAGTTCCATCGCCAGAACCTAATGTCAGCACCAGGGAGCTGAAGACACAGTGATGAATGCCCAGGGCCTCTTTGTCCTACTTGGGAAGTGTGAAGCCAGTGAAAGATTCTGTTGATATCCACAAGGTGGATGACATATGAGAAATGACCCTTGGCTTCTACACGCATGTACATACGTGCACCCATGGAGGTATGTGAGCACAAATACATAGCATGTATACAATACCTTCCTCAGTTATCAGTTGTATTATAATATAATCCCTTAGTGGACTGTTTGATCTCTAGTGAGAGACAGAAAGAGTATATCTGGATGGGAGGGGGTGGGGAGGAACTGGGAGCAGTAGATGGAGAAGAAACTGTAATCAGGATATATTATGTGAGTGAGAAAAAAATCTATTTTCAATAAAGGAGAGGAAAAGTATGAGTATTTGCTTGTGTGTGTTCCCCCTGTGTGCTGTGGCTGGAGAATGGTTCTGTGGTCAGGAGTGGTGAGTTTGTTGCTCTTGCAGAAGACATGAGCTCAGTCTCCAGGAGTCACTTGATAACTCAGAGCCTGTAGCTGCAGTTCCAGTAGCTCAGACACCCTCTTCTAGTTCCCTCTGGCACTCCACAGTCATGTGTACATGCACAGGGTTAGGCAGTCACACACATAAAAATAATGTATTTATATTTTTTTTTAAAGAAAGAAGGAAAGTAGAACAGCAGGGTAGGAAACTGAAAAACTGGGAAGATGGGAGGATAAGAGAAATGAAGAAAGAAATAAGAAAAGAGGAAAGAAATTAAGATTTTCGGCTGAAGATTTCTGAAGATTTAAGGGTAAGCACCACACCCAAGCAGTCGACACAAAAGACAAAAGTTTCCAGTGAACACCTGGAGAGCTGATAGCGCCTGCTGAGAACCTGAAATACATATTAAAGTCACACAATCACACCTATTGGAAGCACTAAGATTTAAAAAAATAAATCAGGATTTAGAAGCTGTGGTGCTTTGGAGCGACCTGTGTCAGGCTGCCTGATCTGTACACACAGGGGCCACCACTGCACACCTGTGCAACTTCAAGGGTGTTTGAGAACTGCAGTCAGTCAGATGAGACCAGCTATGGTGAAAAACGTTTAATTTGCATTTCCTCACAGCCAAGGATGGTGAAGAATTTTCTTTTCAAATTTGGAAGGATTTTTGTTTTTTCTTTCTTAAAACTACCTATTCACTTTAGCTCTTTTGTTAGCATATTTTTGCTGATTAGCTTTTACAGGTTTTTATAGATTCTACATATCCACAGCTGTTTGACAGGGTAGCTGAGGAAGCTGTCTCCTGCTGTGTTGGCTCCTATGTGATGATTGTCTCATTGCTGTGCAGATGGCTTCCTATTTCATGGAATCCTTTTGCCTTTCCCCCCAGTTCTTGGGTTAATTTCCGGTGTCACTGGGGCCCTTCAGAACATTGTTGCTTATACTTATACCATAAACTGTTTTTATCTATATTTTTATTTCATAGCTCTAATGCTTCATGTCTTATACTCAAGTTCATTTTGAATTTATTTTTGGGCAACATGAGAGATAGAGACGTCGGTGCTAGGTATGCCCAACTCAAGTGTCTATCTAGATAGCTAGATAGGAGATACTGTAAGATTTCAGGCCTTCACTGCCCTCGGATACGTCCCTGGAAGAGTATTAACATTCCTCAGGCCTGGGGAAAAGAACCCACCTGTGGGTGGGGAAGGCCGGAAGCAGGAAGACACATTCCTGACCACAAAGAAAGGTGCAAGTCATCTGGGTGGTTCCAAGAACTAACTAAATTTCCACTGTTCTTGGTTACCCCTCCCCCCCACTTGAGGTCTTCCCAGTGTTAGATGTTCAAAATTTGTAATGCAGCCAATCATGTGTAACCGCGTGAAAATTCCTCCCTTTCTCCCACTCCGTGCTATAAAAAGCACCCCAGCTTGCTGGTCCTTTGTCAAAATTCTGTTCCTGCCTGGACGAGCAGTTTTGACCTTGGCTAGCCAACTCTCCCCAATAAACCTCTGCTGATTGCATCCAGGTACTGTGTCTTGCGATTTTTGGGTGGCCGTGATTTCTCGAGACTTGAGTAAGGGTCTCCCGACTTTGGGGGTCTTCAATACCAGAGCTGAGGTGTCAAGGTGAGTAGTATACTTCTGTTACATGATAACTTCATTAAATGTTCGAAACTTCAGTTGTATTTGTAAAGTACAGTTTAGGCCTCACAGTTAGACTTTTAACTGTCCTGTGCTAAGATACAACACACATGCATATGCACACTGCATTCTGCCCCTATTTACCCACATGTTGGTGAACATGTTTCTCATTCTGCTAACAAATCAGTTGTCCTCATTACTGTTATTTTACTCCAGTTGGAATCATGCTCACATGTTTGAATGAATATTCCTTTCACAGTCTGTATCGTAGATCATTTATTCTCCTGTAACACTGTGTGCTTTTGCTGCTGTCATGCTGTCCTGTTCCTTGTGAAAGCATTCTTTCAGGACTGGCTATCAGTATCTTTGTGCTGCTTAGATAATGATGAGAATGACTCTTCACTCTCTCGTGAGTTTTACCTACTTGCTTCGTATGCATGCCTGTGTCAGAGCAAGAGTGACCAGTCTGGGAGAATGTCTGTCGGGGGAGAGCTTGCAGAGACTGTGTGTTCTCTCCTTCCATCACACATGTTCTGGGAATGGGACTTGTGTCACTGAACTGGTGAAGCCATCTTGTTGGCTATGAACACTGTTTTATGAAGTGTGTTGATTTTTTTTCAACTAGAAGTAGAACCTCATTGTTTTTCCTGGGTTGATTCATACTAGACATGTTCCAAACTATGGAAAGATGTTTATACATGTGCACAAACTGTCCACATTGCATCCTTCCTGACACTTCCTGCCCCCCACCTGGGGCAATTGTTTGTCTCACTCACATTCTTTCAAACCCCAAACATTGCTCTGCTTAATGAAGGTTCCTGCCAGGAGGGAGCCAGTCTCTCACACCCATTCTCACACCTGTGCCAGCCCTGTACTGTACCAACTGCATGCTTTACAAATATACAGAGTACCCACATGCACCTCAGCCTCCCCTCTTTACTCGCTTCCCACACTTTCTTTCTTATGTCAAGGGTGAATATTCTCTTCTTTACTATACCTGTAATCGTTGTGCATTGGAGTACAGTGTGTTGGAATGCATAATTAATAACTCTATAGGTAGCAAAAAAAAGAAGTCTTGTTTTAGGATGAAATGATTCAACAATTTATGTGCCTTTTATTATACACTAAAATTTGTACACATACTTCTTCCTTTCTTAAAAAAAAAATCTCTCAAATACTTGGACACACAAATTTTCAAATAAACTATGACCATTTTCACACTATGTCTATTAAAGTGGCTTATTTTTGTTCAAGGTATTACTTTATAGATACGTCTCTAAAGGCTATGCTACCCTAATTATGTCTGTTGGCTAAGAATATGGTAGCATTTGTTATTATTAGAAATTTACGATCCGAGGGTCTGGGTACTGACACTACCAGCTATTCTTAAGGAATATGGAGCTCACGTTTTTTACGGTGCCATTTTTTCTCAAGTGCAAAAGACTATGGCATGGGGCTAAATCAGTGCTGGTATGCCCAGTTATAGGGGAATGCAGAGGTAGAAAAAGTACTTTTTTTTTTATGTTCACAAAATTTGACTTAAAACTGGAGGTTTTATATATGGTGTGTAAGTCCATTAACTATGATTAATTCAACAAACATGTATTACAACAGGCCATGGTAGGTTGTTGCATGTTTGCTTACTCTACTCTGTAGGTTAATCTTTTTAATATGAAAAAAATCATTGTGCACCTCGGTTACATTAAGAGTTTGTAATGTCTCTTTTCTGCTAATAGAATCATGTCCATCGAATCAATATCCTGACTGGCCCTACAGTTAATGTGGTCCTGCCATCATGTATGAAATACTTGGGACATCTGAAAAACTTTAGATATGTTCAACTTCTAGGTTGTGTTGACTGCTTTTTATAGCTTAGTTTATTCCTTAGAAAAATAGATTTACATTATGGAAATTGCTCAGGCTCTTTATTGGTCAATGTGCATTTGCCCACCTTCTCATCGCTACTTTGGACACCTTGACAAATCTAATTTGTTTCTATTCTCAGTTTCAATGTCACTTCCGCTTGTTATGCACCCACATTCTACAGACTTACTCGTATTCCCGCTCTTTATAGCAGCACTTCACAGGCATTAATACAGACCTTTAACTGCTCCAGCACAGACTTTCAATGTCAGAAACAATTTCTTCTTTATTCTTTCAGTCCAGGGCAATGGAGTATTCCTAGCCAGTTACTCATGACTAACGTCGCAGAACCTAGAAAAACTACTACTGCTACTCTCTTATACAAAAAACATTTTTAGATGCATTCTGATATTAATATACATATATATATTTCAGTAATATATCTCTAATAGTAATTTGATATATATATATATATATATATATATATATATATATATATACATATATATACATATATATGTGTATATATATATATCAGCATATTTGGTATATTTCAGTAATATATATCTGCAATAATTAAAGAAGATGTTACAACTGTCCAGTAGGACAACTTGGTGAAACAATTGTTTTCACCACTTCTTGGTTGCATCCCTTGATTTGTTCTTCAAAAATAAAAGAGACCATCAACAGGGCAAGCTTTACACTAACGCCTGCTCTGGAATCCATGTGCAATACTCACTGTTAGTCTCAGTAGTGACAGCTATGAGCGTATTGATGATAATGGTGATGAGTAGATAGATCTGTTCAGTAACAAGGTGATTAGGTAACATTAATTCATTACTGCTAAATATTGTTTGCTTGGAACCATATAAGCTGTGTTCTTTGTGACTTGCTTAAAACCAACTCTTGTTGTACCTACGTCATCACCAAAATATGTGTCTGATATTTAAAAACAGTCAAATTCTGTATTGATCATGATGATGTGATTGCTATGATACTGGAAAAGAATCCTTCTGTTTTTAAATCATTTAACCTCTTTATAGCTGATCCCAGACATTTCTGACACAGTGCCAACTGTGCAAGGATACACAAGAGACGTCAGATATACTTAGAGATGAAAAATTAACAAGAAGATCTTTACAGTCAACATATAATCTATACTTTCCAGTAATTGAAAAGGTAATGTTTTAAGTTTAATTCGAGAGAACATATTAGCACACCTACTGAAAAAGATGTTGCAAGGAAGAAAATCAGTCTGTAGCAGTTTTAGAAGACATCACACACTCAGATAATGACTCCTAAATCAAGTAAATACAGAAGCTTCATTAAGTGGAAAGGGCATTTAAGTTTAAACCATTTTTAAAAAGACAAATAATTCCCATTACCAACTGTGTTCAGAGTGAGAAAAAAATTTCAAGTCACAGGACCTTCAACATTTTATTTTTCTCCCAGGAGAAAGTACTTTAAAGTTTTTGTAGGCAGTTGGTACAGGGACTACACTGTGTGTCAGAACATGTATTTTTCAAAGAAGTAATGAAAGTCACGATTATCAGCTAGTCGGCTGTCAAAGGCCCAAACCACAAACTTATTGATGTTAATGATGAGAATCACGACAGTAAAAGTATCTAATTCACAGCAAGGCAATGGTGTTTAGAAGTGCTGCAGAGCAATTTGCAGCGATTAGTGGGAAAGTATGCTGATGTATTGGAAGCAGTATTCTGAAGGTCATCCAGCTATCAGCTTGCCTCAATGCTATTCAATTAAATACACACTAAAAAAAAAACTATGATTATTTATGGAAAGTATTTTATAGTACTTGTAGAATGGTATATTACAAATTCTGGCTGGATGTAAGAACAGAAACGGCTGGTCTGATGCACCATTAAGCAAACTGCATCTCTGCTGTATATTTTTTTTAAGCATTAGACTAATTATTATGAGGTTTGGATTTTACTATATACGGCATATTTAATCTTTTTAAGAGCCCATCAAGTTGAATCACGAGATGCAACTTGTTTATGCTATAAGCAACAACATGCAATATTAACAAAGCACAATATCCTAGCTTAATTAGAAAAAGTCCATGTGATCTTAAATACATTTAGGCATCTGATACCACATAGTTCTAATGTGAACTTCATATTTTAATTATATTTGAGACTAATTTATATGACTTGCAACATTTCCCTGTCTTCTCCATCTCTCTGTACAGAATATTTCAGTAATGGCCTCCTTAAAAGTAGCCTTTGTTGAGGATGATGGGGAATGAGAAAGAGGAAGTGAGTTTTGTTGGAAGGGAAAAACACTGGCTGACATGATCACAGGGTGGAACTCACCTCAATTTGATTGTCAGGTGGAGTTCATCCTGTCCTGTCAATTTCTGAACTGTACCTTACAAAGACCCCTCCCATCTGGCCTCCAGGATGATATTCTATAGGAAGAATTAACTCATAGAGAAGACAATATTTTTTTTAAATTCCCTTCTCTCTTCTTTCCTTTCTATTCTCCTTTTCTCCACACTTCTGCCCTCCTTTTGCCCCTTTTCTGTCTCATTTCTATCCTTTCGTCCACCTCTATACCTCTCTCTCCCTTTATTTTTCCTTCTGAGAGGATCTGTATTGCCCATGCTGCCAGAACATCTGCTGTCTTTCTTTCTGTCTCTCCCTCTACAAAGCATTCTGATTACAAGTATGCACCAGCACAACACAACTCTATTTCCTACCCTTAAGATTAAACTTGAAATTAGATGGTTAACAACCAGAGAAAACATCTAAGAAGCCAATAGAGACTGGGCTTGGTGAGTTTTCAGTCTATTAATTCTCTTCTTTGTGCCGGGACTTTGGCTTAATGTCAGAGTAATCTTTAACTTTCAAAATAAAAAATAAAGACAGACTATTCCTTATCAATACCCAAAATACATTTTGACATGAGAAGTTCATTCTTAGTGACTATGTGACTAACCTTCTTTTGATTCACCCGAACCTACGAGAGTGTAGGTGAAGCAAGTTCATTTCTGGAGAGCAGAAAGGAGTCACCTCAGAACTGAGTCTCACAAGCAGGTCAAAAGAGATCAAGACTCGTACCTTCACAAATTGTGATGCCGTTCCCAGAGTACCCCGGGTTGCAGAAGCACGCTTCCACGCCGTTGTGCACTTCACACTTGGCATTTGGGAGACACGGTGTCTTGCTGCAATTTTGTGTGTAGGAGCAATTCAGGAAAGTGGAGAAACCCACTAAAGAAAATCAAGACATAGACCTTGTCAGAAACAAGAGTCTGTTCTACCCTTGTGCTATAGACTAATAAATAACCCACAAATGCTCTTATTTTTTTTCATCTAGAGAGGTGAATTATAAAAGTTTCCCAATAACTTACCTAGCTAAATCACAACAGAGAAATGACTAAACCTACATATTAAGGAATATGTCGTATAAATTTTAGTAAAACTAAAACATGATGGAGAATCCAGATTTATAATAAAACCCATGAGCGCATCATATCCTAGAAACTGTATCCCTCTTCACTGAGGTGAAGTGGTTACCTCTGAAGGTGTTGCCCCACTCCAGAGGAGCTCTTTCCTCTGGCTCTGGGAGTCACTTTTCTCTCCAGAATCAAGGTAAATTAAGTAA
This sequence comes from Rhabdomys pumilio, assembly GCA_030674055.1. Taxonomy (NCBI): domain Eukaryota; kingdom Metazoa; phylum Chordata; class Mammalia; order Rodentia; family Muridae; genus Rhabdomys; species Rhabdomys pumilio. The sequence continues at coordinate 7,693,575 of JANHMN010000001.1, forward strand.
TTGGGTCTTTTCAAAGCAAAATCATTTATTTTTAAGATGTCACTTGTCACATGCAGGAGAAGAAATGCAGGTCCCTTCCCTTCTGGCGATTGTCATTCTGTTCTTTTTATGACAAAAATGTCTTTTACTGTATCTTGTTTTGGAGACATTAAACAATTCGACACACTGTTGTAAGATTGATCTCAGCCACAGAACACCTGACCAACATGACAAACAAAACTATGTTTTGGGGACTGCTAAGAAATGATAAGCCAAGCCATAGAGTGTTTCTTATTATTGTCTCGTTTCAGGCCCACTTAAGAGTAAGCTTGGTAGGGAACAGGGAACAATCACAAAGCCGTTGTCCAGAAAACAGTTATCTTAGATAAATTGTCCTTATCTGGTACCAAGAGATTCTTACACAGTCAATTCTAAATCCCAGCCCTACATAAAGCTGTATGTACTTCCTAAACCTGAATTAATTTGCTTTCAAAGAAGTGATTTATTTTCTGTCCCCATGCATCACCAAAAAGAAGGTTTTTAAATGAACCCAAACTCCAGACAGGCAGTAACCTTAAAAATGTCAGGAAGCTTCTCTCAAGCATTTGCTGCTTAAATTCCCAGGTTTCTTGGGGCTGGCCACAAGAAAGGTCAAAGCTGAGACTTCGGGGACTTTCGGGATTTCTCCAGGAAGAAAAAGGGTAATAGTCCTGGGTCTGGGTTGCAAGGTCCAGAGTGGAAAGGCCAAGCAGAAAAACATCCTGTGAAAGCCTGCGTCTGTTTTCCTTGGAGACCTTGCCAGACACACTTGACACTTGAACCCCAAGTCTTGAGAAGTCGCCTTCCCTGGCTCCCTGCAGGTGGGCGCTGTGCAACCTCCCAGCCCAGCCCAACTCACCTAGAAGCGGGAGGAGTCTCATTGGAAGCCGCGGAGCTGGCGGCCAAGCGCTCAAGGCTAGAGTGTGGGTCTGTCCTGGAGCTGGGCAGGATCAGCAGGGTCCAGCTCAGTCCCCTGTGACGCACAGCTTCCTCCTGTCACTTTCCGGCTTCTTTTGTGTCAATGTGTGCACAGCCCAGACTCTGCAGGACACGTCCGGCAGCCAGGCCCCTTCACCCAAACAGCCTGGACTCCAGTCTCAGCCTGTGGTCACAAACGCCTTGTCAGATTACAGATGGGACTCTGTGACTTCCTATTGCTCCAGGAGCAGCCACCAGAGTGCCCTCAAAGCTTGTACTCTCAGATCTCACAGACCCATTGAGAACTGCTTCCAGCAGAGAGCTCATCTCACAGGGCCCCTGACTGCTTATCTGTTCCCTTGTTTCTGTCCTGAAAGGAAAAGGGGCCAAGATAGGCCAAGGGGCCCAGAGGTTCTGTTGCATTTTGTCTGTGCTGGTCAGTTTCAATCCGATGGGAGATTCAAGGAGCCAGGAGAAAAACTGTGGTTAAAGAAAGAGAGTGAAAATTAAAGAAACGTGTAAGAATGAAGATAAGCTTCCCTGCTGAAAACTGCGGAAGCACGAAGTGTTCTTTTCTCTTCGCCAACTTAAGGTCAAGTCGATTTCACCGTTTCACCCCTTACCCATCCAACACCTGTACGATTTGTGCATCAGAGCCAAGTTCCTCCTACTTGTTGATTCATGAATCTATTGTGTAAATGACTATCTTTCAGGCTGGAGAATAGAAAAGGCAGAAAGATCATAGGAGCCAGAGATGGCTGATGCCAATTCACACGGAGTGAGATCACACTCAAGACCTGCCCAGGTTCAGACCAGACACTGGACACAAAGTACAAACCCTAACCAAGAAGTTACAGACAATGGACACAAAGTACAAACCCTAACCAAGAAGTTACAGACAATGGACACAAAGTACTAACCCTAACCAAGAAGTTACTTGCAATTTATTCCCCTGGGAAAGGGAAGTCAGTTTTCTCCCAAGAATTGTTACTAAGTATATAGCCACACTGCAGGGCATGCACCAGAGCTGCCAACACAAAAACCACCACCTTTTTATTTTGTGGGCTTTTTGTTTTGCTTTGTTTGTGGTAACTTTTTTGTCTTTCTATTTTTTGTTTGTCCTTTCATTTGTTTTGGCTTTCATTTATTTGAGTGGGGAAGAGAGGTGAAAATTAAGTTGAATGAGCAGTAAGATGGGCAGGATCTGTGAGGAGTTGGCGGGAGAAAAAAACATACTCAAAAATTCAAATAAATAAATGAATAAATAAATAAACAAGCAATTATTCAAATAAAAAAATTCTTGCTTAAAAAATCAAAGTAACTTGCATACAAATTAATTTATAAAAGTGGAAAACAAAGACGACATCATCCAACTTGACTGAGCAAGTGAGTGCATGCGAGTGTCATTATTTATCAGAGTGCTCAAGCTTGGTGCCCTGCACTATGTGCAAGCTAAGGAAACTGTGTGCTTGCAGGTGACATAAAGAAATAACTGAAGTTCATTCCGTCAGCATACACCACTTTAGCACACAACTCTGACACATCTAGTGTTTACCTGATGATGGCTGAGAATCTACATCTCACACAGAACATCTTCCCATAATGACCATCAGCGTCCTTCAGCTCCACAGAACATAGAGTGATGAGGCTGTGATTGAAACCAGTCACCAAGGTGCAAGAACAGCTTACGGATGGATGGCCTGTCCCTAGTCCTTCACAGTGTCCCTGAGACCCTTTCTGGCTTAATTTATGGTGAGCAAAGTAAATAAATGTGTGAATCAATAATAGTCCTGACTGATCCCACTACATGTGAAGCAAATGAATACCAGAATGTCATGTGACTTCCCCAGTCCCGCAGCTGGTCTGAAAGGATATCACCAAGCCCAGGTTGTGGGTGGGTGGTTCTGACATTGTCTTTCTCTCATGATATTCCCTTTTGTAGATTGTGTCAAGAATGTGGAATAATCAGAGAATGCTTGTCAGGGAGTTTGAAAAGATGATTATTTAAATGATCAAATTTCATGAAAAAGTGTTTACTAATTTTTTAAATGATTTCTTTATTCTCTTTTTTTCTTTTAAAAGCACTGGATAGTAATGTAGTGGAGAATTCCCGAACCATGTGAATGATGAAGCCCAAGGACCTTTCTAGGTAGAGGAGCGATCTACACATGGTTGAAGAAGCAGCCAGTAATTGCCTGGGCAAGCCCTGTGTGCTGATTCTCTGAGACACTGACATACAGATTCCTGAAAGAGCTAGAATAAGCCAGAGTGCTCTGGCTGATTTGGCTTGGCCATGCTGGGATGCCATGACTTGGTTAGAATGCTTTGGAGATAGAGGGCATGAAGGCTTTCAAATTGTTTTAAGTGGGAAAGGTTAGATTCTTTTACAAACACAGGAAATCTAGAACGAGAACTCACTTAGAAGGGACAAAAAGAAATGAGCTTGGCTTCATATCTGATTAAGTCCAAGTGGTGTGAGTTTCTTAGGTCAAGAAAAACTGAGTTTCAATGTACATACACAGAAACTAACTTCAAAGGGCTTAAATATAGAAACTCATTATTTTCAGACAAAAGTTATACACCGAGACACAATACCTATTTTAAGAAGTCATTAACCTAAAATAATTTACTCCACCTTTCTGCTGCACATGTTTAAACTTTAGCTTGTCCCAAAGATAACAGAAGATAACAAAATCTTTGAAAATGTTATTCTTGCAAAAAAAAAAAAAAATAACAAAAGCAAATTAAAACTTGAATGTTGTATAAAATGTGTTTTCTCTGTGTGTGTTCTTATTAAATCTGGAAGCTAATTCATACTTCAAAAAATGAATTTACACAAAGAACCAGAGTGTTTAATGATGCTTGTCGTTTTAAGATTGCCCATTGTAAGATCAAAATCATTTTGAAATGCATTGTTTGAGGAAGTCTTTATTGTGGAAAGGGATAGACATGAATTCACTGTATAACTCTGAATCCATTATCTGTACAGTAGTTTAGAAAGACACTGAAAATTTTGAGAATTTTCAATTAAAATATTGTGTCATTGAAGATAAACATTTTAAAAGCAGCAATCACAAAGGAATTTTGTGTGTGTGTGTGTGTGTGTGTGTGTGTGTGCGTGTGCGTGTGTGTGCATGTGTGTGTGAATGAATTCCAGAAGAGGGTGCCTGATGCAAAAGGAAGATACCTGATAGCTTGGTAGCTGGAGTTTCAGGCAGTTGGGAGATGCCTGTGCTAGGTTCTGGGAACTGAACCTCAACCCTCTGCAAGAGCAGTATGTACTCTTAAGTTCTGAGCCATCTCTCCAGCCTCATGTTTAAGTTTTGAAGACAGCAATCATCTAAGACTTCAGTTTGCTTAAAGTATAGCATGTGGAAAGAAGCAGTTATAAACTTCCTGTCTGATTGTGCTTTGGTGCATTGGTTCATTTTATGACAAAATGTGAGGTACTTTATATTAGTTCTGTTTGTAAGAGCCAAAACTAACAGGAGAGCTTTGAGATGTTCTTGGGAAGGGTAGATTTTACATTGGAAGGTTTTTGCAGTGAAAGTTTAGGCTTAGCAATTGACTTCATACAGTGGACTTTGGAAAAAGTATTGCTGATACTTAGTTGGTCCCTTTAAATGGAAGCAGCAACATGCACCTGCCAGAAGACTGTGTTAACTCAATGTGGTACACGCTACATACTTACATCCCAGCTTGTAACATTTAACATACCTAAATATAGGACATTAGTACACAGTGAGTACAAAGACATTCTCCAGAGCCATGTTTACCGTTCTCACAAAGGCCAGGGGATGGATACTATGCCCCTTCCTCATGCCTTGGTTAGACTAACTTTTCCCTTAGTGTAAATCTTGTGATTGGATTAATCTCCAGGCCGTGATTATTGCTCTAAACATTAGTTATTCTCCACCAATCGAGTTTGCTAAAGATAGTGAATTTTTGTCTCCAAAGTATACATGAAGCAATTCCTTATCACTTCACATCATGTATTTCTTTAGCATCCTCACTAGAATACAATTTTTTTTTTTATGGGGAGTTTTCCAACATTGTTTAGTTGCGATTTTGAGGTTATTCTGAGATAAGCGGCACTGTCTCAAATAGAGAACAAGGCAACGTACAAATGCAACATTTACAATCTACCATAGCAACACACAGCATAGAGAAACAAAGAAAGCAGGAAAGTGAGTTATGTGTAAATAAAGCCTCATTTGACACAGGATAATTAGTATTAAAACCCTCAACAGTTTTAGTAGTATCTAAGCACACACAGCATATGGCAACTCTCAAGAATGGATAAGGACTGAGGTGACAAGGTTGACTGGTCAATATAAGGCTATTTTTAACCCAGTTACTTAGAACACAAAGGTCAGGGGCATAGGTCTGTAGTTACTTCTTTCATACACGAAATCACCATGGTTGTTATGTAATTAAACAATGGGTGATTGATAGGTGCTGTGGCATTTGGGAGGCTGAAACAGAAAGATTGTCTGGCAGTCTAGGCTTGCCCTGCTTGCATAGTGAGTTCCAGGCTAGCCTGGTGAGATTCTGTTGTAGCTCAGGGACAGGGACGACAGAAACAGTGGCTTTCACTGACTGGCTCAATATGTGGATGCATTTATACTGTAATACATAGTAAAATTTGTTCAAAATGCTGCTTTGTTTTGGGGGATTAGCTAGAAATGCTTCCCTCAGGTGTCTTCAATGGTCCAGATGCATTTTATGTCACTGGGACTGAACAGGCTAATTTTTCCGCAATTAATTAAAGCCTCAACAAAACCAAACAAATCAACCAAACAAACACCATAGCTAAACTGTTATGTGACCAGAAAGTCACTGTTCCCAATGGGATGCGGAGTTATACTTTCCTCTGTGTCTCCTATTTAAGAACAAATGGAGAATCAGAAAATACTGCAATGACCAGACCTAGGCACGGTGCACAAATTTCAAAACATCCATCTTTTTAGGCTATAATATATTGAATCTTTGTAAATATATCAAGAATAGGACTTGGGTGGCATCTCAGCTAATCATCCTCTCCTTGTTCAAAAGTGAAAATAAGAATTCAGACTGCAGCACGCAAGTAAATGCCAAGTGAGAGTGGGCCCAGCTGAAAATCCAGCATTGGATGAGAAAACAGGCTTTCCTGGGGTGAGCGAGTAGACTGACTGGTGAAGTCCCGGTGTAAAAAGAGACACTGCCTCAGTGTAAGGTCAAGTGCAAGCAAGGAAGACTCCCAACATCAAACTGCTATCCACACTTACTAGCACACATGGGCCCCCATACATGCAAACACAAATATGCATGCAGACCATTTCCCTGAACACACAAAAAACTATGTTGTCTCAATATACATTTGTACTTAAGTATTAGTCGTTTCTTCATCTAATTCTAAAGTAATTTTGTATTTAAAAGAATGCTTTTAAAGCTGATTTCATGAGTGTAAGCAGGAATATTTGCCTATTTTTCTAGCTGGGGATTCTCTTAGTGGAAAGGGCCCAGATCATTTGGAGATTTCAGTGTTGCATGGAAGGGAGGGGACCAGAGTTTCTTCCTAGGCTGGTCCTTCCGTTGTTTGATGACCTTCAGAAAAATCACTAATCTTTTCATTATTCTGAGTAACAGTAGTAAATGTTTCTATTCTGCATGGCTTCTTCTCCTTTACGGTTCCACTTCAGAAGATTTATAAACTGGCATCCAAACTTAGGAATAGTGCCTTATAAACAGGAGATGGGTAAGAAAAGGAAGGAAGAGAGAAGCAGTGGGGAAGGGGAAGGGGAGGGAGGGAAGAGAGGGAGGAATGAAAATGAAGGAGGAAGATAGAGGGAGGGAGAGAGAATGACATCTATGGTAATTATTTGCCTCTTTTCAGACTTCCAAATTGTTTCATTAATTTATCTTCCTTTGTTTGGACCTTTTCCATGCCATACAAATATTAAACTGACCTCATCTTTTCAAAGGGCAGCACTTCTAAACCAGACACCATGGTGAAATAGCTTTCTATTTAATAGTGTTACAGATTTTAACTCTGCGTTCCACATGTCCTAGTGCTGATTCATTCGTAGCTGATTGCTTTGGTTCATCATAGTGCTCTGTATAATATATCTAGAGGTTACCAACTCCATCAGGACATACGAGTAATTTAAACCATTTCTTTAGCTTTGCAATGCAGTATACTTTAGACTAAACTTGATCTACCTTTGGGTTTTTTCAATTGCTAGTTTATTTTATCTTCTCAAAAATTGCCACAACTGCTCATTTATTTCAGGAAGATTAATCATTATAATTGATTAATAAAAGCAAGTAACATCCATTGTTGGTGTTGAGCATATGAAAGATACATACCATGGTCTAGAGCCCCTGGGAGTATTCTTTTTAACCTCTGACTACATTGGGAATTATCCTTTTAGATATTCTCTGCTTTGTCACACACCTTTAATCTTGGCCAAGATTTAATTTTCCTCTATAACATGTTTTATTAATAGTCTCAGGGAGGGAATATTGGCTTATAAAAAGAGAAAATGTTTTGAATGTCTAAGTTGCATTAACTGATAATCTTTGTACTTTATCTTATTTTATCTTATTTTTAAGTTTTTTTTTTTTTTATCCTGGGTACCAGGTTCTTAATTTTCAACATTTCTCAGTGTATGCTATCAATAATCGTAAACAATACAAACTAGCTCCATTGATTGAAAATACATGTTTACCCATAATGCAGTGATTAGACAAATCTGAAGGTCATCACCTAATCTTCCAAAAGTCCCAATATCATATGGTATTATTGACAGATAACTCATAAATTAGTATCATCAATAAAAGCCTATAAGGTAGCTTTACTTTATTGGTGTATGTTTAAGATAGTTGCATAAACCAGTTGTACCATGTTTTAAAAATGCTTTTATAATTTAGGTTTTCCATCTAGTTATGCTTCATAATCTTTGATTACTCTCCATCTTTATCCTGGTCTCGCCCTGTGTGGTGTAGTTGATTTAAGAGTTGCCACTGCCTTTATGATTCCTTGCTATACGGTGAACAGTGTTGGATTCACTCATCCACAAGGATGCTTTTAGGACTTGGTAGCGTTTCCAAGAGCGTTGCCACTTGTTGGGGTGGGGGATGGGCACAAACACAGTTAAAACTGCGTCTTCTGAAAGTCTTCTGAAATTTAAACAGTTAAATTGCATCTTTTCACCTGAAACTTGTTGGAGAAACACAAGTAAAATTGTTTAAGGTACAGCTAGTAACGAGGAGGAAACAATACATTTCTTTATTTTTGTGGCTAAATATGATCACCTCAGGCAGAACTTTTGAAAGGAATTCTTTACTTATCTGAGGGCTCTGCATCTGTTCAATTCCAGGCTTGCTCATATCATTGAAAAACTACCATTAAACTTTCTGAGAGCTCTTTCCTTCCTTCCTTCCTTCCTTCCTTCCTTCCTTCCTTCCTTCCTTCCTTCCTTTCTTCCTTCCTTCCTTTCTTCTTTCTTCTTTTTTAGATTTCAGATACTTACAAACCTGTCTTAATAAACACATAATTTTAAAACAGAAAGATTTCTGACTTACATTGTTAGTTAGCAATGAATTTGTTTAATTATAGGGAATCAAAGTAAGCTAATTACTGCTCACATAATTGACCCTTAAACCTAAGGTTGAGAATCCACTTGGTGTGTTTATCATTTTGTCTAATTAAATTAGAAGACAATCATTATATCCTGCTATAAATAAACATTCCCCAATCTAGACACTTCATATCCTTTAAAAAAAACCTCTATAAAAGCTAGTTTAGTGTTTTCTAATTTCTATTAAGTAAAAAGTACTGATGCTTCTACTGAAATACTAATGTTTTATTACTAGCCAGATTTATTATTGATTTTCTTTCAGTCTGAGGATCCTGTCATTAGCAACATATCTCCTCTTGCATCTCCAAATCCTTGTATCTGTTAGCTTTTAGCTTTTAAAAAGTTGTTTAGCTTGTAGTTAAGAAAAAAAAAAACATTTGGAAAGTTTATAAAAATGCCTATCACTAAAGTTGTGAGTCCTTTGTTCACAGTCTTTTTCCCCTCTTTGGAGAGCTGGGATTAATTTCATGCATCACTTTTACTTTCGGAGCTAAAGTTGATAAGGTTGATTTGTACAATATTTAAGCGACGCCTCTTGTTTACCATTTTCTGTGGTCCATTACCACAGCATTTGAGAGGCACTATGTTATTATGGTCTTAAAGGTTGTCCTGTAAATACACTAATTTCATTCCATTTCCCTCCTGTCCTTGTCAGTAGAATGGCTAAATCTCTTGTTTGTTTTGTTGTCTTCTGTTTTCCAAAGGACTTATAAGGCTGTCAAATGTAGGGATTAATTTTGTGCATATGTCAACATAAAATCCTCACACCTAACAAACAACGCTACTTGAATCTAAAATGTGCTATACAATGATTTTATTGACAGGTAATATGGTACACAAATGAATCTGGTCTTCCTTGAATTTTCCTAACTTCTTGGCGCTGTCAAGGACTGCATAGTTTTGAAGAAGTGTAGATATAGTCGAAGAACTTGCCTAATGCAATTTAAAATGAATATTATTCAACTTCTTTCTCAAATTCCACTCTCAAGTGTCAAATCACTTCATCAATAAACCATATGTAAGTATTATTATCCAATTAAAGCAATAGTAAGCTAAGCTACCAGGAACAATAGAATGTCAGACACGTATTTTCCTGCCTATTATGTCTACTATGTCCCAGATTATATACATGATTCATTGATCACTTGTACCTTTCTTCATTGGTGAGTAGCATGAAATTTGGCTTTCAGGGGACCCTCTGATGATTAGTTCTTTCAACAACAACTATTGTCAACTACTGGCATCAAAACTAAGATTTTTCCACTTTGATTTTAAGATTTTGAATGATAATGCCTTTCTTTAAATCTGACAAGACTAAATCCCTACTAGCCTACCATAGTAGAAAGTAAGACCCTGCCTCCCAGATGGTACTCTTGAGTTTCTGGAGATGACTAAGGCTTTTGATGGATGGTGGGATACTTGTATCTTCTCTGTTCTTGACCTGTGGCTTTCATCTTAGACCTCTTTCCACTACTTACAGTACCACAGACTCGATAAATTACAGTAAACACAGGTTGATTTTACTCATGGCTCTGGTCTAGGTTTGGGGATACAGATGAACTTTCTGTTTTCAGAGCCTCAGTGCAGCATGTGGCATCACAAGAACCATGTTAGGAACCTGGCCAAAGCTGGATTTATAGTAGAACCACCTGCTAGATAAGTCCTGAGGCATTAATCACATGAATTAATTAATTTATTCCTGAAATGTGAGCTCTAAGCACTTCTTTATAGTTCTGCCTGGACCTGTCTTTTCAAATTGCATATGAGGACTCATTGTCAGTATTGTCTTATAAGAGGACATATCATTTTAAGAGCATAAGGCATAAGGACTTTGTTTTTCTTCTCTCTCTCTCTCTCTCTCTCTCTGTCTCTCTCTCTCTCTCTGTGTGTGTGTGTGTGTCTGTCTGTCTTTCTTCCTCCCTCATCTTTATCTCTAACTCTATCCTCTATCTCTTCTCTCTCTCTCTCTCTCCCTGTGTTTTAGAGTCAGGATATTGCTACCCATCTCACCTATCTCAGAGCATCTCCCCAAAGGCTGTGGTTACAGACATGCTTCAGCATGTTTATCTCCAGAGCACACCTTAAATGTAGTAATATTGTTTGTATTTTCTTTATGATGACCCATACTTAAAGCTGTGAACGTAGTCTCCTCAGAGAGAGCTGACACTTCATAGTCTGCTCTGCAGCTGCGGTAGCTAAGACTGAGTTCTGGCTACTGAAATGTTAGTACAGGTTTTGGGTTTCAAATTTGAAAATCTTAGATGTTCCTTTGCCTATTTCATTCTGTTGCATATTTCACTGTGGTAAAATTTAGAATTCTAGTAGTTATTTTTGATTTAGAGAAAGAGTTATAGCCTCACGACATTTACCAATAACATCCCTGAGAAGTGTCAAACCAAAAGCAGTGTCTTTAAAACAGAAGTGGCTACTCCCAATCTCCTTAACTGAGAGACAATTTGCCTCTTGTCTTATTTGAGCCATCATGAATTTGAGATATACTTGTAGGTATAAATAACCCCAATTCTAACTGGTTAATTTTATCAGATGCATCACTTGTTTGAGATGGAGATGATGGTGATTGGACACTGAAGTGTATGCTTTGTAACTGCCCTTTTATACACAGACACAGTTACTGCTGTCTTAATAAAATATGTATCTTGAACTTGATTTGTCCTTAGTTTTTAGCATAATCAAATCTCAGCAAAAAAAGGTCAAAGGTCAGAAAAGGAAACAATAATAATGGGAAAAGACAGGGTAACCAAATTTTGACCACAACTGCAATTTAGAAAGTTAAATACATTGTTACATAAAACAAATAAACCTGTACATATGTATAAATACATGTATACATTTGTACAGCTTTAGAAATACTAAAGTAAAAATTGGAAATTATAACTATTTTCACACTGAAATAAAATATCTAAAATTATGATCCTTAAAAATTTATTTTCCACTATGTGTTTGCATGTGTTGTTATGTGCAGTTGAATGTTTAGAGTCCAGAAGAGGATCTTAGATCTCCAAGGGGTGGAATCAAATATGGTTGTGGGTCTGGGAACTTAAGTCCCCTGCAAGAGCACTTTGTAACCTTAGCTTCTAAGGTGTCTTTTCAGCCCTCACAAAATTACAATCTTTAAATTTCTATAATTAGTCTAGGGATTAAAACCACATTCAGCAAAGTATTTTCTGAATAGTTTCTATGGGATAACAATTTAATGGTGTAGCCCTATCTGTACAAATTATTTGCAGAAGTTGAGCTTGTAACAAACCCTTTACTTGTGAATGAATTGATATAATTGTCCCTGACTGAAATATCAACTGTACTTGGAAGTTCCTCCATGAAGCATGCCCCGTACAAGTCACTTAACTGCTCTTGATTGGCTTCTTTCTCCAAGTGTTCTGATTCATCTATAAAAAGAATGTCAAACCTTCAGGATTTCAAATAAGTCCATCAGGATTCTGCTCAAAAGGCTATGGAAATAATTTCTACGGAGTTGACATGGTGGCTTTGATGGATTATGAAGACAGTTATTAAAAACTGATAGTATTTATCGATGTCATAAGCGAAGCATCCCAGCATGCTGTATGTGATAACATAGTCCATTAACTTAAAAGGATCACACAGTGTTTTTGTAACAGAATTCAGAGCTTTGAGTGCAGCAAATGTGGCTTATTGATATGGTCTCACAGCCTCTAAGTAGTTGACATCTTAGAGCTAATAATTTTACTAGTTATTTTTTAGTCTGTTTTCATCTCAATTACATTTACAGATAATATAGGTTTACAGACATCAGTGGGTTTGTTTTCAGGAAATGAGAACTGCCTTTTCGTTTTTTAAACTAGTCTACCATCAGTTTTATTAGCCCCTACATTTTTTTTTGCTTTACATCTAATTTTTTCACTGCAGAAAGTGAATTTTTTTTGTAATCTATAAAATCCTAATTAATATTGATAAAATTCACTTAAAAGCAATAGTAGCTGACAAACATTAAGACAAAACTTACGTATACTTTCAGTTATAAATAAAATAGAACTTTGATATTGTGGCCTACAGAAAAGTAGAAGGAAAATAATTAAAAATGTTTCATACTATGAGCGCACATTTTTTACGAAAGACTTTGTTGTACAAGTGCTAGTGGCTTAATTTGCTGATTTTGACATTGATTTATGTTTACCACATCTTCAGATTTCGTAAATGTAACATTCATTTCTTTCTCATTGTTGCTTAAAACATATGACCTACAGTGTATTTACACGATATTAGGAGATATAGGTAGCATACAGATGATTTGTAATATATGGGAGAATGTATATGGATTATGTGTACACACCATATGTTTTTTACAAAAGGACTTGAACATTCATGAATTTTGACATCTAGGACACTCATGAAGCTGGTCCTCCAAGGGCACCAAGAGCTGATAATATTGACCGTGTACGTGCTGTTAGCTGAAAGGGCAGGTCTTAAGCATTCTCAACCCAGGCACACACGTAAAAGGTTGATCACATGTACTGAAGGATGCTCACTTTCCTCAGTAGAGCTAGTCAATCATGTGCATCAAATAATTTTGTCCATTTCAAATATATGCAGTTTTATGGTTCAGTCACAGGTCAATAAGACAAAAACAAGAAGATGTACTGTGGGGATAAAATCTATTCAATGATGTCTACTAGTGATAGACAGCTGCTAGATCCCGCCTCCAAGCCTTTGACCTGAGGAAAGACTCATCTTGTCAGTTTTATTGGATCTGGAATCATCTACTAAGCACACCAATGCAAGTGGTTTCTAGGAAGGAGAAACTGCATGTGGAGGGAAGAGCCTTGCTCAGAGTGAACATCTGCTGTGATGACTCTGTCCTCATATAAGGAGGTCTGAGGGAGCCATGTTGTTCTGGCCCTGCCTCCTGAGGGAGTGTGTCTATCACTTCTGCTGCTATGGTCCTCTGCTAACATTGAACTCCAGCTTGTTGTGGCAGAAGACTTTAGGAAGCCCCAGGCCTCCTCCATCAGATTGGGACGGCTGAAGCACCTAGCTTCATCTTCCAAGCACTGTTAGGATCCCAGCCATGAAATAGTGAGTCCACTATGACAAGATATCTCCATTCTGCCAGTTCTGACTCATAGAGGACCCTGATCAATAGGACTCAAATAAGAAACTCAATTGACACCTAATAGGTACATGCTAACCGATGATACGGCCATTCATTCACAGACATGGAAGTTTCAAGAACACATTATGTTCCCTCCTCCCTCTTCATTCTGTGCCCTAAGAAGTTGTTGTGCTGTTTTACGATGTAGATACACCTCTTCCTGTCAGAGCAACAGGAAAACGAACTTCCTCTTTCCAGGAGTGGCCTGAAAAGGGAGCCAGATGCCTCAGCCAGTTATTGTCAGGAAAGCATGTGATTATCAGTTATGGAAAGATCAGAGTTCTTGTTGTACACAAAATGATCTGGTATTATAATAGGTAACCCTGAACTATTTTGGCTCTTTATCTGGAAACCCGTTTTCAGACTGACCTTCTACTTGAGCCACATCTTGCTCGTAGTACACAGTCATGTGTGAAGGAAACATATGGAGGTCAGAAATTAATAGTTCTAAGACTGTATTCTGGAGGGAATGTCTTTTCTATCACACACACACACACATGCAAATTCAAAATAAAAGAAAATATAAGTACCTTGGAGAATGTAATGAATTTAGAAGACAGATATAAGGAATTTTATGAAAATCCAACATTACATAAGTTAAGATAGATGTTAAAAACAATCCTATCATTTTTCCATAAAGAAATCTGTACACCAGTAAAATTCCCATGATATAAAATCTTAAAATACAAATGTCAGTCTCCAATTGCAGCAAAAGACACCCACTGCTGGCATGGACACAGATTTTGTATTTTCTTTCTCATGAATACAATACTTGCCACTCAAGACTTCTACTCTTGATGAAACACCAAGAAGCCCTTAGATATATGTTCTTGGCACAATGAAGAAGGTTCAGAGCAATTTGGTTTATAATATGAAAAGTCAACATAAATAAGTGATCAGTTTGAAAGCAAACTACAGGAAGGGAAATCTCATAAATAAACAACAACTCTCATGTAATGTGACATTGCTTAGAAAGGAAAAAGAATGAAGCAAACCTCAACCAAAGGATGTTTCCCTAACAGTGTGCAGAAAAAGAAACAGTTATGAATGATAGCATCAAGTTTGTTATGTTTTGCATACATTTTCAGGACATAAAAGTATTGTCTTAGGATGGATATTTTGGGTGGGATTAATCAGAAGCAAGGGGATTATATAAAAATAAGTAGTATAGTAGTTATTTATGAATCAGAGACAAAAATAAGTCCTATTGGAAAATAGACAACATATATGGTGGTAACTGGTTTATTACTGTAATTTATAAGTCGCATGATTTTTCAAATGGTCTTCTGAATCAAATTTTTAAAATAAAATACGGTTACATTATACACAGTGCAGTGCTAGACACAAACCGCTCACAATACATTTTAGAAGTATTGATATTATTCTATGTAACACTTTACCTATGCATTTCGCTCTAGCTTGCTTTAAACATTTGAAGTGCTTATAGTTTTATCCACTCAAAAAGGGTCAACAAGTATTAAATTATTGTTCTTATATTTCGGTTGTGTGTTTTAGACAATTTGTCTTCTCACTTAACTCTTCAAGCATGGCTGAGGCTCCATGAGCCAGACTGCTAGTCAGTTTGCACATTTGCATGTGGTATGATAGCTGTATATGAAGAGCAGTTTTCTGTCAGTTCAGTAAATTCCACACCTGACCTTTTTATTGGAATTCACACATTCATTAAACTTAACGACGTTCACATAGGAACTATAATATACTTTACGAATATTAACATTTTAGTTCTCATAAAATTTCAAAAGAGATTGTTACTATTACTACTCTAATATGCCTTTTAAAACATCAAATTTTCAAAACTGATACTCATAGAAGGAAATTATTTATAAGCTGCCACAAAAGTATTTTCAGGTAATCTGGAATGCATATTTAACCCTTTTAAACAGCCTATTAGAGAAATGATATTAGTATTTCTTAGCAAGAGAATTTGATACATTTGTTTAAGAAAATTTAGAGGCACTTTTGTTTTTGGTTATTTTTTGTTATTAGTATACTGTTTAAACAAATCCCAGAGGCATTGATTCATTTGACTGATGGTTATGGAGGCTAAAATGTCTGAGACTTTTGAGCTACAATTGGGAAGGTGCTTCTTGCTGAGGTGCAACAGGGCAACAGAAAGCCATGTGAGAGAGCTGGTGGGAATGTGTAGAAAGGAGAACAGACTTACGTCTTTAGGAGATGACTCCCACAGTAGTGTGTTCAATGTTAAAACCCTTTCATGAGCAGAGTCCTGATGGCCCATACCCTCTTTAAGGCTTTATCCATCTGTTCAGATTCCTACGAAAGCAATTAACTTTCTTGTTGAAATTTGGAGAGGCCATTCAAAACAAGAACTTCTATGCTTCCTTTGGAGTTCAAACATGGAGAGTTGAGCGGTTTTTGATTTATTTTAAATAGAGGGAGGAAAGGCAGTGCTAACTTGGGTCAACTTTGATATTGAAAGGAAATACTGCCTGTCAGAAGGCAACTCAGTTTTTTTTGTAAACCAATTATCCAATGCAGAATGTTCAATTGCATTGAAGAGACAGAATGCCATGCAACTTAGAGCTGATACTTAGATGTAACCTTGACCTTCAGTCTAACTCTAGAGGTTGTTCACTACTGGTTGGGTAAAATCAGCTGACAAGTGTTGCTATTTTTATTCTTTGGCCTTTATGGCCTATGTTTAGGGTTCAAGAAGCCTTGTAGAAGTATATGTTAACAGCCCAAGGTAGAGAGCTTCAGGAAAGACAGCCTGAAGGCCATCTTTAAAGCCCCCCAAACATGGAATGTGTTAGAGGCTGCTGCAGGCAGGAGAGCCAAACCAGCCCCTCACCAGGGTAGAGCTGGAGAGCTGGCGCTGGTGGCACAGGCATAGGGTAGCTGGCAGGAGGTACCGTCCAGGCATAGATCCAGGGTTTTAAGTTGGCCTACCCCAACATCTACTCCATCTGTGAACTGCTGGAGCACGTGAGCCAGTCCTGCGTATCCAAAGCAGCAGAATCTCTATGACAGAGAGCAACAATAGGTCGTCTTAAGCCTGTGAGGACCCAGTGTTGATATTGTAGCAGAAGCCAGAGGCCGTGAATGAAACCAGACCAGTGAATGACTCATCACAATGTGTGCAAGTAAAGAAGTGTGGACAAACGCGTGTGCTGTGTGACACATCACGACACACTGTAGCTTCCACAGTGAGGTTTGCTAAATTAATTAACCAAGGGCAGAGAGTGGATGTGGAGGAATGGGAGATGAGTGGGATTGGCATGCATGATGTGAAATTTCCAAAGAATCAATAAAAGGTTTTAAAAAAAATGGAGAATCGAGATGCTTATTGCTAGGTACTGAGGTGTCACAGACTAATGCTAATGATTGACAATCTTTCCTTGGATCCTGGCATTCATAGCTAGCAGATACGGAAGGAACAACAGCCTTGTCTTCAGAAAGCCTGACTTGAGTCTCCCATTGATACTCTAGAGTTCTATAGCTTTGGGTAGGGAAGACTTGATCTAGAAAGAGTACAAACTCCATAAGCCATGTAGTTTTGCTACGAGCATTAAACAAATTAGTGCTTAGCAAACATAGTGCTGGACAAAGCCATTTTCAAATGGTAGTGATTTTACCAACCTATACTTAGGAGTTGCACAGTGTTCGTGTGGAGCACTTCTCAGGCTCATCCCCCACTGAGAGTATGCTTGCTTAGTGAAGAAATGAGAAATAATAATTTTAGATCTTAAATTTTTTCTTCTACAGAGAAATAAAGTGAGTCCAGAGTTAGACAAAAGTATGAAGTAGGTCAATTTTATCTCAACAGTAATCAAATGCAATTTGTGTCATCCCTTCAGTTTCTTCCCTGGTTGGAGTCTCCTCTCCACCATCAACTTCCATTCTATATTTGACCCATTGAAAACAGTATGTAATGTCACAATGTGAATGGTATGTGCTAGTCCATACACTAATGTCAGCTGAACTCCTCCTGCAAAGACAATCTTTGATACCAGAAACAGGTAAGTCTCTCATTTAGGATGAAATTTTATGACTAAAGATTTCAGGGGGAGACAGGCTAGCTGAACAACTTTGAATCTGTATTCTCTCTCTCTCTTTCTCTCTCTCTCTCTCTCTCTCTCTCTCTCTCTCTCTCTCTGTGTGTGTGTGTGTGTGTGAGAGAGAGAGAGAGAGAGAGAAAGAAAGAGACAGAGACAGAGACAAGACAGAGACAAAGGCACAGAGAGACAGACACACACACACACACACACACACACACACACACACGAAGACAGACACATACAAAGAGACACACACACACAAAGAGATGTGCAGAAACAGACACACACACACACACACACACACACACACACAGTTTGTTAATCAGAAAGCTAATTCCCCTGGCCTTCAAATATAAAGTGTGAGTTGCTAGGAGCTATGAAATTTGAACCATATTTAGTTTGTGACTTTCTCAAAGTTTCTCCCATTTTTTTTCTCCTGAATGGGAGAAGACAGCAGCTCTGGACACCTGGCACCCAGATATCCAAACACTGAACCCATGTCTGTGTGAGTGTGGCTCTTCTCCCTTAATGTTGCTCAGTATTGTATCAGTAAGCCATTCCTAACTAGAAGGGTTGGAATTTGGGTGGAGGTGGCTCTACCTTGGAGACCTCCGGTGTTTTGCTTCCTTGACATGTACAGATTTCCATCTCTTGACAGTATCCCTGAGGAGTTCTCAGAGTTGGAGCCAGGTTGTTCATATTTCTCTTACAGGTATTGGACATTTTTTGACTATGCTATATTCAAATTGCATGTTAATTGTCATACAGAAAAGAAGTGAGCTCCTTATGTCCAATGTTGCCATCATTATAGCTGAAGGGAGGTTTGCCATGTGTAATCCAGTGTAATCCAGAAGGGTAAAGGGCGGTGTTGGATGGCTCCCCATGACCCACAAATGCTCCCTCACTTCTCCATGTTCTAGCAGCCTTCTTAGGAATACTTGAAATTAAAGAAGCACATCATAAAGCTAGTAATGATTAATAAAAAAGGCAACATAATCAAACACAAATTATCTGCGTCTTAAATGTCTGTTTCTGGAAATTTGACATATTTGTTCCTAGAATGTGTATGGAAACGGTAGAAGTTTTTACCAGTTATTCAGGCAGTTGGATCAATATTTGCTGTAAATTAGTCAAGTAATAAAAAAAAAAAGTGAGAGTATCAATTCATTGCACAGGGCAGTCACTGCTAACCAGATCGTGGGTCACCTCCCTGCCTCTAGCTGCAGCCCACAGCATTCTGACCTCTGTATATTTTTTCACTCCTCCATTTTTTTAAGTGATGATATTCAGTTTCAAAATATTAAAATCAGAAATAAAAACGTCCTGCCAGTGCATGCAGGTTGAAAGGCCTGTGGTTACATTTCCCAGGAAGCCATGCTTTTGCTCCTGCTAACTCACTTTGCAGTATAAGCTGCGGTTCTAATGCGTCTTCCTAAATCACTATCTTGTTCATGATAAATTGCCGTGATAAAAACGCTTCATCTGGGGGAAGAAGTGACTATTCATTGTGCTAATGTGCCTAACATCTGTCATTTTCTCTCCCTAAATACTTTGTCACAGCAAGGGATATAAGCCTCACAGAGCAGGTCGGTAAAATACATTTTCATTTCAAGACTCGCCGTATATGATGTAATTTGGAGGCTGAGATGATTAAGTCAGGTTTCTTCCCCCTTCCTTAACCAGAGAGTTAAGCTGGCTAAGTATAGAAATGGCAAGGTCCATATTCCTTGATAAAATAACTGCTATTTCCAGGATTTATTCTAACTCAGATTGCAAGGATGGAAACTGATTCTTTTGTGCTCGTTCACACACACAGTTAAGTCATTCTTTGTGGTTGATAAGAACCACCTATTTTCTATTGACTCGGGGAAGGGGTATTTATAGTAGATTAACAACACTGTCAGAGGAAACTTGGGTGGTGCCCTGTCAATTCAATTAACTGAAGACAGAGAGTTATTACAGAAAGGGAGGAAGCAGATATCAACTGTTGAAAAGACTTCTGCTTCACACAGCATGGTGCACACACATGATATGCAACCAAACGTATTTTAATAACTTGATGTTGGGAAATGAATGCCACAAATATTTTCACTAAAAGAAAGCTGCCATTCTATTAAAAATATTTGGCAGGAAAATTACAAAAGAAATAATCTTGGTTAACAGAGACATTCTCTTTCTCATTCTCTCTCTCTCTCTCTCTCTCTCTCTCTCTCTCTCTCTCTCTCTCTCCTGTCAAACTAAGCAGGAATAATGCCGCTGTGATAGATCATATAGGGAAGGAGATAAAGTTCAGAATATAGTCTTTGTACCATCAGTGTCCATGTTAAGTGAAGGCTTTTACATGACATTCTCAATTATCCATACACACACTTTAACCATCCTCACTCACTCCTGTCCCTTACCCCTCCCACTGAGAGTCTGTCCAGGTTGGCCGCATGTTATGCTCATGACATTCATTGATGAATTTAGACACCACTTGTACTGGCTAATTTAATGTCAACTTGATACACTAGGGTCATAAGAGTGGAAGGAACCTAAATTGAGAAAATATATACAAAAGATCAGGCTATAGGTACCTTGTGGGGCATTTTCTTAATTACTGATTGATGGGGAGGGACCAGCCCGTTGTGGATGGAGCCATCCCTGGGCTGGTGGTTTTGGCTTCTATAAGAAAGTAGGCTGAGCAAGCTAGTAGTAGCACCCCTCCTTAGTCTCTGCATCAGCTGCTTGCTCCAGGTTCCTGCCCTGTCTTCATTCCTATCCCGACTTTCTTCAGTGATGAAGAGTGCTGTGGAAATATCAGCCAAATAAATAAACCCTTTCCTTCAAACTTTGCATTTGGTCATGGTGTTCCATCATACCAGTAGTAACCCTGACTAGGACATTGCATGTGACAGAAACAGTTATGGTTTGTCCTTCTGCGCCTGGTTGATGTGGGTTGGCACACTGTTCTCCAGCTCTGAACATTTCCCTAACATTGAGACATTTTGTTCTTTACGATAGAATAAAGCCTCACTGAGTGTTCAGCACATCTTTCTGCTTTCCCACCTGTTAACGGGTGTTCACTCTATTTCTAAACCTTAGCTATTGTAAATAGCACTGCCAGGTGTGTGCATATGCAGGTTAGAGCCACTGTGTTCTGATTTGGATCCCAGCCCACAGAGAACCATGATCTTGTGGTAGGTTCTTTGATAAGTTCGTCGAGGAACCTCGGTAGTGATTTCTAGATTGGCTGAACCAATTCACATTCTCACCAAGCATGCATAAGTTCCTTCTTTTCCATAAGCAAAAGTTGTTTTCTATTTTTCTTTTTCTCTCTTTTTTCTTTGTACCTCTCTCCCTCAGTCCTTCCTTGCTTGTTTTCCTTCCTTCCTTCCTCTATCCCTTCTTTCCTCCTTTCTGTTTTTCCCTCCTTCCCTCCCTCTATGCCCCTCTTCCTTCCTTCCTTCCTTCCTTTCTTCCTTTTTTCCTTCCTTCCTTTCTTCCTGCTGCCCTCCCTCCTTCATTTCCTCCATGCTGCTCTTTTCCTTTCTCTTTCTTTTTCTTCCTCCCTCCTTTCCTCCCTCCCTTCTTCCTTTTCTTCTCTTTTTCTCTCTTTTTTCTTTCTTCCTCTTTCTTTCTTTCCTTCTTTTTTCCTTCCTTGCTTCCTTGCTTTATTGCTTTATTTCTTTCTGTGTGCCACTGAGGATTGAACTCACTGCTTCACATGTTATAGGTTGTCGGGGGCATCTCTGCTTGTACTCTGAAGGCCTGGAATCAGCCATAGGTTTAAAGTCAGCCTGCTAGCACAAAGTCTTGGGTCTCTGTGAAAAAAAAAAAAACTTGAAACAAATGGCTAGAAGCTATTGTAAACAAGCAACTTTGGTGGAAAGCTGCCAGGTCTCAGTCATAAACCTTGTAGATAAGTAACTTTGATGGATAATACCAACTTAGATAGGGACAAGTGAATCATAGGTGGAGTCAGAGTGACCTTCCCCCGAAGCTTCACCCAGCTGATACTCTGTTCTGGAAGATATCTGTATCCCTCCTAAACACTTACGCTCCTGTGTCATCCCCTTCCCCCACATCCTGCCATTTTGTGTATATAATCCCTGTGTGAAAAAATAAAATTTGATCAGCCTATAGACAGATCGCCATTCTTTGTGTTGGCCTGTTTTTCCCTCACTTTCTCTTTCAGGTGATCTCCCTGGACCCCTGTTTAATGCCCTGCTGGACAGGACAATAGGCGAGCACTCTGTTGCTGCAGCATGTTTTCCAGCCCTGCTTGTTGCCTTGTGTTAAAGATTCTGACTGGCACAATAGCAATGTCAGTGTCACCTTCACTCACACTTCCTTGGTGACTGAGGATGCTGAGCATGAGGTCTTTGTATATTCTGAGTAGGGAACCTTGTTGGACGAGCATCTCTGAAGACTTGCCTTCCATCCTTCGGGCTCCCGTTTATCTCTCTCATTCCTTTGCTGAGTGAGTTGTAGTCACAAATTCCTTGCTGAAGTTTGGATCACAAATTGTTTCCCTTGTATTTTTAAAGTCTTTTTTCTTACATTAAAATATTTGCTTCATTTTCAAATTGATTGTTTCGTACAGCGTGGGAATAAGTATCTAGTTTCACTTTCTTGTGTGTGGGCATTTAACCATTTGTTAAAGGTTAGGTCTGTCAAATGTTTGTTTTGGAATCTTTTCTGGAAAAATAAACTGCTTTAGCTGCATGGACTTATTGCTTGGTCGTCGATTCTGCTACGCTGGTGGGCACACCTGTTTTCTTGTTTGAGTACTGTGCTGTATTTGCCACCATGGCTAGGTAGCATCATCTGTCACTTGGTATTACAATACTTCTAGCATTGGGTTTTGCTCAGAATTGTTTTGCTTATTAATTTTTCATAAAATGAAGTTTCAGAAAAATTTCTAATTCTCTATAGGATGTCATTGGAAATTTGTAGGGGACAACATTAAACCTTGGTGTTCAGTATATACATATTTTTATAATATTTATTTGCTGTTAATAAATACGGATCTTTTCAACCTCTAGTGTCTTATTTCTCTGCCTCTCGTTTAGTGTCCTTATACTTTAATTGCATGTGTCGTTTACCTTCTTGGTTAGGTGTATTCCAAGGTATTTTCTTTTATTTGTGAATGGAATTTTATCTATTAATTTTGTTTTTACAATGATCATTAATTGTATAAAAGGTGCAGTGCTGTTTACACTGATTTTGCAGCCTGTTGTTTTGCTGAAGGCATTTATTGGATTTGTAGGTTTTTCCATGGATTCTTCAGTGTTTTTAAACAGGAATTGTAGCACCTGTAAGTCAGAATTATTTGACTTTTCTTTATCTTTTGTTTGTTTGTTTGTTTTTGTTGTTTCTTTTAATTTAAATATGGTGAATATGCTGTTTCTTCAGACATACCAGAGAGGGCATTGGATTCCATTTCAAATGGTTATGAGCTACCATATGGATGCTGGGAATTGAACTCAGGACCTCTGGAAGAGCAGTCAGTGCTCTTAACCAGTGAACCATCTCTCCAGTTCCCTTCTTATCTGTTTGTATTGATTTTTATCTCTCTCCCTAGCCCTTGGGCCATAGCTAAGGTTTTAGTCACTAATCTGGAGAAGAATAGACAAAGTAGATATCGTTTTCCATTCTTTACTTTTAAAGGGTGTTAGCCTTTTCCCATTTATAATGTTGGCTGCAGGCTTGTCGCATTCAACCTTTATTATGTAGAGGCATACCATTTTTATTCTTAGTTTCTTCAGGGATTTATGGAAGGCTACCAAGTGAACTTTATTAAAATCCTAAAGGTTATGTTATGTTTCTGCGTTGGGGATTGAAGCAGGGCTAATGTATCCATTTGATGTGCTCCCCAGAAAATAAATTCAAGTATTTTTAGTATAATGGGAATTTAAGCTTTTTAGTATAAGAAATAGTTAAATAAAGAAAGAAACAGGTGAAAGAGTATTTAAGGAAACATATAAGTTTAAGTATCCACGTGTTTTGGTTTTAATATTCCATGGAGAAATTTCTACTTAGGCAAGATTCTCCTCAGTCTAGTTTATGAGACTTCTTTTTGAAGAATAACATCATCCCAGTATGCATACTGGTAATCTGTGGAGATAAGTGGTGTATGAAAGTTCAGTATTGGGAAGCAATGATGGTTCCAAGAACAAAACACTTGGTGCACATGTGCTATGAAGAGAAAATGAGAGCCTTGTTCAAGTTATGTATAACTCTAAGCAAAGGTGCTGCTGTGTGTTTCTAAAGAAAACTGAACTTGCTAAAGGTCAGATTATCTCGGACATGGTGACTCATTTTAGCATTAAAAAGTCACATTAGTCAACACTGTTCACAATCAGCCTGAAGGAAAAAAATATATATACATATACATACATATATAAACATATATATGTATCTTTAAAATATAATATTCATACACACACACACACACACACACACACATATATATATATATATATATATATATATATATAAAACATGAGTTCAGATCTCCAGAACCCACATAAATCCAGACCCTGAGATGCACATCTGTAATCTCAGCACTCACATGGTGAGATGGGAGGCAGAGACAGATTTCCCAGAATCTCATGTGTCAAACAAGGCTGAAGTCAAGAAGAGATACCTAACGATGTCCTCTGACCTTCATATGTGCACTGTGGCAAGTGTGTGCCCACACTCAAATACATGAGGAAACATGCAAACACACACAGAGAGTGGAGAGAGGGAAAGGGGGAGAGAGACAGGGAAAAAGAGAGAGAGGGAAGAGGGAAGGAGAGAGAGGGAGAGGGAGAGAGGAAGGGAGAGAGAGAGGAAGAGAGGAAGGGAGAGAGAGAGAGAAAAGCAGAGAGACAGTGAGACCGAGCAAGACAGAGAGACAGAGAGACAGAGACAGGGAGAGACCAATAAATAATGAATAAAGCAGACTACTAACACCCTTTCCCAGTGGAAGAGATTTTAAAAAGTAAAGATGACTGAATCAGATTTGTCAAAATTAATCACAAAACAAACAGTAACAACAGAAGAGCAATCTTTAAAATCAGAGATTGCCTAGTATTTGCAGCATCAATTATAAACTCACCCCAAAATACAGAAAAGATATGGTAACATTATTTCAATACGTAAGCAATAATCTATTCTTCTTGTCATCATTTTGTTTCTTGCAAACTCATCCTATACGTTTGGATTTTTTTAAGATTATATTTATTGTAATTAAATGTATATTATATATTCATATATATACCGCTAATGTAGCGGACATATGAATTTAACAAAGTTTGGAGGCAACGGATAGACTCTAAAAGTTTAATGGAGTTTCAGAATTTAGGAAGACCCTATAAGAAGATAACATGAAGCTTGGTCAAATTATGTGTAAATCTAAGTAGATGTGCTGCTGTATGCTTCTAAAGAAAGCTGAGCGAGTTGTCATGTTATCTCAGAAATGGTGGCTCATTTTAGCTTAAAAATGTCTTATTAGTCAATATCTTCCATAATCGGCCTCAAGAATATTTAAACATATTAGAAACAAATCTTTGGTATGTGTTAACATGATTGAATACGTTTTCAATAAATTGGATTTATTGCAAAATAAATAAGACCTCAGGGAATGATATAGGTTGCAAAAATATATAATTGTGTCAATTGACGGAAATGCATCAAGTAGCAGGTGTGACACCCGATAGCTAAAACGATACTTGCTGGAAATTCGTAGGATGAACTCCATTTTTTTTTTCCCATTTAGTCATCAAAACCGCATGATAGGCAGTGTAAAATGGAAACAGATGAAATGAATTTCTACATGGGTTCTGCCGAGCCACATCTTCTTGGTGAGTTCTTAGGAAAGCCAGAATCCATTCTGTGAGTGTGACTGAGATCTGCAGGATCTGTGAATTATTTCTTCATTTTGCCAACTGAGAAACCACACACAGGAATGAACCCAAGGGGAGGCACGGGAAGCGCATGCGCATCCTAGGCTCAACAAAGCAAGCACAGGCACTGGGTTTAGGCCTTTGTCTTTTCTGCCCTCTTCCCTTGATTTCCACTACTCTTTTTCTACCTCTTCTTACCTCTTCTTCCTCCCTTCATTTTTAAAGCTTCTTTCATGATTTCAAAAGTTACAATGCTCTCAGTTACTATCCGCATGCAAATTCATAATCATAAATCTTTCAAAAAGTAATTATTAAAATGTGTATCTAGTTCTTGATGTTCTGAAATGAAACACAATTTCACTTTACTAAAATAAGGAATAGAGTCCATGCAGGAATACCATTTCAGGTTGCATGGGAAATTTATTTTTTTCAAACCAAAAATAGTCTTTTCTCGGTCTATATGCTAATAACCTTGGTACCTTGGCAGTTACACACTAACACTTGCTGTCAGTCAGCCAAAAAAAAAAAAAAAAAATCAGAAAAGGAAACCTCCATGTTGTTATAAACTTTCTATCTAGTTCACTGGAAAAAGTAAATTTCACTGTTTCAATTTTTTGAATTCTTTTCAATGTATTAGGTCCTCCCAGCCTTTGGACAGGAAATCAATTATAGAAGTCTTTAGGAGACAACACTGAAATGTTTTTGGTTTTTAAATTACATACTGTCTGTATGTCTGGACTTCGAGCTTTATGAACTGTATAAAAACTGACATATTGTATTCAATTAAATAGCATAAAAACTCAGGAATAGATTTACATTTTATTTTTTAAAAATATTTATTTGCATTATATGCTAAATAAATTTTAAAATGTTTTCACTTTTGAATCAAAGACCTATTATAAAATCGCTGAAAGGAATTCATAGACTTGTATAAGTGTCTTTCATTAAAAAAAACTAATTGATTCTAAAATAAAATATGCATGTAACTGAAATAAACTCTAATTAGTTCTGGACATCTTGTGGATAGAAAGTGACTCATTTGTTATTCTTTGAACTCAGAGAAAAATCACTACTTTTAAACATTATAATAATGTGCATTTTAAGCTTTGATATTGCATTTGAAATACAAGTATAACATGTTAAGGAGTAATGCTCAGTCATTTGCTTAAATATTTAATTAAGTGTAAACAATAAATGCTTTTCTCACTTTTATATACTAATACATGGTGCAACACTCTTCAATATATATGTGTGTTGAGTTAATTATTTAAAATGGCTGCTGGTCAAGCTGACTAAGCTGCTGTGACTCTGCCTAGCTCAGCCTCCATGTTCTGTGGCCAGAGGCCACATGTGCACCACAGCTAGAAATGACCAGACAGAAACACCAGCCCTGCCACCCATGAGACGCCAGAGGGGGAGATGGCTCTGCTAACCTTCTATGCTGTCTCTGCAAGGCTGGGCATTGCCCAGACCATCCTGCCAAACACGTGGGCTCAGTACAAATGAGACTAATGCTTAGATTATTCAAAGGCTTTATATGTTTGCTAATGCTCAATAACAAGTTGCCCACACAATCAAAGGTGTAACCCAATACCCAACCTAGATATACCAACTACTTTTGACTGCTAGAGACACGGGAACATCTGCCTCCATGTTCCCCTCTCTCCCATTCCTCCCTCTCCTACCTCTTTCTCCTCCATCTCCTCCTTTTCCTCCTTTTCCTCCTTCTCCTCCTTCTCCTCCATCTCCTCCTTCTACTCCTTCTCCTTCTTTTCTTCCTTCTCCTCCTTCTCCTCCTCCTCCTCCTTCTCCTCCTCCTCTCTTTACTCCTCCTCTTTCTCTCCTTCTCCTACCTTAGTTCCTCCTACATATGTGTTTTAAGTTAGTCATTAACTTAAGAAAATTCTATTTCAATTTAAATTGACATGGGTTATGGTAAGTATACTTTTTATTTATCTAAAAGTGTTTCATAAAAACCCTGAAGTCTTTTACTTCTTTTGAGATGAAGAAAATGTAAGTTCCAGCTCCTAAAGTGGATCTTATG
This sequence comes from Rhabdomys pumilio, assembly GCA_030674055.1. Taxonomy (NCBI): domain Eukaryota; kingdom Metazoa; phylum Chordata; class Mammalia; order Rodentia; family Muridae; genus Rhabdomys; species Rhabdomys pumilio. The sequence continues at coordinate 7,721,240 of JANHMN010000001.1, forward strand.
GTTTTATTCATGACATATTTTGCAACTTGAATTAGCATTAATTTCACCAACTGTAAGATGGGGATGGCAATGCCTTCCCTACCTCCCCCAGGGTTTTATTGAGGAGAAGGAATGAAAAGAGGATTTGAGAAAGTGGGTAGGAGATAGAGTTAAGCTCATAAAATGCAATTTTCTATCAACATTGCAATCTTGGCAGTTGTGCTGCATTCTTTTATCAGCAGTGACCGATTTCTCACAAGAAGATATTCAAAGCTGACAAAAGGAAGGCAAACTGGACTTTGTGTCTTGATGAGTGTCCTGCCATGAATTACATTCTTTCCCTCACATCCATTTCTGGGTCCTCTTAATATAGCACCACCAGCTAGGGATCAGACCTTCAACACCAGTGCATGAAGGAGACAATACCTTGTTGAATATTTAACAGTAATCAGTATAAATTTTATATTCTCACACTAAATATGGAGTTCTATTCTATATGGAAATTCAGAAGACTGATAATTCAACTCATAGTTCTCAAAATCAGGATAACTCAATGACAAGATTTTTAATTTTCCAGTTCTTGAAATTCTTGACTTCAGTGTATGCTCAACCTTATCATGAGTTGGCTTACATACTAACTGATTAGTTTTGCCAGTAGAAATCCATTAACATTCAGGTTTTTTAAAGGTCCAGCCTTCTTAACTTGGTTTACGGTGGGTGGCTAAACTCCGTATTTCTCCGTATCATACATTGAAGTCAGATGAAAATGAATGGGCTAAAATGATGGAAAATGTAATTGCTACCACCAGCATTGTACTCAATTATATAAAAGAAAAACTTTACTTAACAGCATGATTTACATGTAAAACGTCAATCAATTAGTTAAACGGTAGAAGGTATCTACCGTTTGCATTTTAGAGAGTGTTACTGCCTTGCCAAAATCATTCACCTTGAACAGTGTTTTTGACAATAGATTTGATGTCCAACAGCGTGATAAAAAGGACTTCAGAGGGAAGCTCATCTGAAATTTTGTCTCTAATGGTAGATCATCTAGGAGATTGTGATGAACTTTTTTTTTTTTAATTGTCAGTATGTCACAATTTAGCCTCATGTGTGATTTCTCTAAGGGTTGGCCTGTGACTGGACTGTCTCTGTGAGATCTTCTTAAATAAGTCAATACATGTGGACTCAACCCGCCATAGGCAGAACCATTCCCTGGGCAGAAGATCCTGTGTAAGGGTGGAGAAATAGAGTTGGTTAAAGGCAAGCAATGTCATGTAACTGGTAACTGTGGATATCTTGCTTCCCTACAGTGATGCAACTGGGAACTGTGTGCTAAAATAAGCCTTTTCAGAGTTGCTTTTAGTCACAGTATTCTGTCCTGTTAATAGATCTATGAAACCTGAACAGAGGTAAATAGTTAATTTTATTAAAACACGGATCTTTTTTATCCAGGATCCAGTGGTGTCTTATCCAACCTAATTTCCTAGAAATTTTGTTTAATTATTTCCTATTATAGCCACAGCCTGTCATTATGTCAATATAATGGGTGGTTCCTCAAGGAATTTCTTGCAAGTCATAATGATATAGATATAAATGTTTTGTCTAGGAGTCCACTGAAGTTTAAATAGTGGTCATGATGCAAGCTTCGGATCCTACTTGAGCTAAATCTCATAATCATATTATCTCCTGAGTGGCATGGGTAAATTTCTCTAATGCTTTATTTGAATAGTATTTTATAAAATGATAGCTTTAGAGAAACTGGAGGGGTATTAGAAGAATTCTAATAGTACTTCACATGACTCTTAGAATCATTGAAGTTTTATTGTATAATTTAGAGTATTCACATTTGTGATTTTTTGCTACAAAGAATAATGTTGACTGTGTAGATGAGACTTTCTATTCTATTTGTGGGCAAAAGTGAGACAGATGATGGTAATGCCCAAGTAAATATTCCCAGCATTTGAATAGTAAGTGATTCACTTCCAAGCAACTGCTGAGTTCGGTTGTTGAGTTAAAAGATGCATCATCCTGAAATGGTGAATTTGTAATCATTGACTTTCTTTCATATCCTTTATTTTTGAACCAGAACCTCATCTTAAAGTTTATGGACTGTGAATACAAAATGCTCATTTCTAAAATTCAGGACACAATGCTTTCTGAGATTTCTGAGCACCAATGGTTATCACTATTTAAAGGGATTATGGAAATACATTTTGGTTTTTTTCTCTTGTATAGTAGAGAATAAATGAGAGTTTTTCTATGACAAACTCCCAGAAGTGTAACCAAATAATGCCTCCATATTTAGGGAATTTCCTCAATATGGTGGATACAGTTTGGAATAATAGATTAAACTATCAAAAGGAGAAACAAAAGAAACACAATTTATTTTCTGAAACAAAACACTCATTTAATAGTTTTTTGACATATGTTTGCTAATTATTTCATTAAAAAGTGTTTGAAATAGCATAATCTTTTATAACTGTTTAGAATCATAACTTTATTATAAATTATATCTTGTGTGTTTATTTAAAAAGGTGGATTATATTTGTGAAGTGTTTTGTGCTAAGAGTATATAAAAAAACAAATACATTTCATCATTTCCAAGAGGTGAATGTTATTATTTTATTTTTTATTGTTGTTTTAATACTTGAGTTAATATGAGCTATTGAAGGATGGGACAGGAAGATTGTCTTCTTCAGTTTCTTTCTTTCTTTCTTTCTTTCTTTCTTCATTTTCTTTCTTTCTTTCTTTCTTTCTTTCTTTCTTTCTTTCTTATTTTCCTTCTTTCTTTCTTCCTTTTACTGAACCTCTAATTCCATTGCTTACATCCTATGCAAAAGCTCTGCCAGTGATATATACCTCAGCCTTCTTTGTTTCTATTTTGAAAAATTCAGATTATATTTGTTTATTATTGTGTGCATGAGGGGGATTGCATGATAAGTAACTTCATCCGATGAGTCACCTTGTTGGCTTTTTTTGTCTTTATTTTTCTTTTTGAGACATGTTCTTAAGGAATAGTTCAGGTTCATTTTAAACTGACTGCATAGCCTTCAGGCAATTCTTATGCCTTTAATTTTCAAATCTTTGGGTTATGGGTACTCTCCACTATTTCAAAGTTACATTTTCAGAAGAGACTAAAATCAAGTGTTCTTTATTAAAAATTGATACCTTTATTAAAAAGTGTCAATACCTATAAAGGCAACTAAACATGCATATTTTAAGATGAAATACTATCATGTGAAGAGCAAAAAAAAAAAGTATTACCTATGATACTTTTTTTTTTTAAATGAGGAACACTTGTGAAGGTTTATATCTTAAAAAGTAGCCTGTATTAATTACTTTTGTACTGTGGTCTTAAGCACCATGATGAAGGCAACTTACAGAAGGGAGAACTAAGTATGGCTTGCGGTACTAGATATAATAACCTATCGCCATTACAAAGCGGGCAGGGCGCAGCCGCAGGCCTGCAGGCATGGGTCTGGAGCAGCCGTTGAAGGTTCCCATCTCAGTCCACCACCAGGAAGCAAAAAGGGCATATTGGAAATGGCAGGCGTCTTTTGAAGCTTTAAAGTTGCTCCCAGTGACATATTTTTCTCCAGCAAGGCCATAAATTCTTTTTGTCTTTTCAATTTTTATTGGTTATCTTATTTATTTACATTTCAAATGTTATCCTTTTTTCCAATTTTCCCCTCAGCAAACCTTCTATTCTCTCCCTTCCCCCCTCCTCTATGAGGGTGCTACCCGCCTGCTAACTCATTCCTGCCTCAGTGCTCTAGCATTACCCTACCTCGGGTCACCGAGTCTCCACAGAACCAACAGGCTCCTCTCCCAGTGATACCAGATAAGGCCATCCTCTGCTACATATCCAGATCTCCTAAAGCTCCCAGGCACTAAACCACCAACCAAAGAGTACACATGGAAGGCCATACATTCTGATCTTCCGCAATCATGCCCTGGAGACTAAGCATTCAAATCCTAAGACTTGTATTCAAATCGCTGCAGACAGTTGGCACTTGGGAGTCTATTCAAACCCAGCAGGTGCTACACCGAGGAAACAGTGTTCTTCAAGTTCTAAAACCTTGCTTTGTTGGTTCTTCAGGAAAGCTACCATTCCACCTCATCTTGGAGTTAGATTTGTCAAACTACTTTATGAAACATACACACATAGCTACACACATACAATGGAGAATTAAAAAAACCTAAAGACAATCATCAGATATACTAAAGAAAAAAATAATATTACTTACAAAGGAGATTGTGAAACTTTCTCTAGAGTAGGTTCTAGATAGATGAGTTATCTGAGAATTTTAACTGTCTCACGAAATAACAATTGTGGGCAACGTGGAGCTGGAGCTTATGTATGGTTCCATCCTGGCTGGCTCTCAGTTGGTGGAGTAAGCACATTCGTTCTTACTTTGGTCTTAACTCATTTGCATAGACTGAATTTATGATTCTTCTGGTTACCTCCACATCATTCTACTTTCTAAGGTATAAAATTAATTGTTACCTGGAAAGCAATGAATGTGTGTGATTAAGGCAAATTAAAGGTTCTGGATAAGACTCAACACTAAAGAACACTGAAAGAACTTGGTTTCGTAGATAAAATCTTGAGAAAAAAAAAAGCCACACTAAAATGGTGAAATTATGTAGGATAGATGGTAAGTTAGGTAGATTTTTATTTAGGAGAATAATCATCTGTGTAAAGTTGCATGTTACATACTCAGTTAATAAATGCTTGAATTTGAGCTTAGAACTTAGACTTCCAGAAGTAATGTAGCTATGTCTGAAATGTTGAGGGTTTTTTGTTTTGTTTTTTGTTTGTTTGTTATTTTTTTTTCAAGATGTTTAACCAGAACAGATGGCTACCTGTTGTTTTACCTCACCTGGCTTCGGTTCCACCTTTCACCACATTGCCATGTGTTTTTCTTAGAGACACTTCTTTGCTTTTAAAGGATTAATTCATTTTATTTCATGCTTATGAGTGTTGTGTACATTTGTGCCCCACTTGCATGCCTGGTGCCTGTGGAGGTCAGAAGAGGCATTGGATTCTCTGAAACTAGAGGTACAGGTGGTTGTGAGCTACTGTGTTGGTATTCAAAGCTGAACCTTTGCCCTCTATAAGGGCTGACAAATAGTTATCTGCTGAGCCATTGTTCCGGAACCTTCTAGGGATATTCTAAGAGTCCATTAGTGTGCCTCACACCAGGGGATTAGCCAACGTCTTCAGTAATAGTATTGGATATGTAAAAGCTCCATTTCCTGAGCCATCTTGCTGTGTGTAGTGTAGAATCGAAACAAAATAATCAGAATATTCTTCATAGTAGTCAGTCAAAAAAAAAAAAAAACCTTTATTTTAACAAGTAAAACCTGAGTTATAAACACGACTTTACCCAATCTTCGGCAATCCGACTGGAATTTACTGAGAGCATTAGCAGTGCTCTTGGCTACCCTTGGACCTCTAGTCTGTGCTCTGTTGCTGAAATATTCTCATGCTCTCAGTGTGCACAGGTAAACATATACAATGTCAGTTTTTTTCATTTTAGATGAATGTTTTAGATTTTAAACAAACTACATGATATTAATATTTTTCCAAACATGAAGTAGATACCTATCTGTTATTCCAAGTCAGGATAACTCAACATAGTCCTTCAACAATATTTTAGTTTACATTTTCATATCTTTTGTTTTATGAGTTTCTATTTCAAATGGCTGATCAGAATTAATATGGTTCCTCTACCCAATGGCATTTATTTTGGTTATAAGATTAGAAATGTAAATTTGTAATAAAAGAAGAAAACAGGAGCCCGGTTTTAATGAATATTTTACACATGACTAATTAACAGAATCCCCTGCAGGAATTTGGAAGTAATAAGGAATTGACTGAAAATAAATTAAAAATTAATAAAGGAGTCTCCAAACAACTTTGTTTATGAACGTTTAACAGTTGCCTTCTTAGTTATGAATATTTCAAGCTGTTTTGTTATTCTGCATGCATTATTCTTGTAGTGTTCATAATTTTAGAGGTGATTAGACAAAAGGGGACCAGCACACGAAACAAAGTGTCTTAAAATGATAAAAACCTACCTTGGGAAAACTTGCTAATGTAAAAATAATGGCTTAATATTCATGTTTTTTGTCTAACAATATACACTAAACAGCCTGATTCCATATAAGGACAAAAACTCCTCAGAAGGAGCAGAAGGGCAGTCAGGGGCTTCACTTCTGAGAACAATGTGAATTCACTCGCAGACAACATGAGTAGAGAATAATGTTGCTGTTTGTGAAATATTCAGAAAATTAGTTAATGATCTAGACTCATTCCTGCATATAAATTGGTGAGAATTGTCCAGCATGAAAATTTATCCACTCATCTTATTTCTAGTGCATTCTTCCTCAATTCACTCCAGAATCTGAATATTTATGGGTGACTCTCCCTCAGAATTTGCAAACTAAGGGGATAAGTTGGAGACTTTTAGTTGTGATATGTTAAGAGAGAACGAAAAACAAAATTTTATTTTCTTCCTGGAATTAAATGAAAGAATAAAAAAAAAATACTGAGTAGCAATTATTTCTTTTACTTATCTCCTTGCAATGAAAATAGAAAATGCTGAGTGATATCAACTGTGGTCTGAATATAAAGGGTGGCATATCTTCAGATAAACGTGTTGCACAAAGAGAAAATTGAAATACAATTTTCAGATGCTCTGAAAGTGTCTTCTTGATTCTTGAGAACACAGAGAGCATTTTGAATAATTGATTTTGCTTTCATAAATGACGGACATATCTCAATTCTTAGCAGAACAGGGAGCAATCTGAAGTTTTTCTCAAGAATATAACATAAATTTCTTACATTTTTGAAGTCTCTCAGTATTTAAAACTCAGATATAACAGAAAATTTTTGTAGAGAAGTAATATACATGTGAGATTTTGTAACGCTATAGCATGGTAGAAAGAAAAACTAGATCCTCAAAGACACATGCCAATATTCTTTAAGCTTTATTTTTTTTTTTCAAACTAAGATGCAGTACAAAAGAATTTAAATGCTCTTAAAACACTGTAATACTTTTTAACCAGAGTCATTTCTTAACTCCCCGGCAACTGTTAGTATCAAATTTAATTGTAAATGCCCTCAATTGCTCATTATTATCATTTTTTTACTCTCCATCTATCAGGGAGACAAATGCTCTGTTTCTTTTCAACGGCTCATCCATAGTTCAAAGAGAAACCCATTAAATACTACTGATCAAAATCTGTATCAGCTAATGCGGTTTGCATTTCTTCCTGCAGTTTGGGTTTTCAACTGTGCAGGGATCTCTGAGGTCGAAGGAAGTAGGGTAAAGTCATCCCGGTGGTGCTGCGCTCAGGTGAATTGTGGGTATTTGGTTGGGAAAGAGGACGCGAACATTGAAAGAGTAAAAAGGTGAGGAGAGAGGCATCTTTTTCCTTCGCTTGACATTAATGGAAACTGAAGGCCTTACAGAGGGTTCCTTGGAAACACATTCGTTAAAACGGAATCACTATGCTTTGCTTTGTCCTTTCTCTGGCAGCCTTTACAGAATCCAGCCCAAAGCCGGGACACAGCTTCCTTGCTTGTCCCATTTCTCTTCCCTGTCCCTCAGCATTCCATCATGTTCACGTGCGTAGTCAAATCTGTAGCTTTAATTTTTATTTTAGTTTAGTTTTTAAGATTTATTTTTAATTATTGGTATTTCTGTGCGTCTGTGTGAATTCAAATAAATCTCCGGGGGCTGAAACTCAAGGTTGCTGCTGCTTCTGCGAGCCATGAGGTGGATGCTGGGAACCACAATTGGGTCCTCAGAAAGGCTAGTGTATGTTCTTAACTGCTGCTCCTTCTCTGAAGATCTGAGGGATATAATAATAATAATAATAATAATAATAATAATACCGATAGAATATTGTGTAAGCAGGTAATGATTATGGACACCATATTCTTAACAATATTCCATTATAAAATTTCCTTCTGCCCTTTAAAAAATGCCAATCATTTTATTTTAGTTTTGAGTTCATCTATAGATTTTCAAGGTTTCACGGCATAGTACATTCTATGTGTCAAGTAAAGTGAATATTTGGGAGTATTATTGTCACTACTATCATTGGCATGGGAACTGAGTTAAGAAATTCATTGTGATTTAAAAAAAACCAGTAGGGATAAATATCATTTAGGAAAATATTTTAAGGGTTGAGTGAAACTTTCCAAATTCATTAGTTGACTCATAATAACATCTAAAGTAAATTTGAAAATTATGAGACACTGTAATAGCAATTTTGAATTTTTATTTTCTTTTGTAATATCCATTTTAGAAAATTAATACAAGTAGGTTATGAGATTATTTAGTCTTTCAAATAAACAAGAAGGAAAAATATACTTGCCCACGTTTGTGTGTGTGTGTGTGTGCATGCTTCTATGTGAGCTTTGTTTTAAAGGTATGTGAGCAGTGTTAGTCAGCGTTTGTTAATTCTTCGTTCTTTTCATTTTCAGGACTCGATTCCATAGCATGGGGTTCCTAGGTGTTTAAATGACAGCTTCCTTAAAAAAAATTAATGTTCCTTCTCAGTTTTTCTCTGTTAGAACCTGGAGATAGAAAAAAAAATGATCCAAACACAAAGTTAGTGCCAAGAATCTTGGTTGTGTTTTCTTGCCATTTCTAAGTCAATTCTGTGCAACTTAGGCTAAACAGTAGCTCAAATTTCCCCAGTCTAGTTACTGGAAAGGTCATTGTCTTTATGTTTAAAGCACAGGCTTCCATAACGACTGTGCACTAATGGGAATCAAAAACCAAGCCCCACGTCATTTCATACGACTTTTCTCTAAAAGTTCTACAGATTTGGAAACCATCAAAACTTTCCTCCAAAACCAGTGGAAATCATCCTGTTTTATGACTTTACGATTTTCCCCATGTATTGACAGTTGAATAAATAGCACTGCAGTTTATCCAAGACTTTGGAAAGGAGAGGCACTGATGGATTTTCCTTTGCTTTCCACAATATGAGACAGGAAAATTTAGAAGCAATGCTTTCCTAGGAAGCCCACTTACACAAATGGTGAGATTTGATAAGGGTAACAGCAAGATCCCAAAGGCTGTGTGCCCAAGTGTCTCCTAGAACAATACATGGCCAAATGACACAGTTCTTATTAACAAAATATCAGAAGCTCTATGAATTAGAAAGAGTTTTGCAGAGTTCATTCTTTGGAATATGGAAATGATGCAGAACACATGCTCATGAGAAAACTATAAGAACCTTGTAGGAGGAGCTAAGGTGGAAGGAGTAAGGAGAGGAAGAGGAAGAGTAAGGGAGGAGGAGGAGACAGAAGAGAAGGAGCTGAGGGAGAGATGAAGAACGAGAGAGGGGGACATGAAGGCTGATGTTTGCTAGTCTGTAGCAGTCAAAGGTAGTTGGTATATCTAGGTTTGGTATTGGGTTATACCTCTGATTATAAGGGCGTCTTGTTATTGATCATTCCTAAATATATAAGCCTTTGGATAATCTAAGCATTAGAGTCTCATTTGTACTGAGCCCGCGTGGTTGGCGGGATGGTCTGGGCACTGCCCAACCTTCCAGAGACAGTGTGGAAGATTAGCAGAGCCATCTCCCATGATGGCGTCTCGTGGGTGGCAGGGCTGGTGTTTCTGTCTGGCTGTTTCTAGCTGCAGCACGCACGGTGCCTCTGGCCACAGAACAGGGAGGCTGAGCTAGGCAGAGGCGTCTCAGTCTAGATAGTCAACTTGACCAGCAGCCGATTTTAAATAATTATTACAACAGAATGTCTTTGGACTAAGGAAACTGTCTGTGGATTAAACACTCAATATTCCTCAGAAATATCAAGTCCTATGTAAGGCGAACTGGTACTAGGGCTTTATCTCTGAAAGCACATAATGAATGCAAACAAACATACCTATAACCTAAAATATGCTTACTGTCTGAAAATTTAACAATAGTGTGTTGCGCCAACGTCATTGCGTGTGGTGTGCCAACGTCATTGCGCACTATTTTACCACCACCATTAGAAGATGGCGCCGACATCTGCCCGGACTCATCCCACTTAACTAGTCAACAAGTGCTCAGAGCATGCTCAGAGTCCCTTGAACCAGCCTACATGTGACGCATCCCGAGACGTCATATCTCCTGAGCTCTGCTAGCCAATTACAGAACTACATGCCGACACGCCGACCTAATAGGTATTTAAGGACGTCTCCCTTTCCTATCGGGGTCTTCCCTTCATTCCGGCTACAATAAAGCCTGCTGTAGAAGGATCCTGTTGTCTGAGTTCGTTCTTGCTGGCGAGGTCGTGACGAGGACAGCCACACAATAGAACAAAAATTAAACAACAAATTAAAATAATGTATATTACATTTGCATGGAAGTATTCTAATTAAAGGACTTCTATATTCTTCAGATTCCAAGAAACATAAGTCTACAAATGACTGAACATTGGTTGAGGAAAGCACTGAATTTATTATAATTTTCCAGAACTCTGTTTTAGAACTAGCCTGCTATGGCTTCGTGGGTTATAGGTATTAGTGAGATCTTAATAAAATTTTGCAATAATCAGACAAACTAGAACCATTGATGATGCCCGAATTTTGAAGCAAAGCATATTGCATACTCTCTTAACATTTGAAAACCTGAACTGAATTACTAAATCTTGTAATCTTCCATTTATTATAATTATTATTCATTATTTAAGCTAAAATTAATGTTCTTTGTAAATTACACATATTATTATTTAGCTTTTAATATAAAGGGTGACCTTTTCCATTTTCCAAAATAAAATCTGTCATGCATGCTTTAACAAATGATTTATAAATGCAATTTGTTTTTCAATAAAAGTGCATTTGTACAGTTACAAATTGCTACCAATCAAAGCTTTTAATTAAAACTTGAAATATGTATGGTCAATGATAAAGAAATAAACATTTTCTGAGCTTTAATAAGCCTGTGTTCAAATATAGGTCTAGTGCCAGTTCTTGTGCTCAGAACTTGAATCTCATATTCATGCAAAGGTCTTCTCTTTTTCATGTTTAAAAATAGTAAGAGTGTTTCTGCCTATGTGGCAGAACCTTCCTTATGTTAAATTCTAGAAACTAAAATTTAATTTTGAGGTTGGAGTAATGTCTCACTTGTCCAGACATTTGCTGCTCTTCCAGAGGACCTGAGGTCAGCTTCCAGCATACACATGGTATGCCTGGGTCACAGCTGCCTTTGAATCCAGCTCCAGGTGATCCAAACTCACTTGAATTCTTCACTGGTATGTGTACACATGAAAACACACACACACACACACACACACACACACACACACACAGAGAGAGAGAGAGAGAGAGAGAGAGAGAGAGAGAGAGAGAGACTCATAAATAAATAAGAATTAAACAATATAGATCTGCCTCACAAACCCTGGCTGTAGCTTCAAAACATGTGAATCTTCAGAGATTTCTCTTTGGGTGTGTTGATGCCCTGTAGTGTTGTACAGGGGGCTGATTTTGTATGAACTCATGGTGGTGTGTGTGTGTGTTGGGGGTGGTGTAGCCAGAAGTATTAATAGGACTTTGTACTACATGTCCCTGCAGGTAGCATATCAACAGCTGGGGAACAGTTTGATTCGCAGATGCTTCCATGTTGGTAGAAGGCCTGTGGTGAAATTCATGGTTGTTTTACAAATAACAAGCCCATTGCCATCCCAGCTGTGCGTGCTCAGGCTGCACATGATAGTGGAGGGGCTGATGCCAAATGCCTCAGAACTAAAGGGGGGTGCCCATGTGACACACAGCCCTTGCTGGAGACCTCCTCAAGCGTCAGATCATTCAGCTGTCAATATTTAAAGCCAAGGTTCTTAGTTAACATCACAGCCAAAGAGCAGACTACCAGGGAGGAAAACAAAGAAGCTTTTATTTCCTCCTTGCTGAAATTCCCACCTGACCCTTGGTAGCCTTACACCCCATATTTACTGTGTGTGGCTTCTGAACATTTAAATATTCAAAGGTTCTCAGTCATCTGTAGCCTCATCCCTAGGCAATTTGTTAAGGCTTAAAGTCTCAGAATAGATTTTCTTCACTGAATGGAGCTCCACGGAGATGCGGACTATGTCATTTCTGTGAGTCCAACTGGAAATAGCCAAGCAGCCAGAGCTGGTGTGAATGATACCCAGGTTCAGATTGGAATTCTGAATTTTCTGTTAACTCTTCATCCTTCATCCTGTGACTGTGTGCTATAGTGTAGGTGTTGCTTTATGGCAAACTGGAAAATTTACTAAAATGAAAGCCTCCCCGTTACTCTTTATGCTTTGCAAATATGTAATCCAATTCTTAAAGAAAAAAAAAAAAGACACACAGACCATGATCAAGTTAAGGTATCTCACAACTACTTATCATTAAAAAACTGTGGATGGGAGGAGTGGGCAGGCAGGTGGGGGAGGGGAGAGGGAGGAGGGATGGGGGAGGGGAGAGGGGAAACTGCTAAGGGGAATATCATTTGAAGTGTAAATAAATAAAATAACCAATAAAAATTGTGGATGATTTTTCCCAGAAGAATCAAAAATGGTGGAGTTGGGAAGCTGGACAGTTTAAGTCAGAGATTTATAAAACAAAAATCTTCTGCAAAAATGACACCAAATGGAAAAGGCTAAAAAGCCTGACATGTTTGTGTTCATTTTAATAAATAGCATTAGAATGTGACAAATTGGGTAGGAGATGGTGGTTTGTAAAGGTCAGGAATAATTTTAAGACCATATTCTATTATTTCTTGAAATTGAGTTTTCAGAAGTTCTCTTAAAATAAATATCACTTCAGCTTTGCTTATGCAATCACAAGCCTGCTCGTTAATGGATGCTATTACACACGTTGGAGGAGATGGGCAAATTCTTTAAGGTCCATGAGTTTTACTGAAGAGTAACTTGTACACGTTTAAAAATATATGCACTTAAGGACTTGGAGGTAATAAGATGAAAATAAACAGCTTTGGCTGTTCATGGTTGCAGGAGAATATAAGACAGAGATGAGGAATCACTGCTAACACCAAGAAGGAAGGACTGTGCTTAAGGGATGTAGTGGGGGTTTCAGGGACACCATTGAAAGCTGCGTTTTACACATCTACAATGTATCAATATGTATTTATTATACAGAGATTTTAATTCCATAGTAACACAATTTTTTAGTCAAGTATATCATGTATGTTTGCCATGTAAATTCCTCACATCCTCCCTTTTCAGCTACTCTCTATGGGAGTAGAACATGGGGAATTTGTAGATCTAAAAAACACAGAGAAAATAATTTTTACATATCTCAACATATGTATTGAGACAGGGTCTTACTACATAGCCCCGGCTGGATTACAACTTTCTGTAGAGAATTGACTAGACCCCTAGTCTTACTTATGTATTCTATGTACTGGGATTGATAAAGGCATGTAAAAACACACATAGATGAAATAATTTTTTTGAAACAGTTATTCATGACTACTTGTATCTAACAAGTAATGATATCATATTATTTTAATATGCAAGTTTTTTGCAGATTCCAACATCAAACATATATCTATCATCTATTTATATCTGTCTGTCTGTCTGTCTGTCTATCACCTAACATCTACCTTACATCTATATCATTTATTTATTTATTATCTATACTCTCTGTCATATATTTATGTATTTGCTTATCTATCTAAGTGTGTCTATCACTGCCTTTCTACAAGCAATTCATTTTGGATTTCTCTGATTCTGCATTAGAGAATACTGCTTTCAAAGAGGATAACTTGTCTATCCAGTAAAGAATCAGTCAGTTCTAGCCAATTATCTGATGCAATTTACTACTTTTTCCTCTCAAATATAAAAGTAGGATGCTAATATAGAGCCTTTGCAAGTATCCCAGCTAAAACTAAGAGACATGAACAAAGATAGTTTCTCAGAAAACAAGAGACTATATGAAATAGAAATGGCATGCTTTGGTGACCAATTGGGAAAGAGAGTGGAATTAAAGAGGAGATGACTATGGTATCACACATCACTGCCTTTGATAATCACAATGCAGGGGACAGGTTTATTTAAAACTATCTACTTGAGATTAATTTAGACTCACAGAAATGTTGCAAAAAAAAAAAAAAAAAGGCAAAGGAAGTCGTGTGATTCATCTACCTGGCTTACTCTCAGAACTTGTATATAACCCGAGTAGAATTAACAGGAAGAAGAGATTCACACCCTTGCAATACAATTAACACAACTATACATTTTTTTCTCACATTTTCACAAGCAATAAACAATTTTGGTCTACACTTTGAGATTCTTCTTGCCCATTTTTTATTTTTGTCTGCATTATAAAACAATACTTAACTCTAGACGTGAATGCCAAATTGATGAATTGGTCATTGCAATCGTTTACACAAACCTGATGCCGTCTTTGTCTTTTAGAGTACAATGTTTAATTTTAAAATATTCAGTTCAGACCTGTTTTTTGCACAAAAATGGAATAAGATGAGAACGTGCATTCATCCCCACCACAAATTTCAGAAGGTTGATCTCAAGATGCTACACATCAAGCACAGGGAGAGGAACGAGTTAATGTTGACCCTGACATTGTATTTGGTTTGACAGGGATGATCAGGGTGCTGTCTTCTATTGGCTTTCTGATGGGACTAAGTGTATATTCTTTTTCTTCTAGGCCAGAGGTTGTTAGCGAAGTCCAGTGGCCAAATAGACCTCCTCTCTCCATGCAGCAGCAATGGGGCAGTGTAGGCAGACTGCTGTCCATCAGCACCCACATTCCTGTCTCTACTTTTACTAAGATGAATCTACAATCAACCTATCAACTCGTTCAAATCAGGGTGTGCACGTGTGTGCAGCACTCTCATCCGAATCAAGGTGTACATGTTTGTTCATCTTATTCTTCCCGATCACTGATGTTACTGAGCCTCAACTGGAGGGAGAAGGTCCATATCTACCAGATACTAATAAGGCTAACTGGCGAGGTTTGGAGTAAAGCCAACTACATACCCATTTCTGGGCATAGCTCTGTGACGACTCAGCACAGGTTGTAGCTTTTGTTGTTTGAGCGTCCATTCCAGGATGTGGAGACCTGTTGTAGGCATGTCTAATTAACCTGCTGCTTCCCATAGCTCCCATCTCTGTCATTCAGGACAAGTGGGTATCTGAACTTCTATTTACCATAGGCATACAGAAACAGCGTGATGTAGGTGTGAGCCCTATTTCTTGTCTCTTACTTGTAAATTTTCATGAGCACATTAAAAATGTCCATGTTTCACTAAACACGTGGGGGGAGTAAACCCTATATCTATAACGAGAAGTAGAGAGGTGTTGTCAAATATCCCTTTTACTTTAAATGGGCTGAGAGAAGCAGGTCTAGGGGTGCCATGACTGTCACTCAATTCTCCTCAGTGAGTCAGCATAAGTGAGAGAGCGCATCCTCATACTGAGATTGTCAACCCACCAGTCAACTTAGCAGTATACCTTGATGGGAGCTTACTATATGAAGGCTAAAAAAGATTATTTTATAATATAATGTTCAGATATTATCTCATATATCCAGAACCTAAAGAAAGTCATTTAAATTAATAAATAAGAGTGGCTGGAGAAATGAGTCAGTGGTTAAGAAACACTGGTTGCTCCTCTATAGGACAAAGGTTCAATTCACAGAACTCAAATGGTGACTCACAATTATCTGTAACTCTAGTTTCAAGGGACATGTCATTCTCTTCTGGCTTCTATGGGGGCCAGACACACAGGTGGTGCACAGACTCACAAGCAGTCCACTCATAAATATAAATAAATATAAAATACATGCAAGTAAGTCTTAAAAGCAACCACGAAAGTTACACAAGGACAGACAAGCATCAGATGCTGGTCAGAGTGATTTAGATCTATTTTATCTCACAGATTTTAAATCAACCCTAACAAATATCTGCTTCTACATTTAAAATAACTTTTGGGACAAGGTCAAAATATCAAGGGAAAGAAGTTTCATAAAATAATCAAATGGAAACTTACAGAAGCGAAGCATTGAACAACAGAAAAGGCATCAGTGAATGATGAATTTGCCAACACAAGAGCTCATGGGGCAAGAGTCACCCACCGTCTGACAGCAGAGCAGCCGTCTGCTGAGCCTGAAAACAAACAGGAAAAACTGAAAACAGTATTCCAGATTTTGATGGAGTTAACATTTGTATCGGTACAGTCTCCAAGAAGAGTGAACTGGAAGGATTTGAAATAGTTTTTGAATCTAAAATGGCTGAATTTTCACAAATCAAAGAAAGACACAAACATACAGTTACAAAAAGCTGAGCATTAGCTTGTAAATGGGTGTGTGTGTGTGTGTGTGTGTGTGTGTGTGTGTAGAGAAAGAGAGAGAGAGAGAGACAGAGACAGAGAAAGAGAAAGAGAAAGAGAGAGAGAGAAAGAGAGACAGAGACGGGGAGGAGAGGAACCAAAGTGTAGCATACTAACCTGGGACCAGAAGGAAGAGAGTCACAATTGTCCAAGTACTAAAATAAACAAATTATCCACTCCAAATTCTATATTCTGCAAAGTTATATTCAGAAATAAAAATAAAAATTATCTGTATGCCGGGCAGTAGTGGAGCACGCCTTTAATCCCAGCACTTGGGAGGCAGAGGCAGGTGGATTTCTGAGTTCGAGGCCAGCCTGGTCTACAGAGTGAGTTCCAGGACCATCAGGGATACACAGAGACACAGAGAAACACTGTCTTGAAAAACCAAAAAAAAAAAAATTATCTGGATGAAAATTTATTGCTCATGACTTTGTTCATAGAGAATGGTTACCACAAGCTTTTTTGTTTCTTTCTTTGTTGTTCCTTTGTTTCTTTGTCTCTCTCTCTCTCTCTCTCTCTCTCTCTCTCTCTCTCCTTCTCTCCTTCTGTCTTTCTTTCTTTCTTTTTTCCACAGAACAAATGACAAAGGAATGTGACTGGGACAGTTCAAAAGGAAGATATTACTGGATTAAAATCAAGGCAAGTAAAACGTTATCTTCTGTTTCATGAACTTCCTTGATCATAGTGGATGGTTGACATACAAACTAAGATGCTATTTACTGTGGCATTCAACTTATGGACCAGTAAATGAAACAACGTAACAGTTTTTCAGTAGCTAAAAAGAACTAAAAACGTCAAGATTTCTGTACTTCAGTGCAACACTAATTTACTGTAAGTTATGAATGTGTATTTTAATCCATGAAATAACTACTAAGAATTATAAACGGAAACACTTTGATATACTGTAAATAAATCAAGATGTAAGCAAAAACTGGGTGACGACACCAGAAGTCAATAAAAAAGGAATTGAAGAACAATAAATAGAAGCAAACACAAAACAATGAAAGACAGGTGAACGCAACCGTGGAAAGTCAGTGAAAATGTGGCGTTGTGAAGGGGCTATTCTGGGTTTTCACGAACTCCCTCTTGTGACTGGAGAGTGATGCTGTGTTATCCTGCCATGTGTTAAATCTTTGAGGTTTCCCTGGTAAAGTGTGCACTGGGTATGTCTGTGCGAGGTTTAATTTGCTAAAATAGTTAGTTAGGGAGATGTCATAGTGAATGAGAATGCTTGCTGCTCAACATGAGGATCTGAATCGAATCCCTATGACCTAGGTACAACAGTAGAAAGAGGAAGTGGGCCCCAATAAACCCAACATTGAAGTGGAGTGTGGGGACAGGCAGATGCCGGGTGTGAACACAGTAAGTTAGTGTAGTGCAAATGATGAGCTTCTAGTCCAGAGATAGACCCTCTCCAAGGAAATAGGGAGGAGAATAATAGAGAAAGACATCCAACATCTTGCTCTTGTATCCACAGCGGCACACCATGGATCATTATACTCACATGCATGCAGCAACACACACATGGCTACACATACACACACATGTGAAATATAAGAAATAGTACATTTAAAAATACATTCACAGTGAAGTACATCTATGTGTCTCTTAATCCCTTGAACATGAAAATGTCTGGTGGTACCTGATGCTGGCAACGGTTTGAGGTGACTGTAACTGTCAGTCTACTGGTGAGATGCTTGATTATGAGCCACTCTGGGAAGCATTTGCTCATATCCCAAAGCCATTTACTTGTATACTTGATGTGGGGTACTGTCATTTCACATTAGATGCTTGTTCAACCTGAGGCAAAGCTGGCATCCCCGTGATGGTTTGGACATGAGTTTTGGCTGAGGCTGTATTTGTAGCATCCCCAAACTAGTAAAACCCAGGTGTCTTTCAACAGGTAAATGTGCAAAAAAAAAAAAATGGATGAGATATTCATTCAATGAACCATCCGTCAGCAATAAAAAGAAATGAATTATTGAAAAATGCAATGACATGGATGGAGTTTAGAAAGATTAAAATAAATGAATGAATCCTGAGATATTCCATTTGTATCATGCTTTGGAAAGTACAAACTCAATTGTAATGAAGTTGTTTGGGGCTGGGTAGGGCAAAGAATGAGTAGAATAGCAAGGAGGCCTCATTAGAACTTTCGGTGGGGCTATAGTGATATATATGATTACTATATATATATCAATAATATAGTAAAATTTAAACATCAATATGTTTAATTTAATACTCACTTACATTTCAGAAAAACCACTTAAATTAAAATCATAACATTCATCTCTCTTTATGAGGCAAAGAAGAAAAAGAAGAAATAACAAACAGATTACATTTCTATTATCACTCCACTGATTAGTGAATTAAATTATTGAGTCTCTGCAGGGCATAGCAGACTGCCAACTTTTGAAAAGTTTCAGGATACACTCTCAAGCTGGGAAGCAGAACTTCTCCCAGCTCACCATGGGATTCTGACTCCGTGTGCAACGTGGCACACCTATCCGATTAAAACAACAATTAATTTTAGGTTGCTACCATTTGCCATGGTAGGGCAGATCAAATCTAAAACTTGCTTATGAGATTAAAAATATTCTACAAAGGCAAGCAAATGGATTCAGTCCAAGAGCAATGTATCAGCTGCACACATCGGGGGCAGTGTCTAGAACTGCACATATAAGACTTACAGAATCTCAAGCTAGCCAAAATCACAGTGTGAGTCGGGGGTGGGAGGAGGAAGCTCATATACTCACACCCTACCTGAGAAGCTACTGACTGCTGTTTGGGGAGGTAGGACCCCAAATAAGCTGTCATGACCCGGTAGATCATCCTGAACCCATGCATCTATTAAACAATCAATGGACTCAGTTAGAGTTGGAGACATGTGTAAATAAATTTCTGGTGTAGGAAGGGAAATGAGGGAAGAAAATGGGTAGGAAGATTTGACCCAAATATATTGTATGCATGTATAAGTATCAAACAAAATATAAAAAACAAAGTAAAATAATTTATGTCCAGAATATGTCAACCTGACTGAAAATATAAATAATTATTAAAAATTCAGAACCATTATGACATCACAAATGTGAATGGAGAAAACTTTATATACCACCTATTCTTGTGTCATAAATGACACATTTTATTTTATTTAAATAGGAGGAATATATATATATATATTCCTCAGCCTAAGGAAGATAAAAGACTTGAACCTCTTTGATGCGATGGATATTCCTGTTTTTCAGAATTCATATTGCTGGCACATTTTGACCCTGACAATCTTTCCTTGTGAATTCTAGGTATAAATAGATATTTTAATTTTTATTATATAAAATGAATATACTCTAAATGAATAAATATCTGGGCATTTATTAATAATATATATGAACATTTTAAATTTAAACACATTTAATGTACATTTGAAACTACTTACACTAATACAGAAAGTGAATAATAGATTAAATAGTAAATTTCATCACAATGTTGTTTATGGAGATATTGAAAAGACAGTTTAAGCTAAAACTCAAATGAGTCCCATTTACATTTTAAATATTTGTCTTTACAAATCATAACACATTAAATCATAAGCATTATACCTAAACATTCTTCTCCTGTTCATTTATCCATACCCTTCCTCCTGCCATTGACTCTTTGAACTCAGTCATGTGATTTCTGAGAGGAGGGTTATGTTTGGTGTCTCCTTCAGGCCAGCACTTACATCTGCGGAGAGTCCTTTGAGGCCCTTAATGCAGGAAAACAACTCACAATTCAGGTTGGAATATTGCCTTTTATAGTTGTAAAGCAGCAGGAAATACCTCAAATCATTTTGAAGCCTTTAAAGCTTTTATCTCAAAACCAACAATTTAAAGTCTTAAAAAAATGTCTTTGGGGAGCTGAGTGCTTTGGGCAGTTCCTGCAAGCACCTTCAGAGCATGACGTAGGTTTTATTACAAATGTTTCATTAGGAAACCAAAACAAAAGTGCAGTTCTCAGTGAGTTCTGATGAAGTATAGACTCTCTCTTGAGCTTACCCTGGAAGAGGAGTGACATTTTGAACACCAAAAGCTGGAAAAAAGAAACCTGGAAGGTTATGGAAAATTTCCCAGCCAACTTGTATTTTGGAATAGTTTTCATTACATCTGATTTTCTATTTAGAAGTATTAATAAACAAAGAAAACACAAAGATGAAGATTTTGGATTCGGTTATAGGCACGATGAAATCATCATTCCTGGAAAATGAGATGATGTGCAAGGAAGACTAAGAGAAACCCTCCTAGAGGGTTAGACAGTCCTTAAAATTAACTAATTCTGGCAGGGGAGACAGCTCAGTGGGTAAAAGTGCTTGCTGGGCAAACATGCGGACCTGATTTCCAATCTCCAGCACTCCTTCAAAAGCTAGTGTGTGCTAGATCCTTCAACTCTAGCACTGAGGGGGGGCAGCTGAGGCCATCTGGGGTTATCTGACTAAAAGCCTATTCTCAGATTCAGTGAGAGATCTTGTCTTAAAGTCAGAATAGAGCAAGATTCTCAGTCACCCTCTGGAGTGGACCTCTGTACATGAACACAAAATCCACCCACAGTAATAGGTTGCTATCTCTAATTCCAAAAAGAACAATCTCTCCAGCTCCTTCATAGGTCTTTAAATAGAGAGTAACATGATCTAGAGGTCTAGACATCAGAAGTACTAATTAAAAACTCAAAATTATAGGTAGACGGATAGGATTTTATTATTGAAAACACTGATGTTTGGCTGAATTTTACATTCAAATGGTTCTATAAAAAGTATATGTTCTATAAAGTCAAATACTAAAATACGCATATGAAGAGCTCTTACAACTGTCCCATTCACTCAGAAGGTACTTGGTCTGTTATCATATTAACATATCAACATCAACAATCATATAAACTATGCCAATCATTAGTAATATTTCAATATACTCATATTTCTCAGGAGTGGACTAGATTCTTATTGCAATTTAATATCTTCTTTGTGAAAAATAAATTTACTATATCCCTTCTTAAAAGGAGCTGGGAACAGAAACCTAGGTGTGGTTAAGATGAGAGTTTTATCATATTCCTCTCCTGTTGTCTGGACATCTAATACAGGTAGTTCTTCAAGTTCAGTCTTATGGTGACAATGGTTAGCTAATGGTTAGTCAAAGAGAGTTAGACCTGGATGAGTGTATCATGGGCTTCTGGCCCTCAGCTTCTCCTGACTGATGATTCTCTACACCATTATCCTTTTCTTCTTGTTGAATAATGAGATGGAGAAGTGAAAATCTGATATTTACTCATGAGGGAGAGAGGCTTAGGGAGTGGAATACATGTGAGTGCATACAATGTCATTAGTCGTGTGTATTATTTTTCATATTTAATTTAGGCAATAATCTCTCAAGGTTGACTCACCTACCACTAATAAATCAGTGTCTAAACAGAGATAAAAGACTTAGTCAAGGTGATATTTCCACAGTGGCAAGATATTAGATTGTAACACAGAGCCAAAGTCTTCCTAGTGATACACACAAGTCTTGGCATCTTCCAGTTTTGATTTTATTAAAATTTTGTATTATTTTATTTTAATTTTGTATTATTACCTTAAGCTTGATTCCTAATCTCTTTAGACAATACCACTACTCTACTTGAATTCTCATGTTATATGGTACAGGTTTATCATATTTCAAATGTACACGTGTTCAATAAATACAGTCAAGTTATAGCATTTTCAAATGCTACTCATCAATTTGTAATTACTCGGTAACATGGACCTAAGACAGAACCAACTGAAATACTGTCTCTTATTCTAGTTATACCTTTGACAACTTCCCAAGGGTCCAGTCCCTCAAATCTTTATTATGCTGGCTGATTCAGGTGTGGGTTTTATTTTTATTCTTTCCCCCCAGCACATTGTATCAATTAATTATATAGTATCCTGAAATGTTTCATTTCTGGGATAATTGGTGTTTCCTACTTTACACAAAGTAACGGATGTGTGCAACATCCAATCTGCTGCTTAGTATTTCACTCTTTGTAGACTGACTCAGGGATAATGGATATATGCTGTAATGTAGGCTACCTTTAATTCCTCTTTTTCTATTTGCATCTCAACCTTTTTTCCCATTACGTATAAACAACATGAAAATATGACTATGACTTCACTATAGGAATGAATTGCCAATGGCTCTGAACTCCATTTTAGAAAGTTTTTGTGGAAACTAAAGGTAGTCTTTGTGCCCACTTGGGGAAGATGCTAATTCCCAATGATTGAGTAGCACTTTGAAATGCAGAGAATGTGTATGAGCATTGCTTGTGTTTTCTTCAGTTGACTTCTAGACCAAGGTTAAAGTAGTTAGCCAGGGGTTTCCATGACTGCAGGGCTAGCAAATGATAGAAAAGAGTCATCAGGTCCAACCATGCTGCCTTTAGCAACAAATGATCTCTATAAATGGAGGAAAGTCAATTTTAGAAAAAAAATCCATGTTATAACTTGAAAAAGAATCTGCCATGATCTTTAAACAAATGGTTTAGTGGGTAGGGTATTAATTTCTCTCCCTGTGGAGCTCTGTTTAAGTGCTTAATGTTGTGTCAGCTGCACATGAGAAAATCACAGAGGATAGACCAATTAAAGGATGAATTCAGCATCTTAAATTTAGAAGTTTGCCAAGGAGCACATAAAAGAAGAATGCAAACTCTAAACCCCAAATGTATTCATAAGCCTGGCAGCAGGTACTGGAAGGGAGTGGAGGAGAGACAGCTGGGAGGCAGGAAGTGGTTAGAAGTGATTTCTGCTCTGCGGGGAGGGGGGGAGAGTGGGAGGGGCAGGAGGAGGGCAAGGAAGAGGAGATTTTTTTTTTTAATGAAAATCTTAAAAACTATGTTCCTATGACATAGACATGAATCTTCGAAAAGCAACTGAGAGGACCTTTCAGCAGAGAAGAGGGAGGAGATTTGAAAACAGGAAGCCTGGGATCCCATGCATGCTCTGTTGTGTGGAACAAGTGTTACAGACAAATGGTTACAAAATGGAATATATAAGCCGTGGTCAGGACTTAAAATCCTCATTAAGTTCGCTCTGTGTGCTCCATTCCTGGGGTATGGGATCAGCCTTTAGTGCAGCCTATGATGGGTGAAGAAGTACACTTGTACAGGGAGCTAAGTTTAAAATGATCTAAGTAATACTTCTAGGACTAAGCCCATTGATGCTCTTAACTTCCTAAATCCACCTATTCTATGAATTATTTACAGGCATTGTGAGATGGGACCATTTGTAGAATTCCAGCCAAAAACTGAACACACACATAGGCGCGCGTGCACACACACACACACACACACACACACACACACACACACTCACACATACTCCTGGACCCTGGGAGCCTGAGGCAGACATGTCAGTTTAAAGTCATCCTGGACTACATGATGGCTTATATTAAAAAACAAACTGAACTCAAACAGCCCCCCTCCCAAACACCACCAACAATACCAAAACCTCAGAAAACAAAATGAAGCATGTCCGTTGATGTTTGTATCCATCCAAGTAGATCTACATGTGTTTTACAAAGATATTTTTGAGATAAAATAACAATAAAGCTCTGCCATTAATACATTATATACAGAGTATACCAGAAATACCAACATTAAAGAGATATAAAATGTATGTTTTTGTAATACAGTGACCTAATGTGTTCCTATTACAAGCCCTCTTATTATTTAAACAGCTGAACTGGAGGCTTTAAGACCTTTAAAAGTTAATAGTGGAATTCCAGTGAGGTTCTTAAGTCCATATGCACTTTAATGGGTGTTTTAATTATGCTATATTATACTTGTTCCTGTGTGTGCAGAATTATATATTATAGTGTGCATTTAAGTTACATTACTATAAATTTTTATGCTTAACTTTCTGAGATTGAAATCGCATCGTATTTCACATTTGCTCTCTTTCAGAAGGTCTGTAATGTTTTCAATTGTACAACATATGATATTTTCACAGGTCTGGCTCTCACATAAAACCTGCACTGAAATGCTGTGAATAAAGCCACTTGCTAGTGCTTTTCAAATTAAATGACCACATCCGTTCTCCTTATGAGGACTTGCACTGTTCTTTTATATGCTCGGTTTAAGGACAAAAGGGAAAATCTATACTATAGATGTCTCAGTCATTTTACTAGAGTGTCTCAGCAAGTTTTTATTTGAAATATACTATATTTAGATTGTATTCTAATATTTATTGACTTCAATGAAAGCTATTTTAAGTTAGTTTTCTTTTGAATTTTGTATTTCAAAGAGATTTAAGTTTTATACCTCATTATATCATTGAGGTAATGTAGGAAGTTTGAAAGCAATTTCTTGTTTCATTTCTTTCTTCCCGTATTTTTAGCCTTATTCACTTTCCTTTTTCCTTCCTCTCCTGCTACTATTCCTTTATTTATCTTTCAGTGTTAGCCAAAAATACTAGTTAATAAAATCATTCTACATTCTCTAGAATAAGGTTATTTTACCCACATATCTGCAGGTTAAATCTGATTACTCTGAAAATCCTTCTCTGAGTCAATTTTCATAAATTATAAATCTTTTTATTACACAGTTGTAGCACAAAACATGTAAAAACAATATACACTTTATAAAAGTCATTTTATAAATTCCTATCATGGTGTCACTATCAAAGACATTTGTCAAGTGATAATCTGAAGTGACCATGGGGCTCACCGTGTGTAAGAAAAGCACTGATACACATGGAAAAAAGTTTCAAATAATTTATGTCTAAGTAAATATTACAGACAGTCTCTCTTAGCTTATCTACTTTCAGATTACATGAAATACAAAGATGTATGAGATATGAAATCTATCTTTTGAATTCCATCTGTTAAGGGCTTAAACAAGTCTCTATCCAAGGTGAAAATGACCTGGGGGTAGACAGAAGGAGAGGAGGGGCACCTCATCAGATACAGAAAGGCAAAATGTTTGAAGCTTTGTAATCTGATTTCTAGCCACCAAAACAGTGAAGATTTTTAAAATGTGCTTCAAGCATTTTAGAAGAATTTAGTTTAGAAATTCAGATTTAGATCTAAATATGACTAGAACCATGGCTGTATTTAAATTTATTATCTCTAAGAGAGAGAGATATAGCCCACGTAAGATTCTTAATATGGAAAACAAGGAGAATAGTAAAGTTAAGTGTTCAGAAAGCCCCTGGATCTAGGCTCCATTTCCTGAGAAGTTGTGTAACATGAGTGCTATATTCAAGGAATGTCAGGCTCAGGCGGTGCTGACAGGGAGACCAAGAAGGCACCGAGTCTTATCAGCTGCAAAGGGCTGTGTGTCTTGCAGTTCTGGTTCCTTCCTCAGGAAGCTGAGATGTCCTCAGCAGAGTCTGGATGAGTCATGAGCATGGACTCACTGAGCCCTAGAGTCTGGAAGGGAAGCACCTGTCAGAGAATTTAGATGCTAAGTGACACCCAAGATGGGTTTGTCCAGTAACCTCAGCTGATTTGGATTCACAGGTAATGAGGTTGTGGTTGATTTGATTGATTGCTGGGCCATTCAGCTTCAGTGATAGCAAACTATGGATCTAACCATGGTGGGATGGGTGTTTTGATTGCATATGACACTTATGAACAAATGAACATGTGTATGAGAAAAGCAAACTGGAACAATGAAAGCTCCCTATTCCTGAAGATGCAACTCAGGCATGTTACATTTTTCTTTCTTCTCTGCTCCACTCCTCTCTTCTCCCCAGCCTCCTGTGTCCAAGTCCTGAAGATCGAACAGGATCTAGATTGTGTTGGACATAGGTAAGCACTCTTTCACAGAACTACATCCTCAGACCTTGAGTCTCTATCTATCTATCTATCTATCTATCTATCTATCTATCTATCTATCTATCTATCATTATCTATCTATTTTGATAGGCTTTTCTCTCCTCTCATATTTTCATATTTCATATATATACCATCATAACCATTTTTTTCTTTGTAACAATAGCCTGTTCTGACATGAGAGACTTTCTGCTACCTCTGCTTCTGCTTCTGGGCTGCTGGGATCACAAGCATGTGACATCACATCTTCTTTTTAGGACGATTCTTACAAAATTAAAACAATTCTTTAATATGAAAGTAGTATCTACAGTTTCATACTTATCATTAAAAATCACATTGTTTCTCAAACTTTTCATGGAATTCATGCTTTAATTTAAAGGAAATTAAATATTTAAAGTAGCAAAATATTATCTGTCTTTCAAAACTACAGATAAAGCAATGGATATTCCTTGAAGGTTGATGATGCTGGCAAAATACCATTGTTGAACGACACAAAGTTGGGTCTATCTTCATAGAGACCACATTGTTGCTATATACATTGTAAATAATGCTTTTGTTCTTCTTGGGCCTTGCCCCTTTCTCAAACCATCTTTCTCTTATATCTTCCAGTAACTGCAGAATTCACACATGAGTGATGAAACGTAATCTAGCTACATTTCACTCTGTAGAGATTGTCCTCCACTGTGATTATGGAAGTAACAGAACACAACCAGCACACACCAGAACCAAGAGGAAGGACAACAAATGCTGAAAATATGGCCAACAAGACAAAAGAAGGGAGAGACTTGGAAAGTGTGGAGTAGAAACAACTCAGGACCCCAGTGACTTCTTTTAGTTGGTAAATTCAGAGCTTCATAAGGTAAACAGAAAACTTATGAAGTCAAAGAAATCCTCTACACACATTTTCTTTTTTTTTCTCCAAACTTTGACTTTATTTCTTCAGTTTGAAAACTTGAACCATCTATCTAACTCATTGAAGTAAAAATAAAAATACCTGGCTAACTTAGAGAATGTTCACTGAATGTCTACGTTTGGCTTTAGACAGCTGCATTTTTTACAAACCGCTCTGCAGTATTTGCTTCTTTTGTGATGTGCATTATAGTAACATGAAAATGGAATGTATGTCTAGAAAAATGAAACAATCACATTCATGTAAATAGCCATAAAACTCCAAGAAGCAAGAATGTGGAAAATAATTTTCTCCCTATTACCACAGGGGTAGGACTGTCATATTTCTGTTTCGAAGACAACAGGCAAACAAACAGAGGCAAGAATGTTTTAATGATGAAAGAAAAAAATATACAAGAAGCTGGATTTTAAAAAGGTCCTTCCCCCTCCTCTTCCAATTTTCTTTTTTGATCCTCAATGTCAGCTAGGCGTCCTGAGCAGCTGCACAGCTCAATGGAGTCATTGGCATGAATGCCACGCCCACGGCATACTGACTGACGTCATCTCTCATGACTCTCCTACAGAGTCTATTGATTTTTCAATGTGTTGCATGAATAGACAGGTTAGTTCACCTAGCAGAGGTCAAACCACAGAAAATGAAAATTCTATTTAACAAATAAATCATAGAATGCCCTCTGCCTATTTCTGTGGTCTAATATGTAACAGCAATGTAAGCTGTAAGTTACGGAGGAGGTCAATATTGTTGAAGACATCAGAATACATCGAAATCAATCAGGACTTGTGTAGGTAATGGGCAGTCCCTGTGTGGACAGCTCTTGGAGGAGAAGTTTTCAATTCTAATTTTTCCCTGCAAATTTCTAAGTTTCATCAGATTTGAAATGGAAACTTTTAAGATTTAAGGAGTGGGCAAAGGGTAAGAGGCTGGGATGAAAGTCAGAAGGGAGGCGCCTGTGGTTGTTACTATTTATGTCTGGTAACCTAGCTCAGCCTCTCTGCCCATGAGTCAGAGCTCTCATCAGACAATGAAGTTCTGGAATGCCTTTTGTCCTTTCTTATCTTCTTGCGCAGCAGAGTTTTTATCATGTTCCTCTTCAGATTTTCTCTGTCAACTTGAATAGTTACTAGTGCAGAAGGCCCTTTTAAGTGGCTGCTGGGGGTGGAGACCAGCCATAATTCAGATGGTGTGGTTCCTGCTGGGTCAGCGTGCACTCTTTCCTATCTAACAAACAAATGACAACTGCGGATTGGAAGGATCAAGATCAAGCCCAGACACCTTAAAGGTTTGGTTTCCTTTTCTCTTATAAAATAGGAAGTTCCGCCTCCCCACCTCTTCCTTTGAAAGAATGCGGAACCTGTTTTTGATGTGCTGGGATTCGGAGAGAGAGTGGGATGTAGACTGCTCGTCCTTCTGACCCAGGCCATTAGTCCACCGAAGGTACAATGTGCCGGCACTAGTTTAAATGTTTTAATTCATTCCCACTGTTTATAAACGAGATGACTTTGTTTGCTTTTTTTTTTTTTTTTTGATGAATCTCACAGTTCCAAATACAACAAGTATGATTAAAAAGTAAATAAAATACAAAGAAGCAGAATGAAGTCGCATGCTGTTAAGACAATGTCTCCCTGACCATGGCTTTAGTCCCATCATGCTATTTGCATGCAGGTCTTGTTCCTGTTTCAGTCAGCTTAGGGGTCAAGCAAGTGTTTTATATGCTATTTTTAAAAGCTTAAAATTAAGAGCTTATGCATTTCTGAGAGCTGAATTTTAAAATTCCTTTGAACTAAATTCAAAGTATCACTTTACACACTTTAGACTTGTTGGTTCTGATTATTCAGTAACAATTACGTTTCTAGGTTTTACCAAAGTTGCTTTATTTTTGAATCTCTTGTCTGATCTGGTGTAAGCCACGCTAACAGCGTGTGGAGCATCTTTCCGTTTCCTTTAGTTTTGTTTGCTACATAATTTATGAACATAAAAACTCTTGGTAGTTTTTCTGTGCTGTTATTGTAAATGACTCCCACTTATCAGAGAATGTGCAGACTATTGACAGATTGATTGATTGAGGGAGAGTTCAAGGACGTTTGTGTGTGAGAGCTGATGAATTGCTCAAGCTTATCAATTCTAAGTCTTCTTCTTTCCCTCTCAAAATAAACGAAAACACAAAATATTACTTGCTGACAACTAGTGACGTGAAGTTATTGATTAAAGAATTTAAGTGCTTGTTTAGGGGATACATTGGAGGATCACTGATATCATTGCCTTGGAATAACCTTTATAGTCTTCCTTTTTATTCTTTTTAAAAGCTAACTTGGGGTGGTTATGAAGTATCCCTTAGAAATAAATACCACTCGCACACAGCAAAAATTCCAATATATTTACCCTTCATGGCTAGACAAACTCATTCCCAGAAGACTTGTGATATTAAATGGAAACCACAGTACAGGGTTTAGGAGTTACTGTCAGCAAGGCCCCAGAGGTCTTCAAAACAATGCAAACAACTGCCATTGTCCTCGGTTCCATCCCATAACCGCATGGCAAGTCCCATGTTGCTGAAGACACCACAGGTTTCTGCTGACTAAGAAACCTCCTCCCTGCTTTGTAGTGTCCAAAGTGCTACAAGGGTTTGTGCAGTCTGCTTGGAGAGGAAGCCACTTTGCTCTAATGGAGTACTGACCCTTGCATGCTGCAGTGCTCACCTGCCAGGCAACATGTGGCTTGTGCAACAGTGGCATGCTTGTGGGCTCACTAACTGCTTTCTGACTGGATCGGAGGTCTGATCTACAGGAGAGAATTTTATCCCTAATCCTGAAATACTTATCAAAAATCTATAGCTGTGGAGAGGTCAGAGGACTTGGGGTGGAACCTGCAGTCGTTATTTTACAAAATGGTCATGCTTGCAAATTGCTTCTAAATATTTATGTCTATATCCATTGATCTGGGCCATCTCTCACCCTTATTCAGAAAAGTTTCTTTTTGACATGGACCTTTGTCAATGGAAAGACACATAAACAGGAATCTTTATTGACTCCACCACCACCAAAGTTCATGAAACATTGCAAAGAATATGTTTTTTTCTGGGGTGAGCACCAACAAACTTTCTCGAAGGGATTCACTTAGATTTCTACAGTAAATATATTTAAAAGGGATGTCTACATCCCTTTTATGTGTCTACAGTAAATATATTTAAAAGGAATATTTATTATATACTCTAGTCACTTGCTTCTCAGTTTTCAATCGTGTTTTATCCTGTATTAAAGTCACATGGTTCCTTCTGCTTGCGGCTACTACCGAAGTTCTGAATTCTTATTTCACCAATTTCTTTCCCATAGTATTTTAAGCACCTGTATTGTTCATACTAAAAAAATGCACCAGGGCAGGGCGATTATTGAGATGAAGATGTTGTCCTCATAGACTCTAAATTTGATAAAATTTAATTGATCAATTAAATACAGGATTTAATTTTAATGCCTTGTAATAATCTCTAGATGGTTTGTCTCAGAGTGCCAGGTTTCATAGATGTTGCCCAGGACAGTTTAAAGTTAATAGTTTATGTTATATTTTCTACTAAGAATATGAAAACTCTATGGCTTTGAAAAGTAATCATATCCTTTTAGAAATTTTTTAGATTCTCAAAAATTTAATATCAGGGGAGCTAGAAAATATACTTATTGTGGCATTCACTATCTCAGGATGGAGTGGTGGAAATAAGGTGTTTGTACAGAGTTAGAGACCTTTGACAGAGTCAGATTTCAGTTTTGCAGATGTTCTCCACAGTGAACAAGAGATGCCTGTTTTGGTAGTGAAAGTGACTTCAAAATCTCCCAAATCTTAAACATTCTCTTTTCTTGTGGATAAAGATGTTCACAGCAGTCCAACACTGCTTTCCAAGAAGCAACCTGGAAACCATGATGACTGCAATTGGCCCTTGATAGACACAAATCTGATTATAGAAATGTCTTGTATGGCTATGTCAGGATCTTTGCTTAAGCTATGCTGTCACCTAATCTAAAAGACAATACAGAGTATGGTTACTTCAGGCAACAAACTGAAAAGGGCAATTGCTCTGGGCTTCACCTCAGAAAGCTGAAAGAACATAGCTTCTCTTAATGGATCACTGTCAAAAGAGAGAACTGGCTTATAAAAACACAATACAAAACAGAAGTATCAGTGAGCCAACGGACTTGTGAAGGGTGGAACTGGGAAGCTGCAGTGCAAACAGTGATATTTGGAAGTCCACCCAACTGGAGAAATTCCTTTCTACTTAAATTAGAATGAGCATCACTTTTAGATATACAGTCTCCTTTGTTGTAAACTTAGAAATGACAATAATGCCTATTGGTTGCAATCTTTCAATATCTATGTGTATATAATGTACTGATTATTCTTTAAATATTCTTAATCAGAAGACTTCCCCTTTCATCATAACACAAGCAAATGTATGATTAGACTATAAGAGATTTTTTTACTAGTTTGAAAATATTTTATATTCGGAAAATATGTATATTTCCAAAATACAAGTTTGGGTTTAGGAGAGGGAAAGGGGGGCCTTAAAATTTCCATCAAAAAGTTACATGGGAGAAACAGTCTTTCTTTTCCTGCTTGATTTTCTTCAACATTGGAGTTATGAAGTCAGTGTACATTTTTCTACTTTTTGTCAACCACAATAAGCACATGCTTAAATGTATCTTGCTATCAGGAATTTCTCCTAGACTCATGCAAACAACCATTTTCCAAAATGTACATTCATAAGGAAACAACAGAGAAATATGAAACCCCTTCCGTTATTAAAACACATCCAAGTGTTCCCTGGATCTTAAGTTTTTAAGTAATAAGAAGCCACGATGGCTGCAGAAAGAACATCCAGGTTAAATATAACTGTCACTATATGGAATTCCCCTGAAGAATGGACACAGGGTGCTCAATGGTGATCTCCTGCTCTTAGCTATTGATGTGAGTTTCAGAGAAACTTCATATCCAGGATGACTTCTCCAGGGAAATCTCAGCTCTGAACATTGGAACTCCATCCTTAGCTAGACGAGACCTCTTTGTGGATACACTGCAGCACGGATTTCCTCATGGTGACCTCTGTTTCATAAAGTTGAGATATGTCCCCATATTATCCAGTCTAGAGTGAAAAAGAGAAACTCGTAGGGAATATCTATTCTCCTAGGGAAAAATGCATGAATGCTTTCTGTCATGTAATCTTGGCAATCAATATTTTAAATGAAATACACTCTGTCTCCTGTGTGTGCAATGCATGCATGTGTGTGTGTACATGCATGTGCATACTTCTGACTACTGTATACATAGAGTTTACATTACATATATATATATATTACATATATATATATATAACAGACAGAAATATTTGGAAAAATGTATCTGTATTGAACACAGGTAAACATTCAAACAATTCAATAAGTATTTGGGTTGAAAAGAAATTGTATTGTTCTTTATAAATAAACTACAGATACTTCAAACCACCATACAAAAGCATAGAAGATGTGTTCAAGAAACAAGTAAATAATTCATAATTTGGTACAAGGGAGAGAATCATTCTTGGTCTTGATGTCCTGTGGGTCCTGAAATATATCTTTCACAGAACTTAAGGGACAGCTATATTCAAGTTCATATTTGCTATACACAACAATTTCTAAAACTGTATTATGTGTTTGGGTTATAGAAGTCCCATAATTCTATATATGAGATGGAAAGTCATGTGTTTATGTGAGACACTAAATATACTTAGTACCCTATATATGCTAATTAACACAGCTCTACGCAACACTGTGAAATACTTTTTGTCACTGTTATCAACAAAAATAGCTCTCATGAGACACAGCAGTGTCTAGTGTCTGTCCCAGTGCCAACGTCCATATGTAGATCTTGATACATAATTATAAACATTTTATTGTTCTGTTCCATACTTTCAAAAAGTTTTGAAAATAAAAATATGTGGAAACATTTTTCTGATTTTTTAGAAAGAATATACCCACAAATTCTTAGAAAGTTCTCACTATTACAATACTACTTAGCTGTAACTTTGGGAAAGGTTTTTTTTTTTTGTTGTTGTTGTTGTTGGTTTTTTGTACCTGTATGCTTTTTCATCATTTTGGTAAATATGGATTTGGCAGATAGTTTGAGTGTAATGGTGAAATATTTGTGGATATCATTTTATTCAGCACATATTAACTTGGTTCATTATTCAAATATCCAAGAAAAAATATTAAATGAGAGGGATTTTGTTGACATAGAGGCTTATTAAAAATATACTGAAAACTAAGAGACAGCCTGCATGCATCTAGGGATGCAGGAGAGGAGACTGTCCTAGGGATGCAGGAGAGGAGGACAGAAACCTCTTGTGGATACAGTATCACCTTGTCACTGTAGAGAGAATTATGAACAGATCTTGTTTTATTTTATGCTTTTAAAACAAAGTAGAGAAAACAAATTGGAAAGGAGAACAGATACACCTACTTTAGGAGAACTCTAATGAGGGGAAGTGGCTTATCTGAACAGAGGCTTCCTGTCAGCAGAGGCCTATGACTAATGTCATCTCTACGTCTCCTGGCTGGGATGCAGACCTGAATAAATCCAAAAATGACATTTCTGGTTTTTTTTTTTTTTTTTTTTTTACTTTCAAAATATTTTTGGGAATATCTAAATGACATAAATATTATTTAAAAGGTTTTATTGCAAATACCTGTTTTTCTTTGTTTTGTCATATTAGGGTTTGTTTAATTTTGTTTTATCTTTTTTTATTTTTATTATTTTTAGATGCCTATTCATTTTCTAAGAAAAGAGAGGACAAAAAAGTGAGAATTAGGCTGAGAAGGGAGGAGGGTAGATCTATTAGGATTTAGGGCATAGGAAAACATAATTAGAATATATTATATAGAAAAAAATCTATTTTAAATAAAAGCAAAAGTATTTTAGATATCCAGGTTTCTTGTTCTATATACAGTTCTAAGATAGCTTTAGCCAGTCAGGTTTGGGGTTTTACTTTTTGTCTTAGTATGGATTTCTTTTCACTTCTATGTTAAGATATCAATTTTTATTTCCATTAACCATTTTCAGAAATTCATTTAAAGTCTGTTGCTATCTGAAGCTTTCTGCTGATGCTTGGGGTTGATTTTAGGTCTCTCTTTTACTTCTAGAAAGGACTCATTTCAAACCATAAATCATCACAATCTAAAACTGGAGAAAAGACTTTTGGGATCTCATGAATAATGAAGCCAGTTTAACATATGCTAAAATTTACTGCCACTATTATGTAAATACTGCATTTGGCACTGGAGGGACAGATCAAAAGTTGGACTCATTGCTGATTTGCTGAAGAACTTTGTTTCCAGAACTCATATAGGGCAGCTTAGAAATGACTGTATGTCCAGTTCCAGGGGACCTAAGCCTAACTTCTGGCCTCTAAGGACGCATACGCATGTGGGTGAACACACACCAAACACACACACACACACACACACACACACACACACACACACACACACACGCGTACACACATAAACAGAAAAAAAAATATACTGGGAAAAATATTTTGCTTCTAAGCTTTCTTAATAACATTTCAAGAAAAATTTAATTATGAATTAGCTTAGTCTTTCTCTTTTGTTTTACATACATATTTTATTGCAGACTTGGGTTGCCCTTGTACATATTCCTATTTCTAAGCAAATGCATGGCGAGACACAGTATGAGTAGCAGCTGCACACCTCCTCATCCCACAACTGATATATCACCATAACAAAGGTAAACCTTTACAAAAGCATGCATGCTGGTTTAACGAGGCCATGAATATTGCATGAGCTCTTGAGTGCTTCCAGTTTGGGTTGTCATATGATACCTATGAAGGAGTTGATTTTGGAACTTTTAGTGCTAGGATTTAAATATGCTTCCAAAGCTTCTACTTAGACGTGTTAGGAATTCAAAGCCTAGTGTAACAGTGCTAAGTGAGACCCATGAGATGTGGTGGGGTCATGTAGTCGTTGTTCTCATGAATGGACTGATGTCATTGTCTTGGGGACAGGACTGATAACAAGTACTCTATTTTTATTAGCCATGAGCTTCCTTTATAAATACAGACTCAACCCTAGACCTCTCAACGTCCAGGCTAATTATCTATGTAAATTTCTGTTTGGTATACATTTCCTGGGTTATAGTATTCTTGTTACAGTGACCAAGACACTTAAGTTTATTAATATTCTTATCACAAAGGTAGCCTACTCCTCTCTTTCTTTTTCTTTCCTAACTTGGAAATACCTTTGTCCTTTGATGTGGGGCTCTGTAGTAGTGGAGAAGTTATTTTTTAAAATGCTATATTATTACTAAATAATTTGATTTCCGTTATGAATATGTAGGAAATAGTAACTCAGTCTAATGAAAAAGGCTTTGGCATTACAAATGGATGATTCCATAGAAATCTGTAGTTCAATTCTAGTTGCTACAGAGCATCCTTAGATGTAGTGCATCTGAGAATCACAAACAGTTGACTGCCCTGGAAACCAACAGTGATTGAAATTATTTGCCATAGAACTTGGGGCAGTAGAGGATATATGGATAGACATTTCAGAGCAATAGTGTCAGAATGAGGGAATTAAAACAAAAGCATTTTATTAAACATATAATACACACAAAATATTTGTGATTTATTTACTTAGCAATATGTCTGACCTTTAGCTCATACACAGAGGCAAAGTGCTAAGACAGATTGGTTGTTTGTCCTTACAGAGCATGTAACCCACCATATTTTCTGAACCATGGTATTTTATTACTTACTCTGAATGTACTCGTTTTCATTAATGGAATAAAAGTGCTCGCTGAATATTAAAGGTATTAGAGTAGAGAACTAAGATTTATAGGTAGAAATGCAATGTGCTAATACATGTGCTGGAATCTTCCAGTAAGTCTAAAGTGAAAGTCATTTAAATAAAAAACTCATTTTCCCAATAAACTATGTTTTGAAAGCTCTGGACATTGTTTCAGGACAAATTCATATATGTCAAGATGAAAAGGAAGCTGGTAGAGATGAAAGGTATTACATAGCAAGGCAGAGAAAGCTTACTCAGAGCCCTCGTCCTTTGCTTAGTAAATCCACTAACATAGTTATAGGTCTCTACATTTATAACATTGTCTTAGTTTATTCTCAAGGACCTTGTCTACATATGCCCCTAATGTAGCACTTGAGTATTCAATTTCTAATAAATGAAACATCTACTCTGACCTAAGTACTACTGTGATCAACTGTGAAAATTAAATAAAAATGATGTAGACAAAAATCTGAATCCTAGAGTCATTCTTGTCCTTCAACTGTGAGACTTTTATAAGAAGAGTAAACATGGAGCTAGCTGGACCAACACCTGTTTCATGTGGTGTTGTAGGTATTGGTGCATGTATTGGCCACTTTACCTCTGTAAATAAATTACCTGACAGTACAGCTACTGCCAAACGTGTGTGTGTGTGTGTGTGTGTGTGTGTGTGTGTGTGTATTGTTATGGCTTCAGAAATGTTATCAATAACTATGGCAAGGAGAATCTGTGTAAACAGTCATCCCATCACATAGTCCTTGTCATCAATGAGGAGTTTACTGTGTACAGCACTTTGACCTAAATCTCCACATTCTTCATATTATATATATACGTTTGTTTATTTTCTTGAAATGATTCAGTCTATGATATCTAAGACAACAAAAACAACAGTATGGTTTATTTAGAGCAATGGTTCTCAATTAAATATGCAATATCCTATTTATGGGGAATGCATTGGTTCCCTGGTTCCCAAGGTGTAGGGGTACTGCAGCTATGTTCTAGGAAATTTCCCAGTTGTTGCATACTCTGTGAGCACAGGAATATCTTTACAGTGATGGACAGCTATTCTGCATGACTTCCTACTATCTATTGGGCATCTGTATAAATGACATATTTGTTTATAAATAATTGACCTTAATAAAATGCAATGTCCTGCATTTAGATTTAGTAAAAATGATTTTATAGAGATGCAAATACCATTAAAAACTAAGCCAAGGCTGAACTTTGTTAAGAACTTTACCAAAGATTGAATTCCCCGAACCTTAGCACCAATGGCTTTATGTTTTTCTGGATTGAGGCAGCATTATTGAAACACAGATCAATCCACATTTATGTGGTAGAATATGTATCGTTTTCACAATGGCTTACAAAAGGGAGCTCTGGTTTAATCATGGTATCCGCAGCAGTCAAGTCTGAACACTAACATATTGAATGTATACATCGGCCACAACTTCATCATGTTTCCTTTTCACATTATCTTAAACTATGACTCATTTCTCTTTCTATACATTTAAGGTGGGATTGGGAGATGGCAATAACCATAAACTTTGAATCAAGACACTAAATTGGCATAACAAGAAGTAATTATATAAAAGAAAGATTGAATCTAACTGAGTTAAGAGTCAAACTTTTAGTTCTGCAAACTAAATGCTCCTAAGAATAGTTCTATGATTTATTCTTTTCTGCATAATAATGTTTTTTTGTAGATATTTCACATTACAAATTTCAATGTGTGTATGTGTGTGTGTTTTACTATGTTGAATGATGTACTATTTACGAAGTCACTTAAGGGTTTTAACTTTTTTTACTTTAATGCATACATTATTTGTTTTATAGTCAATTCTCTTTTAATGAAAAATCATCTAACAAATTACCAGATACTAGAGTAATTTGTTGATTTATTTTGACTTACTTTTAAAAATGATTTAAGAATATCATTAGACACAGGAGTTTATTGACTAGTTGCAGTGGAATGCAATGATGTTTGTAGACTTTAACAACCTGATTATTAACCAGAAACATGATCACAACAGTCTTTCAGTAAACCATTTATACGTTTGCCTTGTGAAAACAATATTCCTTCAGAAGAATCACCCTCCTTTAGCTCTATTGACATGCTTCTGCAAACTGCTGCACAAAACTTCTGAATTTAAATCTTTGCTGTAATGTGGAAGGCTGTATGCTTGCATTCGTATTTCCAATTCTGATAATAGTTTTATAAATGAAAACAAAGGCAATAAAAACCAGCCATAGAATGTTATGAAGCAATCATTACAGAGCTGTGGAAAATTGATTATATAGAACATCAAAACACTTTAGAATTGACTTTATAAAAAAAATCTTATTAAGAAAAACACTATTGGCAAAAAGAGGAATATGGAAACAATAGAAATATACATGACAGCTAGTGAAATAGAAAATAGAAAATAAATGTCATATTAAAATGTGAACTAATAAAACCTATATTCCTTGCTTATATTATGATATGAGTGCTTTAATGGAGAGGAAAGGCTTGATGCAGCATAGAGCAGCATTGGGAGTCTGCAATTCACTTTCTATGATTATTAGTGAATAATTGTGTTCCATTTCAAAACCATCCTCCCAAACACTTGCACTTGACGTACCCTCTCACCGGTATAGTATTTTATAGCTATACATGCGTGTGTGTATTGTGGGAGTAGGATTTGAACTCAATATTAGACAATAGGATAATACAGAATATAAACTTTGACAATGCACACCAGCAAAAAAGCCAAATGTAAATATTTTGGGGGGAAATTATTGATTTGGATAGGAATTTTGTTTATATTGAAGCTGGAAACATAATTCCATTTACTTATCTGTGGGATTCCTAGGATTTTTGTCAAGGCAATTTGGGAATTTAAAAGAATTCGTGAGACAGTAAGAATGAACCTTGTCTATAATTGTCAAGGAAGCAATTCAGAAAAAGTATTCTTTATTGTGGCTCATTTGGGTCTAGTTTATAGTTCTGTAATTTTTTTTATAATCTAAGGCATGATAAGGTCATGAATGTGGACTTTCTTCAATTGATCAGCCTTCCATACATGGGTTTTCTCTATTTCTCCTGTTTTTCATAGGATACTATTGACCAAAAGTATGATTAATAAAACTATATAGATAATACATGTTTTATGACAATGCTAACCCAAACACCCATGGGAACATCCCAAGGCTAAGAAGCTACAAACGTCTATCACTAACTTTCCTCTGTGCTTTTCCTAGCCAATTCTTTTAAAAAGAGATGTATTTATCTTTTATTTCCTGTGTTTTGGTGTTTTGCCCCCACGTATGTATGTGCACTATGTGCAGAAAGTAACAGAGGAGGCCAACAGGAAGTGTCCAGTCAGCTGGAACTGGTGTTACTGGTGGCTGTGGGCAGACATATGGGTACTAGGAATCTGTAAGTGCGGCAACTGTTCTTATCTGCTTAGCTCTCTCTACCTGCGCCCCAGCCAGCTCTTACCTGGTCTTGCCTGAGCACCCACTCTCTGCAGCTCTAATTTGTACCATCACAAATCGAGTTACCTGCTCTTCAGCATCTACATTGCACAGGGCAGTGTAACATTTGTTCCTGCTTCAGTTTTTCAATCTATACTTTTGAGATTTGTTCCTTAGTAATTGGTGGTTTCAAAATCCTTGGGTAAAATGTGTATGGATAGAAAAATCAGTTAAAAAAAAAACCCATAAAACTCTATATTACTCAGGAACTCTCAGACCTAATACTAACAATTTCAAGGACTCAATTGAACAAATGGGCAGATTCAAATTACAGCGTGAAGCTGTCCCAAGTTTAAATGTACTGTGGACTCTTGGGTGACAGTGGCAAGTACTTGAGTGTTGATCAGAGCTGATAGGCACGTATGCAAAGGGTATGCTGATTCGAGAATCAGATTTTCAGTTAAGAGTCTTATTTTAGTAATTTAAATCATAACTTGTAAAACATCTCAAAAACAACAGTTGTCAAAGCCATAGGCCTTGAGCATAGCACATACAGTCTGTAGCAACAGTCTAGTTTGAAAACGTGTAATGTCAAGGGGGTTCACATTCATCTGAGAGGCACAATGTTTGCTCCCACAACATTTTCCTGGTGTGTATATTAATCTTTGTTTACTGGTCCCAGCTACTTCAGAATCAACATGTTTTTTTCTCTTTTATCATTTTTAGTCTGGCAAGGAGTCAGTATTTTAAAGGAAGACTATTCTACAATGTAAAACAGCAGGAGACTTTGGGAAAAAATGATAAACAAAACACGCCAGTAACAAAATAATGTACATTGCATGAGTCCATTCAGATTCATAGACTAATGGAGAAAGATGGCGGCCAAGGTTCAGGGTATAAGGTGGAAGTGGCCAGTCACCACCATACATTGTTTATAAAAAAGAATATATCTTAGATGTGGTCTCTAAGAGCCTGTAAATAGTAATAATGCATAGTAACCTCAAACATCTAAGGAGAGAGGCCTTATGTTAAATAGTTTTGCCAGATGCTTAACTTTAATTTTTAATTCACTTTTGAGTTAGTCTACAAAGGAGTCCATTTCATCGCGGCACTTCCAAACATAATTTATTTTGGTTGATCCCCTTTCCATGTTTGCTATGTGCTTTAAAGCATAGTTTTAAATAACAACTCTGCGAATAACTCAACTTCAAAATTATAGATCTTAATTTTCTAGAAAAAAATTAAAAGAAAAACTGCGATCAGTGAGTAACAACTTTTGTAGAGAGGATAAATATAATTAATCAATTCTGTTATAGTAAGAAAGTAAGATATAGGCCCTAGACTCTTTATAAACCTGCTTTTTTCATTGTGATTTTCCCGATTAAAGTAAAATGACACAAGCCAAAAAAATCAAGCATTATGTTATACGCATTTAATTTTCTATTAAATATGTTTGTTTGTGATTGCATATTATAGGGATAATTCAATCCATGCAGTCTTAGTGTATTAAATTAGAGAACAGTTAAGATGCTTTTGAGAAGGACTGGGGCTGTGCCTTAGTGAATAACAAGCACACAAATGTGCAAACTTTAACTGGAATCCTCAGGACTCACATAAAGCCAAGTGTGATAGACAGTCTATTATCCCAGCGCTGCTATGACAGGTCAGGGGACAGAGCAGGAGGTCCTTCCTGGCAGCCTTCAGTTCAGCTAACCTTGCATATGCAGGCATGAACAAGAGCCCTTGTCTCAAACAACATGGATGATAAGAGAAGAAACATGAGGTTGTCCATATGTGCACCATGGTGCAAGAACACTGTGCTCCCACAGATGCCTTAGTGAAAAAAAGTACAGGGTGGGGAGCTAAAGCACACTTTTCTTTTTGTATTAATTGTAGCAATATTGGACTCACCGAAAAAATATTCCCAGGACATTTATTTTCCATCCCTCTTTTTTTTTTTTTTTTTTGAACTTGCATGATCCTATTTCTGTGTGAGCAATCTACAAAGGTCAAGCAATTTCTGCATTTGCCTACATTGTTTCTTGTATAGGAACATTCAGTCTCCTTATTTGGAGAGAGAGTTTAATTGCTCTCTCTGTGAGGTATACCGGAGGTGAAACAGTGGTCTTACATTCTTGATATCAAACTCACACATATATATTTAAAATAATATAGTCAGTAGCCAGACTTATGTGTATTGAAGGAGAGACAAAAACAAGATGGTCTTTTACACTTGTGAAAACTAGTTTTCTTTGTATCTGTTGAGGTGTTGTAAAGAACTGATTCTGCCTTGTCCTATACCAAAGAAAATGTACCAATAAAATGAAAAGCTATGGAACTTAAGGAGTTACTCAAAAATCTATGTTTAAATATTTTTTCTCATAGGTGGAGAGGTGGCTCATCAATTAAAACCATTTACTGCTACAAGGGACCTGGGTTTATGCTCTGATCCCAAAACCCACAGCCATCAGTAACTCCCGTCACAGAGGATTTGACTTCCTCTTCCATCCTCTGTAAGGGTCCTGGGTTTATGCTCTGATCCCAAAACCCACAGCCATCAGTAACTCCCATCACAGGGGATCTGACTTCCTCTTCCATCCTCTGTGAGAACTACACACAATTGGTGTGCAGACACATATACTGGGAAAACACCCATACACATGAAAAAATTAAAAATATTTTAAAATACATGGTTATCATGTATGTATATATGTGTGTTGTATTGTGTGTGTGTGTGTGTGTGTGTGTGTGTGTGTGTGTGTGTGTGTGTGT
>JANHMN010000001.1:7763351-7784312 GCA_030674055.1 Rhabdomys pumilio
TGTGTGTGTGTGTGTGTGTGTGTGTGTGTGTGTGTGTGTGTGTGTGTATTTTCGTACATGTCTGATACCCAGGTCATTGTTAGAGTTCCTTTACCTCATACTTGCATTGTGGATACAAAAAATACTTTCCAGATGCTTTTGTCCTAGAAATGTCCTTCATCCAATTCTGCTTTGTTGGTTTAGTTTACTCCACATGGAAGATGTCTGGTCAGTAGCCCATGATTCCCCCTCTGCTTCTCCTCTCTTATGAGTAACTGATAAAGGAGCTCCAAAGATCAACACCTTCAATACGAGTTAGATTTAGTTGCCTCTAGCTAATGCATCTGAACTATTAATGAATATAGAGGCATCTGCTCACAAGCTAGCATTAACAAAGCACAGAAAAGGATTATCTATTTAAAAAGCAGTATTATGAGCATGAAGCTCTTTATTTACCATAAATATACAACATGATCTTATATAAATGTTACCTATCATCCATCTATCTATCTATCTATCTATCTATCTATCTATCTATCTATCTATCTATCTGTTTTTCTATGTGATTGTGACTGAATTCTGCAACTAAGCTACACATTTTCTCTCATAAATAAAGGAATTTAATTGAATAATACACTTTCTAAAACCTGAAAAGAAACAGATGTTTCAAATCCTGATTTTCTATTTTATTTCTTCTCCTTTTTTCCATTCCCACTTTGCTGTGTTCCATTGCTGTGACTCATATCCCTACGTGTGCATCACTCCCCACCATATCCCTATGTGTGCATCACTCCCCACCATATCCCTACGTGTGCATCACTCCCCACCATATCCCTATGTGTACATCACTCCCCACCATATCCCTATGTGTGCATCACTCCCCACCATATCCCTACGTGTGCATCACTCCCCACCACATCCCTACCTGTTCATCACTCCCCACCATATCCTATGTGTGCATCACTCCCCACCATATCCTATGTGTGCATCACTCCCCACCATATCCCTACGTGTTCATCACTCCCCACCATATCCCTATGTGTACATCACTCCCCACCATATCCCTATGTGTACATCACTCCCCACCATATCCCTATGTGTGCATCACTCCCCACCATATCCCTATGTGTGCATCACTCCCCACCATATCCCTATGTGTACATCACTCCCCACCATATCCCTACGTGTGCATCACTCCCCACCATATCCCTACGTGTGCATCACTCCCCACCATATCCTTATGTGTACATCACTCCCCACCATATCCCTATGTGTGCATCACTCCCCACCATATCCCTACGTGTACATCACTCCCCACCATATCCCTACGTGTGCATCACTCCCCACCATATCCCTATGTGTACATCACTCCCCACCATATCCCTATGTGTGCATCACTCCCCACCATATCCCTATGTGTGCATCACTCCCCACCATATCCCTATGTGTACATCACTCCCCACCATATCCCTATGTGTGCATCACTCCCCACCATATCCCTATGTGTGCATCACTCCCCACCATATCCCTATGTGTGCATCACTCTCCACCATATTCCTATGTGTACATCACTCCCCACCACATCCTTCCATCATCAGCCATTCTCAGTCTACTATCATCTATTTGCAATCATACAAAAAAATTTTGTCTCTTCACTATTTTACAGTGGACCCTTCTTATATAAACTTCCCAGGGACTTGATGGCAGTGTAAAACGCCCCATGTCCATTGTCACTTGGTAAGTGTGTGTATAATAGTCCAGTCACCTTGCAGAAAAAGCACTTAGCTGGTCTCCTCATTGGTGTTCTTGGCAGAAGGCCAGGGGTCATTGGCGAGGATCCTAACTAGTATACTTGTCTATAGGGTATGTTCCTCTCTGAGCCCTGCAATGAGGACTGAGCAAACTGTCTCATCTCAAAGTACAGAAATGTTATAACTTGTGTTGAGACTATTTTTCCAATAACTAATTAATTAAGATGCATGTTGGCTCAGGTGTGTGAATTCCCTCCCCGCCCCCCCTTTTTTTTTGGCAGAATCCTGTGCTCTCTTCTTAGGCATGCAATCTTGGCTGGACACTGGCAGACCTCTTTTGGAATAACCCTTCTCTAAGAAGAGGTTCAATTAACATAATTCAGCCTGGCAGTACTGCAAGGCATCTGGAAGCTGAAATCCCCTCAAAGGCCAGACTCTTCAGTATCCTCAGTCTCACTCCTGGTTCCTGCAGGGCAGGGAAGGAGCCCTTCTGTCCTAAGCTGTGGGGGGCCTGTCTCATGCTTGCTCTCTGTGTGTGAGATCCATACTTCTGGCAATCTGGCCTCTCCCTACGTTCTTTGCCTCAGACCAGTAATGGATTTTTTCCCTTTGGTGCTCTCTCAGCAGAATGAGCCAACCACTCAATTATCTCGAAGTTGGAAACAGACATCCCTGTTTGTGTCTATTTTCTGCTTCTTTGTCTTTCTCAAGTGGAAAAA
Source organism: Rhabdomys pumilio (assembly GCA_030674055.1). Lineage (NCBI taxonomy): Eukaryota > Metazoa > Chordata > Mammalia > Rodentia > Muridae > Rhabdomys > Rhabdomys pumilio. The sequence goes on from JANHMN010000001.1 coordinate 7,765,801, forward strand.
CTGCAGTAACAACAAAAGCCCGTCATTCCCATTGGAGGGCACCAGGAAGCCCACTATCATCACTGACTGAACTTGCCTACTTCCTCAGCAAGAGACCCGATACATTCTCTATAATTTATGTTTACATGAAAATAATGTCCCTTTCTATCAAACAAATGATTTAACATCCTAGAAATAAAAGGCAACAATTATCAGCAGAGAGCAACATCGTTCTTCCATGTTATTAAGCTTCCAGGAAAGAAAGAAAACAGGAATTTCCATGGAAGTACAGAAATGCTACGCCAGGTAATATCCCTGCAGAGAAATCTGTGTCATGTTTTCTAATAATACAATTGCATTTAGAAATAAGTAAAATCAAGGACATGGTGTAGGAATGATATTGAAAACATCCAAGTGTCAATAGGAACATAAAGGAAACCAGTTGGTACTATGAAACAGGGATGGGAGATGTCTCGGTGGGTAAGAGCACTTGTGCAAGCCTGAGGGCTTGAGTTCAAATCCCTAGCACCCACCTCACAGTCAAGAGTGTTGCTGCATGCCTGTATCCTCATCAAGAGTATCCTTGGAACTTGGTCTAGATTGAGTGAGAGACCCTGACTCAAGGAAATAAAATGACAGTAATAAGTAGTAAGGCTAGGATGCTTGAAGGTCTCTGCTCACTTCAGTGCGTGCGTGCGTGCGTGCGTGCGTGAGTGCGTGCCTGCTTGCATGTTTGTGTGCGTGCGTGAGTGTGTGCGCATGCACACTTATAAAAACCTTGGATTAATTTGTTCATAGTAAATAGTATTGCTTCTATTTCACTCTGGTCTGATTAAATTTACTGATAATCTCTTAAGGCTTTTATTTTCCTAGGACTGGCGAGATTGCATAGTGTGGTATAGTATGTCCTGTTGGAGGTATGAAGAATAGAGCTCAGATCCCTAGAACCTGTGCCAAAAGCGGGCCACCAGTCTAGCAGTTTGATGTGCACATGCAACATGCATGTACCAAGCACACCCAGTAAACAGAATAAAACAATCATTCTTCCTTTTTTATTTTACAATTTAGAAATACTTTCATAATTTAGTTTGTGTAATTTCGATCTTACTCTTACAGTTTTTATAGAGATTTGCAAATTAACTAAACATTGTTAGAATCACCGTCGTGCATTTGATTTCACTAAAGAATACGATCATGGTTTAAATTATTGAAAAGGTATCTGTTAAACTTAATTTTATACTTATCAAGGAATATTTCGTATAGAAAATTAAGTTACTAGATCTCTCATGATAAGATGTTGAGACATGGTGAGTATATGCTTATCTCAAATGCTTGGTTCCAGATATTAGAATGCCTGAATACCTACTGTCATGAATCTGGAGAGCAGACACAAGGGTCAAGACACAAAGTCTCCCCTGTGTTCATTGTTCGTATTTGTGGGATGTAGTGGGCAGTTTAGTGCATACGTAAGTGACAAGAAGAATCTGACAACCTGCATGTCCATCATCTGCTGTGCCTACCACTGCTTCTGGTAGAGTGTTCACATTTCACAGGCCGTCTTCTCTGTGTCATTTTTGAGGAGATGTCTCACTCCTTTTGGTACTTAACTGCCTTTTCCGAAACTCGGCTGTTTATAAACACCTTGACTTATTTGAGCCTTTATTTGGTTTTGTCAATCCGTGTGTTTTTATGTTAGTGCTATCTTGTTGTTCATTATTGTAGCCTCTGTGATACGTTTTAAAGTAATATTCTGCCATGGACTAGATTTGTTCTTTGTGGTCAGTATCATTCTGAATATTCAGGGATGTTTGGGATTCCATACAAATGTTAGAAATGTCAATTAAGAGTGGCATTCCTACTTCTGTGAAGAATGTTATTAGTATCTTTTTTTCATATTTCTATTGGATATTATGTTTACATTTCAGATTTTATCCCCTCATCCCATTCCCCCCACCACCCAGGAACCCCCTATCCCATCCCCCCTCCTGCCTCCACAAGGGTGTGCCCTATATACCCCCCTTCCCGCCCTCGATTTACTCCCCGCTTGGTGTTCAGCCTTCATGGGACCAAGGATCTCCTTTCTCACCCATGCCTGACAAGGCCATTCTCCTCTAAGTATACAGCTGAAGTCATGGGTGCCTCTCTTTGTGCTCCCAGGCTGACGGTTTAGACCCTGGGAAGCTCTGGTTGGTTGGCAGAACAAATATGAAGATTGTTAGGTAGTATGGAAAATTTAACAATATTATTTCATGGATAGTGGAAGATCTCTCTCTCTCTCTGCCTCTCTCTCTGTCTCTCTGTCCATCTCTCTGTCTGTCTCTGTTTGTCTCTTCTCCAATTTCTTTGCCCTGCCTTTGAAATTTCCATTGTAGGCATTCTCAATTGATGTATAAATGTATTGCCAATTATTTTACTGTATTTGTGTCATTGTGTGTAGGCATAACTTTCTCAAACTACTTTTTAATAAGGGTTCAACCTCTCCTCTAGCTCACCACCCAGATGAAGTTGAAGAAGAGAAAACTTATTAGGATATTGGGGAAGTGGACCTGTTCAGCAATAGTTCTTTGGGAGCAAGCTCAGGCAGTAGGTCAGTCCTGTAGCAAACACCAAAAACGATTCAGCAGCTGCAGACAAGTCCTCTAGGTAGTCAGACCCAAGGCATGAACTAGCAGGTGGTTCAATCCTGAAGAAACCACTAGGCCCCCCAGCTGGCCTGAGGCGAGGCTGCAGAAGCCTTAGGAGCAGTTCTTGGGTGATTTTCTCTCCATGGCAGCATTACCCCAACCAATGTGCATGGTTAGCAAAGAATAGCAAGGCAGAGCAAACCAAGCCAAGGCTCAGTGCTTGTCCCCCACTGTCTGTGGGGTCATATTTATACTCCTTCATTAAGCACTCTTTTACGTGTTTGCTATATCAAAACATCCTTTCACCTGTGTCTGCTTAAGGAAAACAGCCTTTCATGTGTTTGCCTTAGCAAGACATCTTTTCACCTGCGTGCCCCAGCAAACCATCATTTGATGTAGCTAACTTTCTAAAGAACTAGAAGCTTCCACATCAGCTGTGTTTGGAACTGTATGTTGATTTCAGCCTCTGCAGTATGTTATTGGCCTATAAAACAGGAAGTTATTTTTTGTAAGATGTTATGTATCTAACATGTTTACTGAATTAATTTTGCTGTTCCACATTTTTTGTATAGCCTGTTTTTTTCTATAATATCAACATATGTAATTTTACTCCCAATTTTTCATTTGTATGACCTTTTATCTGCCGTTCTTCTGCATTTAACACAAGTAGTAAAAGTGGGCTTCTGCTTAAATCTTGTGTTGGACCTTTGAAGAAATTGTAGATTTTTCCGTAATCTGATGTAGACTATGGGTTTAGTATATGTATTCTTCATATAGTGGAGCTACAGTCCTCCTATATTTAGTTTTCCAGAGTTTTAATCCTGAAGACATGTTGAATTTTACTGAATTCTATTTGAAACCACATGAGGCAGTCACAGTATTTCAACCCTCCAGTTTATTGATAAGATATATTATGTTTACTGATTAGTATATTTTGAGACATTCTTGTATACCTGGTGTTAACCTTAGTGTTTCATGGACTATATAGTCAATCATTTTAATATATTGTTGGTTTGACATCATTAGTAGTTTAAAATGTAAATTAGATATAACTGCCTACAGATATGTGCTTGTTGTGCCAATTTTCATCTTTTTCAAGAAATTTTTAATATTACCTTCTGAATAATTTACTGACCCATATTCAAAGGAGCTTTGATTAATTTGTATGTATTTGTTAAACTGTAAATGTCCCTCTTCTTGTTGTTTTCAGTTTCATCTCATCATAGATAGAAGACATATATACTATTACTTCAGAATTCAGTGCATTTAGAAGTCACTAGGGTGGGGAGGAGGGAGCAGGTGGGTCAGTGGGGAAACACCCTCATAGAAGCAGGGGATGGGGGATGAGATAGAAGGTTTCCAGGGTGGAAGGACCGGGAAAGAGGATAACATTTAAAATGTAACTAAAGAAAATAGTGACAATAAACCCAAATTATTTTATGGCCTAAAATATGTCTAGACTTGAAGGTATTCTACATGCGTACAATAAGAATATGGTACATTGCTCAAGTGTTAGAAGAAATGGCCAGCAGGTGCCTGTGAGGTCCATGGTGGACTCTCTCCAAATCCATGCATCTCCTTCTGTGGTAGGTTGGTTCCTTTGTGTGCATTCATGTGGTAGCTCTCATTCTCTTACTGTATCATAGGCATCTCTTAATCATTACCAATAGAGCTAGTGTCTTAATCATTACCAATAATACCAACCATTACTAATAAGCTGCCTTGGCTCTTCCTGTTTTGGGCAGGCTTTGTCTTTCATTTCTAAAGGACACATCTCTTTTCCAGGTGTAATATGACTGCGGGCATTTCCCTTCCTTTGAGGCATTGAGTACATGATCTTGTTCTCTACCACAATATTTTTGCTGCAAAGTTTGCTGTCGATGTATTGAGGATTCCTTAAGTGACTAGATGGTTTTCTCTGCTGTTTTTAGATTCATTCATTCAGATACTTTAAAAGCAGTCATCCATTCTTAAAACATATCATGTGGTAGACTAAATCATGTGATCGCAAAGCTTTTCCAATCTGAAGTTTCTTCAGTCTGCCTGGACTCGTGGCCATAGCCTGGGATTGGAAGGGGTGCCATCTAAGAGGCAGAGTGCCAAGGCAGTGCATTTTTACTTCTTGTCCTTTTGTACAAACTGGCTTCTTTGATCTGCCATTTAAGAGACCAGATGGGGACTTACAGATAGAGGTTGCTGTGCTGTGCTTGGTGGAACATTCTGCTGTCACGACCCCTGTAAGCTTTTAATATCTGAACAAGGAACAAGCACTTTGTTTTCATTGAACACTGTAAATAATGTTTGTGTTAGCCATTTTGGAATTCCAAGAGCAACATCAGTGAAAACCAACATCCAACAATTTGGGGACCTCAGCTCCAAAGTAATGTAGCCACATGAGGGAGGGCAATAGGCCCACTGGATGCTAACGTCACCTCCAGAATTATGACAAATAAGAAAGGCTGAATTAAACCATAATGGAATAGAGTTGTGTGTTATAGGACAACATATCACTTAGAAAGTCTTTAATACCCTTATGAACATCAATAACTTTAGAAGATTGGACTTTAATTAAAACACGACTCAATAGTTCACCTCTAAACCCTTAGATTCTGTTTCATTAATAATGGTTACTGAGTTGATTATAAATGCAAACCAACAAAATTGCCTTCTTTAGCCTTAAGTTTAAAAAAAAAAAACAGGTAGACTGCCCCCTGAAAACTGGTCTAAGTTAGCATCCAATTATGTATAATGGTGATTCTGAGAACTATCATATTGAAATATGCAGATGACCTGGACTTATGATTCCATATAATTTTTTTCTAGGACATTATTCCAGTTGAGATGACAGTGCCTCAACCAAAACCCATAGATTGTCTCAGAAAATCCCCAGTGTCAGACACAGGAACTCTCATTTCAAGTTGTTTTGATCTAAGTTTTAGTGAATTCAGAATTCAAGGAAACATATCGAAACATAAAAATATTTAATAGAGGTGAACAAAGGGATGGTCTCTAAATTTTGACTGTGTAAAATGACCTAAAGAAGACTATCAATATGTGGTCATCAACAGTTGTATGGTAGAGTTGAGATAGATTGCAACAAATTAACATAACCAGGCATTATTCATGTGCTACAAAGTATGTAAGTTTTTGAATGATTGCTAACATTGTTATGCAAATGACTTAGCAAGTCAAGCTTGCTGTTGAGTTTGACAACCCGTACAGATCCAACCCTCTCCTGTTGTGGCATATACACCCCCCCACACACACATATACACACAACAACAAATTAGATGTAACAAAATTAAAAAGTACTTTGTAACAAAATATGCTTTTATTGACTATTGGAAAATTCCATGGAACACATCTTGGATCATATTCACCCTTGACTCCTTTCTCTGAGTCCTACAACCCTCCCATTCCACATATCTTTCTCCTCTAGCCTCAACTTGGTGTCCTCATTTTTTGAAAACTATGTCATAGCAGATGTTTTGATCCCTTGGCTCTTCCACTCTTTTTATCCTCTCTTTGACCATGTTTCCCAAGCCTTAAGTGTAGAGGGTGTGTTATAAATGTCATAATTAGGGGAAGCACCTCATTGACCTCTTTATTTTGAACAGTTGTAGCTTTTTCTCGTGTTTATGAGTTCCTTATGCTGCAAAAGAAGCTTCTTGGCTGGGAAATGATAGCTACATTCATCTGTGGGTTTACGGATAAGTATTTAGAATGCAGGTAGAGATTTTAAGAGCTTAGGGAAATGACAGTAGTAGGTTCTCCTCTAGAGTCAATTGCCTCACCAGCTACTGGTAGTTGGCTAAATTTAAATTGCCAGGCATGAATTCTCCCTACTGACCAGGACTTCAGTCCAGTTAAGTGGCAGTTGGTTATGCCCAGGATAGAAGTACTACTCTTGCACCATTAGGGATGTCTTGCCATGATGATCATTGTGTTTTATAGGCATTACAGCTGGATAAGACTACTGACTGTCTTCTGTGTTAATAGTTTACATGGCTCCTGGATAAGAACTGGTCCTCAGTAAGAAGACTTCCAGGTCAGATTCAGATCAATTTCTCCATGTTCTATGTCAGAGTATGTGGTGTCGTCAATAATAGGGTCTTATCTTTTGTTCTGGAAGGTGCCAAGGGCAATGGAAATAGGCTATATTGTTTTGGAGATTTCTTGGGCAGATCAACAACTTGAAATGACAATTCCTGTGTCTGGCACTGGGGATTTTCTGAGACAGCCTATAGGTTTTGGATGAGGCACTGTCATCTCAACTGGAATAATGTCTAAGAAAAAAAGTTTAATAATTACTTAATATAAGTTAAGTAATTTACTTTTCTTGGTTCTTACAGCTCTGTACAGCCTAGACATAACGACCTGACAAAGGAAGCAAGATCTGTGCTGCCACTCACAATAAGGGCAGTTAAATGAGGTCAGCATTTGGGTTTTGGAAAATAATTACCAGTCTCAATCTTTTCAAATAATACTGCCTTGAGACAAGAAAATTAATCTATAGGATTCTGTGACGTGGGTATGTCTATTCATTTAGACTGTCACATGAGGCAATTAACCTCTTCTCAAAAGCAAATGAATGAATTGCTAGTAATTTCAACAAAGATTATTAGTTAGTATAAAGACCCAGTTAGCATTTTAGGAGAACATGTATCACTATTACTTAAACTCACTGCCTTTAACTGGGCTTATGGAAATAGCCTCCTTGAATTTTCTTTGTAAGAGTAACACGCTCACACCTCTTTACAGTATTCATAAATAATCACAAAGAGATATTCTGAACCATAAAATAAACATGGAAATTAAATTCAGTTACCATTCTTCAGGATTTTCCACTAAGGAATTTGTTGAACTCTCGAGATCTTAGTAGAGTTGCTCCTTAGTACAATGCACTAACAAATTCCATAGTAAAAAACATCCCTTTGTTCTAACTGACATTTATAATAATGATTCCAGGCCAATGATAAGAAGTCAATGGGTACAGTTTCTATTTTGATCCTTCTAAACTGTGAGCAATTAATGCAGGCTATTTTCGGAAGTGATTGTTTATTTGAAGCAGTGAGATGTACATCATTTCTGACGTTGTTAGTGTTCCTGGTGGCGGAGGCTCGTTTATGTCTGTGTGAACCTTGCTGGTTCTACATGAAGTATGGACTGTGTCAACATGAATAGCATTGCATCTGGTGTTTGTTAGCTGAATCCACGAGACAAATCCTGAAGCGTGAATAAAATACGTGCTGTTGTGAGGACCTTTCACTGCTTCAGTGCCTCCGAACAGCAGGACAGAAAATTTGAAAAGAAATTCTTACATATAGTCAATATATAAAAAAGGTATATAGTGGCTAAAAATGATAACCTAGTGTTCATGTACAGAAAAATGCTTTAATAAATTGTGTCGCACCTGCACTAAGTAATGTAATATAATCGCAAGAGATATAGCACTGAAGCATATGTTCCATAATAGTAAACTTTAAGAATATGTAATATTGAGTGCAAAGAGTCATTATAACTTAAAAAGAATGTTACCAACATGGAAATATTTTTAAGTGGAAACGAATACTACATTTTTTCATGGACAAATATCTACACAGTAGAATATGTGTAGGCTGAAAGGGTGCTCACTAAATGTAAAACCATGTTGCCTGTCAGGGACAGAAGATGACTGGGTTTTAAGTCACACAACAGAAGCCTTAAGCATATCACAATGTATATTTCTTAGTAAGAAAAAAAAAGTTCTTACTCTTTGGGTTGCCATGCTCAGATTCATGTTTATCAAAAGCAAGCCTTCACAGTACTGAAAATTATGAACCTACATGGAGTCTCATCCAGGAAGTTATTTCTTCTAAACTCCCATAGGAAATTTCTCAATTTGGAATGGATTCCTTTGGGTCTGGAAATGAGCTTTCTTTTTAGCTGATGTGGTGTACACTCAGGCTTGAGATAGTAGGGATTCGATTCTTTTTCAGGCATCTCCTATGTCACTGTGAAAGTTATCAGAGTGGCAGCAGAAGTACCAGGAGAGAAAATACCAAATCATCAAACTTCTTGATCTGGATTCACAATTTTCTTCATCCAAACAGGTGGCACAGGGTGAAAGGAAGTATTAGCACAGGTGTATAGAAATGAGGGGTGCTGAAATGTCTATTATTTTGCAACATATTTTTCTTTATATACAATATACTAACTCCTCATCTTATTCCATAGAAATTCTAATTCCAGAGTCTTGCAATTCATATCAAATTGAATGCACCCAATCTTGAGCTGAAGACCCAGGAACCCAAAATGATACCCTCATAGTATTAGGGATCCCCAACCACCAGAGTCAAACCTGGTAGTATTGTAGTTGTTCCTAAAACAGATCCTGGTTTTGGTAGCTCAGAAACCTAAACAACATTGCCCTCAAGCCCATCTGTGACTCTTAAAGTTAGTATCAGATCACTGACTCAGCCACCAGTTAATTCCTTTGACCTATGTGGCCAAATTTTTATACCTCTTCTGTAGCCTATATAATACGTTAGAGTGTAGTGGATGGATTGTTAATATGAATAGTTAGTAGTGGGTTGAAATCAGAGTATCTATGAATGCTACTGTGATGGTTGGACTTGAATTATTACAGTTATTAATTGTAACAATTTTAATGTTTAAGGCTATCATGGATTTGTGAGGAAAGGGCACAGAGAGAGTTAGGAGAAACTGCAAGCATGAAATAGATACAGATCTCATGTAGAGGTTGGAAAAACAATTTTTTTTGAGTTAGCCTTCTTGGAGAAGACACATTTAATTACTTTAATTATGTTAAATGGCTTTAAATAGAAAATTAATGCATATAGAAAAGATTTATAAATTAAGGTTATGATTGCTAGAGCTTCCTCAGATATAACTAGTAGCAAGCTTTGTATACGAGCATTTCACATTGGCTCTGACGTTGATTGTCGAGTTATTATAAGCCCTTAACTACAGCATCCTGGGCAAGCTAATGGAGTTATTCGTCCACATCAAATATAGAGCCCATCAATACTGTGCTTACAGAGATTGATGTGAACCCAGGGGACATAGGTGCCCTTTAGTGCAGTCTGCTTGTAAAATCAGAGCTACTTGACTTCAAATTCCTCTGTCTTGATATCCTCGCTGCCACTTGATGTTCTGAAATTCTGAGTAGCAACACGTTCTTTCTAATTTATTTCTATTCAGATCTAAAAGGAATACACTGCCATGAAATTAGCTTATAAATATTTTTACAGACTAAATATATCTCATTTCATAGTGATATGCTGTTTTCATTATGAAAATATTAAATTTGACAGAAAACAAATTATCCACTGGCATTTGTGTTTTAATACGAAAACATATCCTGGTGACAGAATTATCTGAGGAAACTTCACGTAGTAATAGGTTTTGGGATTGGGATGTTGTAATTATTAGTAAACCATGTTTCTTCTGTGGTTAAAACTATCTCTCTAGTACCCTCATCACTGTTCATAGTTTTAGAACATTATCTACGGTAACAGAATATCAGTTTTGTATACATGACTATAAATTTGCAATGTTTTAGTAAAGAAGTATCTCTGAATGCACATTATACAAGGTAGTTTTCCTTGGCTTAGTTTCCAGTGTGTTTTGAAGATAGATTGTAAAGGGGGAGATAGGATGAGCATAGGGTGAGTAACATTGATTAAAGACATTGATTATTATACAAATCTAAAGGAATTGAGTGAATTATAGATATTAGTCCTATGTTTTGGAGACTCCATCTTCTGCACTATGGTGTTTGAGTTTAGTTAATAAAAACTCTATCAAAAGTTACTATATTTCTTTTACTATGTGCCACCATGAGAACTCTCCTTATGTTAAGCAAAATTGGCTCAAACTATGTGAAACTTCAGAGAGTGATAATTACCCTCAATTAAAATAAAAACAAAGACATCACACATAATTTGCTTCCACAAATTTATTTTGAATACATTTTCCAGAAAATAGTATTGTGTAAAAGGAGACAAAAGTGAATTTGTTAATTGCAGGATCTTTTCTGAATCTTAGTAATATTTCTAGCAGTTTAACACATGTCCATAGAACGCCAAAGAGCAAATGCTCAGACTCAGTTTCATTCAGGAGAGCTTAGCTTCTGTGTTAGACTGCGAGGCCCCCAAAATATAGAGTGTGAGAATAGTATGAGAACACCTAGACGTGGGTGGGCAAATTTCCATTATATTTTCAGATAAATAGCTGAAATCTAACATGGTAAAACTATTTACAAAAAAAAAAAACCATAAAAATGATGAGTGTAATGATGAATATATGAGAAATCCAAGAAAAGAATCTGAGTTTTAAATCTCTAATACAGTATTATCTAAATATATCCCAAGTGGGGGAAACATTGAGTAGCTTAAAATCCTACCTTGTCATGGAAACAGAAAAGCCATTCCATCTACTGACAGAATAGAAAACTCTCCTGCTCTGTGTTCTCCTGGGTTTCCTGGACCATTTCACGTCTAGACTGTGTTATGCAGCATCACTTCCCTGCCCTGCCCCAGCCCAGTTGCAGTTGTTTTCCAGGACTGTAAAGAATCCGTCCCATCATTCCGAGCAGAGTGAAATACTGTAGAAATGCTGTTTGTTGTCAAATCATCTGAGCTTACTTCTTATGTTCAGGTAGTGGATATGTTATAAGCACGTGAACCTATGACAATAATTACTCATGGTTATCTGTGATCCCAAGGGACAGGGTATTGAATCTGTTATTTTTAGCAACTTGTTATGGAAATAAGGGAGAAGAGAAGATCTAGGCAGTAATGTATGGTCCTGACAATTAGCCAACCATTTGTCATTAGATTTCTTTTCAATCTAGGATTCTGGGCAAACTTTTTCTTAGCTTCTTAAAAATATAGCCTGCTATACTTCTAATGGTACTGCATTAAAATACTACTCCAAGTGCTACTTAGAAAGGACTTTGTAATCTCTTGATGCTGAAGCATTATTACTGAAAAATATTAGCCACTATAAGGCCATAAATGCGCTATGCTCTTATGATCCAACTTGTTCTATCATTAGGCTTTCCTTGCTAAACAATTGAGCAATTAGAGTTCTATAAATTCAGGCACCTTTGAACTTGTGTTATATTCTGACAACATTTGTGAGAAAAGAAAGCAACTTCAACCCAAAATATGAAGTAGATTATGCATGAATGCATTCCTTAATATAATTAACTTAAACAGTGGAATAAAATTATTATCGATTGAAACATTCTTCTATGTGGTGTTGCTCTACCACTGGGCACCATGAGAGGACTTCTGAGTTCTTACGGAACTCATCATCCATCCCCATGGTTTAGAGGAGAATGAAAGCTGTTTAATGAGAACACATCTGACAGACTAGAACTGTACCGAAGTGTATGTCACTGAAACGGTAATAAGCTTAGGTAGTTGGAAGCATTTTCCTATCAGCTTTAATTGGTAGTTGCATGGCTAGAGGTCCTTATGTGACTAGTTAAGGACTGAGAATGTCCACTTTTCCTGATTCTTACACAGCAGAAGTAGGGAAAAATATTCTCCAGAAAGCATTTTGTAGGAACTTATCACAAAAGGAGCAATAGCTACATGTCTGTGTATGGAAGCCCTTGAGTACAGTACAGTGTGCTGGAAACCATTTGTGGCTTTACACTGGAGGAAATGTTAGACCTGGGAAGTCAGTTTCTTTTTGGTTATGTATTTATGAGCTTGTAGGGCATGAAGACTTGGCACAGCTCTAGAAGCAATTACTATATAGTGACTAGGAGGACCACATTGTAACCTGCATCATTTTCAGGAGCCCTCGTGTTATCTTTATCCTTCTAGTCCACACTTCAACCTCATCCACACAAAGATGGTCTTCTTGAGTTTCTATCATCAACAGAACAGATACCTAAAAATATTATAACAAAAAGATGTATTTTTTTCATAGATTTCAACAGTGCACCCAGGATAACTGAAATATCTAGAATGTGTTTGCAGAGACTGAGCAACCATCTCACATTCTTATATATGTAATAGCCTGGTAGAGAAAAGAGAAATGAACCCATTGGTGACGTACATTCCTAAGACTCATATGAAAAACAAAACAACACAACAATAGCAGCAGCAACAACAACAATAATAAAAACATTAACTCAAACTCAAGAAGTACACTTAGGACCCAAGCCCAAGTAAATTATCAATATATTCATCAAATATTAATTAAGGATTTATTATGTACCAGCTACTCAGGAGTAAGTAGCTTTCGGCAGAGCCAAGAGGCATCAGGAACCCTTAGAGATGGAATTACAGATGACTGTATTAGCCTGACATGGGTGCTTAGTAGTAAATTTAAGACCTCTGCAAGAACAGTGCTTGCTCTTAGCCATTGTGTTGTCTCTCCTGCTCAATTATACATATATTAAAATGGCGATTGAAATAGTGTTTAAGAATTTGTTTCTTTCATTTATGCAGTGCAATCTAGAAAAAAAAATGTAATTTTTCTTAAAATATGTAGCACATCCAGCTTTCTTTTATAACCAAGATTGGCAAAGGGTAATTCTTAATCCAATTTTCTCCTCAACTCTTCCTAGCTCAAACTGGATGAAGTGTTCTATTTGCCTTTTATTTAAAACACATTTTAAAAGGTTTGTCTGTGAGAAACTGTAAAAGGTATGAGTCAGTAGAAATTGTAGTGGACTCCCTGGATGTTTTCGTCTTTATTGCTCAAACAATGGAATCTTGAATCAGAAGAATGGGCATTACTCACGTCCTCTCTGTATAAACATAAAAATAACAGAGTTGGATTGAATTCTAGATTCCTATCCTCTCAGTGCTAAAAGTTTAAGAGAGACGCTGGAACATTCCTCTGATTAATGACTTGATTCAGATGCCAACTATTCAAAGACAAACATTTGACCATGAGGGCCAACTTGTCTTTGAGACTATTTGATTAAAAAGGGAAAACACACACACACACACACACACACACACACACACACACACACACACACACACACACATGGAGTAAAGAAATCTGGTTTCTTTGTTGGCAAAGCTTTGGCCTGAACCTATGGGACTCAGTGTTCCTTGTTTTCTTCTTTTGAAAAGTTCTCTTTCTTCCTCACCAATCAATTTGCTGCTTGACAAATAATCACACAATATATAAAGCCAATCAAACAATATATATAAACACTGATATAATTGAAGATACAGCATGAGCTTATTAGGAAGGGACCACAGTCTGCCCAAGCTACATGGAGGTGCGTATCTGTTTTCAGGGTACGTTCTATGACCCCACACTGTGATAACATGCAGGCAAGTAGGGACAACATACACCGAAAGATAGAGCAGCAATCAAAACCATACTTCCTCTCTTTCTCATTTCTGTTTGATGTTTTTTTCAGTCTTAATAAAAATGGAAACTGGCTTGCTTTGATCAAAGTGATCTCAGTGTATAGGCAAACATTATAATTATTTTGTTAACAGAAGTGTTCAGGTTTATTAGCATAGTTCAGTATAAAATTTCTAAGAACAACTAAAGTAATTAGTTATGCCAAAAATACATGATTTTACATAATCTTTAGATTTGTCCTAAGATAGCTTTTGTTATGTGGTTTATTTCTGTGGAAGTGAATGCAAGTTAGGCTGGCTTTGTTCTGAAATATGGTGTCTGTTTTTTTCCTAGCATGGAACACTGACTTATGAAGACACTGGGGAGATTTCTGTCAGGAGGTATATCATGAAGGGAATTCCTACACTCCTAGGTGTCCTCAACAGTCCCTCCAGATCTGATATGTTAACTTGCTCAATGAGGATTTCACAGCAGATGCCTCCCTGTAATCCCATATGACAGATATTAAACCTGCCACTGAATAAACTTAAAAAATAAAGATAACTATGGATGTTCTGTAAAGGTAAGTATGAGATTGTTAACCTTGCTTAAACATACTGAATGCTCTTATTACTTTGGAACATTGTCTTTCTCCATTGTACTACACAGCATATATATCTCTATATTGTTATCTCTCTATGCACATACATATATTTCTCCTGTCTGGAGTTTTTAAATAATTCATGATATTTCTCATTACAAAACCAAAAAGTCAATTTAAAAAGTTAGTAAAATATTTATGGAAGCGGGGGACTATAAAAACCTGAACTTTTTAAGGAGAAAAGGTAGCAGGATTCCTTATATGCCTTTTTTTTCCAACAGAAAAAAAAAACAATTTAAAAATTTACATTTTTCAAGGAGGGATGATTCCCACGAACAAAACTTGAGCATGCAACACTGCACACCTGGGTGGATGCCTGCCACTCAAATCACTGTCATGCCGCAAGCTATCCTGATACAATCAGAAGGGAAAATAGAGTTAGGTTGATGGGTTTACAGAATGCTGTCTGCATGAGTGGCAGATGTTTGTGCCATAATCACGTTACGAGCACTCGATTTTTATTATGGAACAATTGCTTCTAATAACTTTCATGTTCATGATCAATGTGTCACAAACTCACCTGAATTTCAAAACAATCCAAGAAATCTAAAGGAGTGCTCTTCTGTTGTTTTTCTCTTGATGCATTCAATAACAATAAAGCAACTGATTTGAGCATGTACAGAACTATGGATTCTGACAATCTGTGGGATCTCAAATAGGTGTCTAGAGTCTGCCTGGTTCTCGACAGACCTGACACCATAGCCTGGGTGATTATCCATCATCAGCTGCTGTTAGTGGGTAGTGTGATTAATAACTGCAATCCAAGCATGATGGGAGCACTGTGATCTTTATTGACTCGGTGAACTTGGGGGCGCTTTCTTCTCGTATGGTTGGCACTCAATTTGTGCTGCTTTCAGTTATTGATACAGCCCATTACTATTTCGATTGTGAGAGCACTCCCTTTTCTATGAATTCAATAGCAAAGATCTGCTGAAGCAAGAACAATTTTTGTTCATTTCACAGAAATACTCGCAGTCTGAAACTGTGGTCTTCTGTTTCATTCACCAACAACTTTGTAGAAACTGTTGTCTTGACTTGGTGGTCATTTTGTTTACATAGAATGGTTTCACTTTCTTCCTTGCACTATACCACTTATGATAAGGATTTTAGTCCTTCCTTCTCAACTCTTTAATATTTCTTTTTATTGTATCAAAAATTGTTTTCTTCTCAGTATATATTTATGGAGTATTTTCAAGTGTTTGCTATATACACACATAACATAGACATATACTGACTTGATTACTGCTAAAGATTGATTCATGTAAATGAAATGTCTTCCTATATTTAATCTGAACTGCTATCCATGAGAATAAACATATTTGTATTTCATAAGCTTAGTGAATAAAATATTTCAAAAGAGGAAACGCTGGTGAGCTGTATTTAAGGCTGTGTTTAAAGGACCATAAGATGACTAATTATCGATTCATTTCATTTATTTCTTAGCTGTGACATTAACCTGCTAACAGCAGTTTCATGGTGTTACCTAGTTAAAAGTAGTAAGTAAATATAAAGGACAAATACCCAAAGCTGTCTCTAAGGATTTGCAGAGGACATGGCAGTAGAGATAGAGAATCCTAGTGTATAAAGCTTATTGGTGGAGGTGAGGGCAGTTAGTAAGTGGCATGATGGTAGAGTGATTGTCTGCCATGTGTAAGACCTTAGGTTTAGTCCCTGGTACTGGAATAGATACTGGTTTTAGATTGAAGTAAGGAAGGCTTATGTGCTAAAACAAATTATCTAATACATAATGAGGATGACAGGAAAAGAGAACAGTATTCATTATAAAAATAACATCCTTGGAAAAGTGAAGATTCAGGATCATAATTTTATAAATCACTCAGAGTGTATTTCTTTTTTTCCCTCCATGTTGCCTCTTTAGCCTCTCAGGTGATCTCGGGAGGTTGGCTGTATTTTAAACGTTTGTTGCGTCATCGAGAGAATAGAACAATATACCCAGCAGATATGTGTGACGTGAATGGACAAATGAGTGGGAAATGCAGAAGTAAATCGAATAGGAGCGTTTGCCTTAGATGGGAATGAGGACTGCTACTTCAGGTGATGGGAAGAGTGAGGTGCATGGGTCAAAGTTTTATGAGAATGCAATGTGCTCTTCTCAGATGACTTTCATCATATCAGTGAAATAAAATATATGACGATAACCACAAGGGGAAAAAAAAGGAAGGCAAAATCAGGGAGAACCTTGCAGAGAATAACGTAAAAATACCAAGAGATGGAAGACGAGATAAAACCCCATTTTTTAAATGATTAGAGATTTGATGTGGCCTTACCAATTATCTGATTCTTGAATTGCAAAGAGAGGGAAAGAAAGACAACTTATCAACTAGGAATTGCAGTAAGTGAGGTAAATCGATGATGATTAGGTAAACAATCGCCATTAACTTTTCATAATCTCAGGGGTACAAGACAGGAGAGCCAGCCATTTCTCAGCAGAATGCTCATAACCTGGATACTATCTACAAAACTATTGGGACTTCTGTGGACATAGTTTCGAATACCCCTTAAAGTACTTGTCTGTAACTCCATACCTAGTGTAGCCCTCAACCATGATCAGAAAACATTCTTTTCATACTGGGTGTCATCTAATAGAGAGACTTGCACCTCGTGAGAGTACAGAGTGTATGAGGCTGGCATGTGAATATTTATATCAAACCTTTCCTCCTTGAGGCTCAGGGATTATTTTAGAAATGGAGGTTATGAGATTATAAGGGCCAGAGGTTGTGGAGGACTACTGCAAACTGGTGTTCTCTGGACATGACAAGGCCATGGCACACGAGACCTCACAGCCCTGTTGTCATTGCATGTAGAAGACCTGCACAAGGTGAAGCCAGTGAAAACCAGCCTGGACACGGAGCTTCTCACAACGTTACACACATAGCTAAGACCAAGGTGCTATTGTGTTTGATGGTTGTTAGAAAGGGAGAGTCAGTTCTTCAGGGATGTAGTTACTAATAGGTTGCTTATGCTCCAGTGGATAGCCCCACAGTCATGAAATACTAGCAGGATTAGGTTGACTCACTGAGATAAAAGAGTATATAAAATTGGGAGAGAGAAGGGGTAGCAAGGGACCTGAGAAACGTAGGATGGAGGGGACTGAGAGGTAGATTTGCTCAAAGTACGTTGATACATGTATAAAATTCTTAAAAATAAATAGAAAATATATTAAAATATTGGGTGCTTGACAAAACCAAGATAATAATTTCAAAATATGGGTGAAAATTGCTTACACTGTGCAATCCCACAGCAAGAAAAAGCATTTCCTATGAAGACAAGATAAAGATTGTCAGATATACAAATTTTCAATAAACTACCATCATTGGATACTCCATCAAGCATGGAATAAATTGAGATAGTAAAATGAAGTCATGTGACCAAAGATCCTAGGGATACAATACTGACAGGAGATATTTGAGGACTGTAGATGCCTAGTATTTTAAAATGAAAAATGCACATTGCTTCAAAAGATAGGCTATTAGAAGAATGTACACAAAGCAAACAAAGTGAAACGATAACTCAAACTAACATCTGAATATCTCTGGAAAATAATAGCACTTAATGGCTACTGAAAGTAACAGACAAACAATTTTTAGAATTAGTATGCAAATAAACAAAGCAAGAAATTAAAAACAACATCATGAAAAGGAAAACAATAATAAATTACATGGTTTCGTATTGTATGACTTTATGCATATTTAAAATCTAATGGTAGGACTAGAGACATAGCCTTTGAAGACAACCTGAAGAATCACACTGGGTAAATCACTGATCTTTAGAACTTTAGCTCCAAGGAATCAGTACTGCTTTTTAGACTCAAAGGATATTTGTGCTTACCTGAACATAAACACATTCTCATCTCCCTCTCCCTCTCCCTCTCCCTCTCCCTCTCCCTCTCCCTCTCC
>JANHMN010000001.1:7790048-7818007 GCA_030674055.1 Rhabdomys pumilio
TGTGTGTGTGTGTGTGTGTGTGTGTGTGTGTGTGTGTGTGTGTGTGTAAGATGTAGATGTAGATGTAGATGATGTAGACATAGATGATGTAGATGTAGGTGTAGGTGTAGATGCAGATGCAGATGCAGATGCAGATGTGTGTCTGGGCACCAGTTGTGTACTTGGTGCTCCTGAAGGCAAGAAGAAGTTATCAGATCTTCAGCAATTGGAGTTACAGATGGTTGTGAGCTGGCATATGGGTGCTTGGAATTGAGTCTAGGTCTTTTGAAATAGCAGCCAGTAGTCTTATCTACTAAGCCATCTCTTCAGTTCTAGTTTATTTATTATTGTCTGCTTTCTTTCTTTCTCTCTTTCTCTCTTTCTCCCTTCCTTCCTTCCTTCCTTCCTTCCTTCCTTCCTTCCTTCCTTCCTTCCTTCCTTCCTTCTTTTCTTGTTTTTCATTCTTTTCCCTTTTCAAACCATTGCTAAGCATGGTTTAAGCCTGCCATAGAGTGAGATTAATATACCCAATGTCACTCCATCAGAGAAAACCAATTTCCCCTTTCCGAGTAGATAGCATCTGTAAATAGCTTGTTGTTGGGAATGGAATCTTGTGTTCACTCTTCTTCTTCAGAAATGATAAGATAGTTTACTTTCCAGTGGAAGCTCATATATCAGTACTGTTGAGATATGTATTACAATATCACAGGAGACCAGTACTACAAAGACTAGGGTTCTTTGGATAGCACCCACTGGCCCAGTGTGTAGTTTACGGTAGAGGAAAGTTATCCGACTTTTCAGGCACTCTTGCAGTTGAAGTAGTGATGTTTGCCCTTTGTTAAAACTGTTTTATTATAGTAACTACTTTTTATGTGTATCCCACTTAGCATTCCTTGTATAAAGCCTAGGTGGTCATGACAGGTATTCTTTGCTATATATTGCTGGGTTTTATTGAACACTTTATTGAAAATATTTGTGGTAATATTTCTGAGAATGATAGCTGCTTTTTACCCTCTTATTACTTCTTTGTGGTGTTGGTATCAAAGTACTACTGACCTTACAGAGTAAGATTTTAAGTGCTCCTTCCTCTTGTATTTCTCAGAACTTATTTAAAAATTGGGCTTTGTAGATGTTTGGTAAATTTAATACAGAAAGTATCTGTGCTCAGACTGTTTGTAACAAGTGAAAAAAATATAGATTTTTGTCTCTTTACCTAATATGTGTTTATTGAAAAAATCCTAGAGATGAAGCTAGGAGCCTAGTAAAATAAGTTTATTTGCAGATAACGCCCAAACTGTGACTAACAGCTAAGAGTTCTGATTACTTTGATCAGTTCAGGGGATTTAGGAAGAGAGGATGTAAACAGGCTCAAAGCACAAGGATGCTTCTGTGCTCTTGTGGTTTATTGTCTAAGGACCAGTCCTTTGTAGCATCTACACTTGGTACTCCCTCCCTTCTTTAAAGAAGCCCACAGCCATAGCACTGAGTTAGATCACATGCACATGACTGGAAACTGGGGAATGATGGAAGAGAAAGAGCATCCTTTCATAACTCTGTATTTAGGGAAGTCAGAGAGTATAGGGAATGCAAGGGAACAGAATACCATGCAGAGATCTCTCAAGTAAACATGAGCCTCTGTTCACGTTTAATCTCTGTGTTTTTCTTCCCATGTGATCTCAGAGCAGGATGCTCTCACACTTCATTAATATGATCTAATAGTCCAGTGACAGTAAGAGCATTTGTGACAGATGCTGGATGGAGCCTTGTGCTGTTCCCGTGGTGGGGTAGCAGTGTAGACCCTTGGGACACAGACTCTTTGTAGTGGATTTCTACTCTTCTTAGAGAAACAGTTGTGGTTTGCCACTGAGCCCTGTCAGAGAGTAAAGGCTGGAGTATGTTCCCTAACGGCAATGCCATCCGAGTTCCCCACTGTGAACGGGGTGCTGTGATAAAGATGAACTTACACAACAGAATTCCATAGACGAAGGGTAGTGCATCATGAATAGAACTGGATTTATCCAGAAATGCAGGGGAATTAGGTGTAGACATCGTCACATACTCAGGATTTCCACTGAAGTTACACCACCTTACCTTTCCTCCCAATTAAATGGGACCATCTATGTACTATAAAATATATACATATACTCCATTTATACATGTACATACAATGCTTTGTGGTGTAGGAGTAGATCCTACACCACAGAAATAGCAGTTATAGGGTTGAAAAGCAAATGCAGCTGAGGTACCTCACAGTTGATACCCTGGAATGTAATTTTCTCATTCAAGCCTGCAGAGTTGAAATAGATTTTGTAAACTGAAGAGTCTCGATAAAATCTTCATTGTAAGATTAAATGATATTTGAGTGAACACTTTTTTGTGCTCTCGACGTTTGAATTTGTATCGTGAGGAAGTGGAGGCGAGGAAATGATGCAATGGGTATGTTACTCAAATTGATTGTAAAGAATTTTGTGGCTCATAACAATGAATTAAATAAAAATAACTTATGTGAAAAGCATTATATATTGCAGGGCTGGAGATGGAATTGCGGTGATGAATAATTTTCATCAGGGAATACATGCCTGTGACTGAAATGGTTGATTCACTATGAAATGAGAATAAATCCCAAAACCATCTGGAAAAGTTTGAAAAATACCTTCCCTATCCTGAGAGATATAAAGAACAGGGTAATGATTCATTATCTTAGAAGACTTCTTTCTGTCTTTACATAATATTACATTTCATCGAGATTTTCTTTCCATTTCCTATATTTTTAACAGGAAGACATTTTCTAAAGTGGAAATGCAAAATTAGGTAATTTTGGAGCATTTTCTTCATGAGCTGGTAACAGTGTTTGTAAGTGAGGTATGATCTTTATGAACTCAGTGAACTGTTTCAAGGGTTGCCAACTGTTTCTAGGTCCCCTATGATGGTTTTCACACAGAAACTAGATATTTTACTGAGAAAGAATTCCTTGGTGGTACAATTACTGCTTATACTCATTTCTTTTTTCCCTATAAAATGTTGTGGATAAATGGAGCAAATTTGAGGCTCTTCCATTGCTATGGATGATTATTAATAACTTTTAGTTCTCAGCTATATACTAGTAACTCTATTAAATTCTCTCCAATTCACTCTACTTTGGGCATTGTTTCTTCAGGAGTAGGCAAAGGAAATGCTGTGATTTGAATATGAACAATTCCCCAGACTCTCCTGTGTGCGAACACATTCTTGAGATGGAAGGGTTTTGTTTCATTCTTGTTTTGGGAAGGGGTAGAACCTTTAGGAGCTGGGGCATGATGAGTGTTTGGTGATTGACCTTATAGGTGATAATCCTTCTCTGGTTCAGTCTTGAGGACTTTATGGTTCCTGATCCATTGAGAAATGATCAGGCTGTAATCTTGAACTGTTTCTGAATTTTCTGTACTTTATAATTCCCATGGAACAAAATCTTTCTAGGAAGAGGCATAACAAACAGAGAGTCAAGAAACATTCAGATGTCACCCTTTTGTAAGTTCACAAAATAGAACTATTTCATTTAAAAAGGTGGAAAAAAATGCTTCTGGGCTAAGAATACATGCCAAGTTTGCTGCAGGCTCACATATTTTATGGCTGATTTATGAACCTCTCAGAGAGAATGGACATGGTGACATATTAATAACTCCAGCCAAATGAATTCTGCATACTTCAAGAAAATACAGAAAAGAAAGAGTAGACAAGGGATGTAAAGGGAAGGTAGTTCCTGAAAAGGGGAAGAATATTCAATATACATGGCGAATCACAGTTTCTGCCTTCCATGGGGCAAACAAGGGCTGTAGAGGGCTGGCTCAGCAGTGAAGAGAGCTTGTTGCCTCTGTGGCATACATGTTTTGATATCCAGTGCCTGATTGGGCAGCTCACAACCCCAACTCCAGTCCCAAGAGATCTATACCTTCTGCTGAGCTCCACAACTGTATTCACTCACATGGTGCATCTACAGGTATGCAGGCACACACATGTTTACATAATAAAAACAAGGCAATAATTTTTAGAAAAGCAATAATTGACCAGAGGATTACTTCAATAATCACTATTTGCTGTCATCTTGCCTCACCTCATTCATATAAAAGTACTGTATTAGATTGAATAAATATGTGATTACTAAAATGATAATACCATGTTTTTTCTCTGCAAGTTTTCACTGGTTAATTTCAGAATCTGCAACTCTTGTATTATAAAATGGAAAAAACCCTGAGATGTAAACATGACAGTTAATGTGTATGTGAATCAGAATACTCAAATTGTTCCTAGGTATACATAAAATGATGATGATGATGATGATGATGATGATTATGATACAACCTAGAAGAAGCCAATATTTAAAATTTTTGTTCAAACTTCTGATATTTATAAATGTGGTCCAAATAATTATAAGTATTTTGCATTGTAAATAAATTGATAACCTGTGCATGTAAATTATATCTTGCAAACTACCTGTAGCAAGTAGTAGAAAGAATTAAGTTTATTATGTTACACAGGTAAATGGAATATTAGATAAATTTAAAGAATAATTCTTCAAGAGTATAATGACCTGAAGACCTGGTACAAAGAGAAATAGGAAACCCTGAGAATAGATATGATAACACAGCCACAGATATAGCAATGAATAAAATCTTGAGCCTGCTATGCAATGTTATATTGTCTCCTTAATCATCACGTGCATATTTTCAATGTGAAAACTGTAGAATCTCATGAAAGGTGAATTTCCCCTACTGCTTTGAGAATTCATTCTGCATGATCCATGGCAATTCCCATGACAATAGGATACCTGCATCTGTATGCAGAACCATTGTCCGCTTTTCCTGAGGAGACAGAATTCTTTGCCCTTTTCCATTAGACCTTTTGCTGAAGATCTAGCTGGAGTCCCTCAGAAAGCATCTTTGTGGCCTATGGTTGGAAAGCAGGGGGACCTCTGGTGTACCTCCCGTCTGCAGACATCTCTGATGATGGGGAACTGACCTCTGTGTTGGGAGTAAACCTCAGAAAGCACTGCTCCGAGGGGAATGACTTGCTGGTTTCAACTTTGGTGAAGCAGGAATGAGTGAATGTTTGCTGAGCAGAAGTGTCTCCATCAGGAGAGATGGATGTGGCCACCTTAGGTCTGGTTTCATTGGGCTCTGCAGGGAGTGACTCCGGTAAGCCAAAACTAAGACCCAAAGTATAAGGAGATGAAAAACAAGTACCAAGTGACCCAATGTCTGATCAATTACCCAGGCCACAGGAACTGCTGGAGGGAAAGATCATCAATTCTCCTCAGGATCTGGGAAAGTAAGTGCCCATGAATGCAAATGTCACAAGGTTCATTTAGAAACGGTGTTAGGTAAAGGATAAATATAAGTCATGGGGCTGGAAGACAGGGGGCTTGGAAGATATAGTATAAGCCTAGTTCCTATTTGTCTAGCAGGAGATTCGTAAAACCCTGGCCCCATATTTTCTCACAAACCCTCAATTTACAAAATTAGAGGATGTGTTCATCTTCAGCCAGTAGAGTGTTTTAAGTGATAGACATTCATGGGATCACCCATGAGGCATCAAGCAGTCTGATCAGGGTGGATAGCTAGATGGCTTTGTAGGTAAATGTCTTAAAGGGCCTGCCTTACAAACATAAAGAGCTAAGTTTGTCTTCTCAGAACACATGCAAAGCCAGGCAAGGCGGGCATCTGCAATGCCAATACTAGGTGGGGGTAGTGGGGTGGAGACAGATGAAACCCTAGAACTTCTAGGCTAGGCTAGTCAACTCCAGGTTCAGTGGAGACTCTGTCTTAAAGGTAATGTGAATAGTAAGTGATGAAGATGTTTTATTTAATCTCTGGTCTCTGCATATACACAAAGGCATACAGGGCACACAAGTACACGTGCATGTGCTTGCACGCATGCGCGCGCGCGCGCACACACACACACACACACACACACACACACACACACACACGTACTCGAAAGCACAGGTGCATAACCACATGAATATTTTCAGAAAGACCCCATGCTCACATGCTGCCCTCCTTCAGTTTCAAAAAGAGTTAGATTTGAGTCAACACAGAAAACTGCAGGTAAATCTGCAATCCACGTTTCCCTTTGTGATGAAATGTCCTTGAGACTGCAGATAGCTTGTTCCCCCAACTTCCCACACACGTGTACTAACAAGGTCTTCAGCTTCAAAGAATAAGATTTGTTACAGCAGCATGCCCCTTCTGTATTTGACTGTACTTCTGGAATTTCATAGAGAGTCATGGCAAGAAATACTCTGAAGAGGCCATATGATCCACAGAGAGGGTCACATTTCCTCCTAAATATTCTTATCACTTGATAAACTTTTATAAAACTTCTTTAGAATCTGAAGTGGGAGACAACCCAAGACCCTACTATTTTTACTTTAAAACAGACAACTGCATTCTCTCCTTGGGTCATCTTCTCTGCCTTGCTAAATCAACGGTCTGATGTGTCTATGTCCACTGAAGGCCTCCCTTGCTGAACAGAAGGCTGTCGCTGACTAGTTCTCTTGCAATTGCAATTAGTAAAATCCGGAGAAGGCTCATCTTGGAGAGTCATCAGCACACCCTGCAAGGCGAGCTCCTTACAGGGCTGGCTTTGTTGTCAGCAGGTCTAAACCAGAGTCTGGCTCTGGCAATGATTAGAATGAGTATTCTTTAACAATTTAATTAGACTCTTCCAGCTGCAGCTTCCTTACCCATTTTGTGAAGGGGATAATGACGCTACCTAACCCCCTGAGTTAGAGTAAGGATTACGTGAGATAATGAATGTAAAACATTTAATCCAGTGTCTTGTAAGTAGTAAATGCTCAGTAAATCTTAATTACATTATGATCCTTAGATTCCTTGTCATGCAGAGAAAGACCCCAGGGAAAGTCAGAGTGGCTGTGCACTGAGAGGAGGCTGGGGCAACAACTGTTGGCTAATACCACTGTGGATCCTTCCTGCCTTTGCCTCTAGGAAATATGCAAATGCTGCAGAGATGGACAGGGCTTGGTGGAGCTCTGATGTATCTCTGTGGTACAGAGGTGCTTGTCATGGACGACACCTTGGCTCCAATCTCTGGAACTTCGCTCTCCCACAGAGCAACAACAACAACAACAACAACAACAACAACAAATCAACCAAACAAAAACTCAGCACTGTAAGCTACGACTATTTGCAAACCACTTTTACAAAATTTGGGAAAATGCTAAAATGATACTTTTAGTTAGCATTCTCAAGTTTTTTGTAAATTGTCAAGTAGGGAAAGGCAAAGAACACAAACCTCACCATTTTTTTTTTTTTTTGGAATACCAGCAATGAAATATCATAAAAACATCCTCCTCTCCACTGGGAATTTGCACCCCAAAACAACATCCATTATTCTCAGGACAGTGTGTACCTTGCTTCCAAATAACACTATTCTATTCTGCTTTATTTCACTAGGCGGAGAGAGTTCATATTCTCTCCATTTAGACTCAGTTCCTGCCAATGTCACAAATGGTGTTACCAGCAGGAAGCTCACAAATGTTGTTTGTAATTAAAAAGCAACTTCATGCCCGGAAACAAGTGCAATATTGTATATAGAAAGAAATGTTATTCACCATGGGGGTGCAGAGACGAATGCCCAAGATTTTAAAAATTAAATTAAAAATATGTGCATTGTTCTTGCAAAGGACAGTTAGTAGCCTGCAGTGAATCTGCATGATGGGAAGCCGTGCATGTGTGGCTTTGAATCCCCAATCTGTAATTTACTGAGCATGCACGCTCCTTTCATGTATAAATACTCGGCTCGACAAATCTGATTTCCTTTACCACCAATCCCTGTGATTCATTTTCTACAACTATATGGTGTGTCCCCTGCGGGAAGCCCGATATCTCCCTCCTGCTGCTCTGTCCACCTGTTTAGAATTTACATCCAAAATTCATCTAAAACATACCATTTTCCCCCTGGAGAATATTGAGTTAATATATTAACAAATTCCAGATGAAGTAGATATGTTCTGAGGGCTTTGCAATTTTGTATTTCACAAACTCCCCTTTGATGGAACTGGCGACCCACATTTTTTTCAGGGCAAAATCAGAACAGAAACACCCACCAAAGTTAAGTCCAAGCAAAACAATACACAGAAGAGAATTCCTTCTATGCACGTTTCATGAATATTTTTCTTCCCTCCAACCATGGCGCTCAACATGCCAGATCCAGACACAAATGATTTTATGCATTTTAAGTTAGATTTTTTCTAATAAAAACAGACAGAATTTATTTTTCATGGGGATTATGTGATTTTTCTGAAGTGCTGGGCTACCTGGTTCCTCCGGCAACGCTTCATCCATCACAGCCCAGAGCTCAGCTTCCTTCTTCTTCCTTCCTCGTAAATTGCATTAGCATAGATTACTTTGCAGCGAACATTGTATGGACTTATTTAATCAATGTCAGCAGAGTGTTCATGCTTGTGAGCATATTCTTATTTTCCTCTTTTTCTGTTTCTTCAAAAATATCTTGAAGTGAAGGCTATGAATGCGAGCAAGGTGGCTAAGAAGAGTGTCTTTAATTTAATGTGCTCCTGCCAGACAGATCCAGCTTCTGGAGCGAATCCTGAAGAACAGATGTCTGCCTTCCAAAGTACAGAAAAGAAAAAAAATGCATCTGTTTCCTAAATGTCAAAACAATAGCAGGCAAGTTAGATCACACATGTGGAAAGGTCTGAGTGGCATTGCAAAAGCTTCTGAGCTAGGCCTTACTTGTAGCTGACCAAGGAATCACTCACAGAAGGAGCACATTGTCCCTATGAAGGCAGGCTTTCTAAGGACAAAGGGCGGAGGAAGGCAGGCAGAGGCAGCCATTCCACTATTTTAGGAATTTAGTTGTCAGCTTGTCTAATGGAGGTTTGCGAGCAAGCATGTCTATCTCTCTAAATATCCCACCAGGTTTCTTTCCATGGCTCTATTTAAAGCCCACCTGGATCCCTTTAGTTACAGTTTCTTATCTCTTCGTCAGGGCATATTCTGGTTTCTGTTAACCTGCAGATCTGTTTGCTTTCTTCCAAATGCCTGCACTTACAGAATGTGGTCAGGAACTGATAGCATCCACAAGAAACTAGGGTGATTATATCTTCCTCTTCAGTCAGTGCGCAAGCTAGCAGGAAGAAAAAAAATCCCACCTTTTCCCCTCTTCAAAAATAGCGCTTTCATCGTTATATAAGAGAGAACAAATAAGACAAGTGTTAGAGCCACAGTAAGTTTTCTCTACAACATGGTAAACATTTAAATGTACTTAAATGGTAGAATTAATTTGTTATTCCTTATATTTTCCCCTTGTCCATTCAAGAAATGTATCTCTAATTAAATTTCCCATTGACCATTCTGATGAAAAGAACGCCATCCAGACCTCGAGCTGTCGTCAGCATGTGTGAGCAGTGGTGATAAGCCTGGGTGACTGCAGGATTAAGAATTGCTTTTATTGAGGCTAAAAGCTATGCACCCTATAAGAAGTCACTGAGTTATTTGAAATTGCATCTCTGGTCTCTTTGTTTCACACTACTTGCTTTGCACTGCTTCTCTGAATAACTCATTTTCCCCGTTTTTCAGTGTTCCTCGGATTTTTTGTAAGGAAGGTATAGCCGTATTACAGATACTCCATTGTTTCCAGGTCATTTTCTTATCAGTTTTACATAATCCTCATAAATAAGAAACACAACTTAAACCCCAATAGTAGTTTTGTGATTAAGAAGATTTACTCTATTGCTTTCTCAGCCTCCTGATATATAGTATAGAATTTGGAGTAGCCTCCAATGCTTATATTTTGCAAGAAAGTTAAATAATCTTAATGTGATATGTGGAGCTTTTAGTACTCTGTGAATATATATATATATATATATATATATATATATATATATATAAAATTTTTTTCTTGGTAGTGAAGAATACCTGGTATATTCTCCTTCTACTAGAAATCAATTAAAAACAAATACGAGGCTGTTCTGTTCACTGCCTTTTACTGGGCAATTTAGCAATTCATCCTTCATTTCATCTTTTGCTGTGTGAACTGGCAAGAACAGAACACACTCATTGCATGGCTGGTGGGCATGACACTTTACCATCTCTGCTTCTGGTGACAGAGATTATTCCCGTATTCCGCTGAACATTACCTACAACCTTTGCTCTTTATATTCCAGTCATTTAAAAAGCACAACACAGCAACAGCAGAAGCAGCAATACTGACAACTACAACACTTTCCCCATAACACCTTAAACAGAGGTTAGTTTAGAAATGAATACCTCAAAGACTTCTAAAGCCTTTGAAGTGGGCTTTCATTTTCATGTTTTTAAAAGGAAAAAAAAAAAAAAACCTCAGAATTGCTCTTTTTTTTTGTTTGTAGAAGAAACTCTGCTAATTAAACTCTGGGATGATGGAAGATTCAAGTATGTCTTTCAGACTCCACCAAGTAGGGGACCAATCAGCCTCTCATCAGGTTGTAGCCGCCGCCCATTTCCCCTCTTGCTTCAACCCTGGACAGAGCACTTTAGGACACACCAGTCACTGAAGATTTTGTTTTTGTTAATATTTGTGAAGTCCTAAAATTGGAATGACTGCCTGGAGGACATTAAGTATGGTATTATTCTTATTTGGAGGCAGCTTAATCATTTAATATTCCTTTGCTTCTTCCATACATTAATATTTATTAGCATTATCTAGTTAGAGCTTTATTTCTTACTTTAGGGATGTATTTCCTAGCATCATTTACATTGTTAGTGCCCCTGATTTCCAATGCACTTAGCAAAAGCAAAGATTAATCTCTGTAAGTAAAAGGCACGAACAGTACAGTTAAAAATGAGGCACTGCATTTCAAGGGCAACTGGAATACACAAAGTTCTTTGAAACCAAATGTGAGCAAAAAAACTTCATTTTAATTTTAGATTTACTTTAAAATCTCTATCCAAATCCCTAATTTAAGAATAATCCAGAATGTTTCGGTTTTGTGTGTGTGTGTTTTTATGATCTATTCTTATTTTTTTCCTGGATGGAGAGAAATGGTCTTCTGAGATTATTTGCTACAAATTTCCATAAACAACATAGTTTATATTATGGTGTGCATCCATTAAGTATTATTGCTTTCAATCTGTCAGCTCTTCAATGGTCCTTTCCTTGGATTTATCTGTAAAGCTTGTAAAAAAAATTCTTATTGACTCTTTTATTATTCAGTATGTTAATTTAATATTTTTTGAAAAATGATTGAAATCTAAATGCTGAAGGAAAACAGAAGTGCTTCTGACTCAGTAAGACTGGAATATATCAAACTTCAGTTTTTAAAAAATGTATAGGAAGATCATTTATTAATATAAAAGTTTAAGAATGATCCATGTTGTAGGAATATAAAGAACATTTTGCAATCATAACTTTCTTTGTAACAGCAGGAAATGGCTTTGAAAATATTGAATTTTTAAGGGGAGGATTAAAAACCAAATGTAGACTGTCGCATTATAGTTCCCTAGGAGTATTAAATCCAGATTGGTGGTCATCTCAAGGTGAGAGAGAGAGAGAAATCTGCTCTCTTGGGACCTTGGTTCTATGGACTAGGCACAGGCCGCCATGTTTGTGCATGTTGGTAAGGTAGCATCAGCATGGGTGTTACATCAGTCATGTCACAGAGTACCTGGCATTTCTAGGATTTCCTGTACAGGAGTTCTTGAGCAAGTCATTACTGGTAATTGAATTTCAGCATGCAAATAGCCATTACATTTCCTTTTTAGAGTTTCTGTAGCTGTCTCTGGTACACTGATACACATTATATATATAACATTCTCTTTCTGATTATCTTTCAATGAATACACATATATACCCAACTAATAAGTATAGGTACAGTCTTCTAATTATCAGCATATGCTTTTTTCTAGTGGAGTTTGGACCTTAAGTTTCCAGTAACTATTTTCATTCTCATTGGTTTGCTTGGTGTAAAGGAAAACTATTTCACAAGCGGTAAGACTTTATCATTTGTCTCAGTCATATATGGAGTAGTATACTCCATTACTCTTTTGAAGGAAAGCATAATAATCAAGAGGAATTTGTGGCTCAGTAGGAGTTAACTACACAGCTAGTAGTGTAACTACAGAGGAAGGCAGAAATGGTTAAATAGAAACATCATTTCTTGTAAAGGTCTTTGGAATTCTTTCAGAACAATAAATCAAAAATACATAAAGAAGAACAGAAAAGTCAGGTTTTAGAAAAAATCTAGGTAAAGAGATCTGAAGAAAATGTTTAGTCTGATCATTAGAATATTGTTTTGAGAGGAAAGAATTTGTGGAATTTTGATTAATATGCTAGAGGGGGGTTCTAAAGATGAGAGAAAATGGATCAGTGGTTAGGAAGCAACTCATTTCCAAATTTAAAGAAACACCACCACCACCACCACCACCACCACCACCACCAACCCCCCCAAAAAACCACCCCCCAAAACAAAAAACATTCTTGTTTTACATGAAATATGGAGCCCCATTTGACATATCTAAAACAGAAGTCTGACACCTAAGGCTTAAAGACCACTTCAGAAAATGAGACTGAAAGATTGTGAGAGCCAGAGGACTTGCATGTCCGCTGAGAGATTGTGTTTTCTGTATACACCTAGGGCTTTAACCATGAAATCTTAACAATACAGGCACCTACATGAGACCTGACTGACAATACCAGTTTACAAGTCGGTGTGTACGAGGGAAGTCTTACCCCAATCCTAGAAGATGAACCAGGTAATTGTTGACTCCCAAGAGTGGGAAAATTAGTCTTTCCCATGGATGAGTCCCCCAAATAGTTGTCTACTACCAAGTGATATGCCTTAAAAACATACACATGTGAGCAATCTTAAATAAATGCAAAATATGTATTTACATATTTATATAATAATAATAATAATAATAATAATAATAATAATAATAGTTAAAAAAATAAAAAGCCTTGGACTTGAAAGGGGGACATGATAAGGGCTGGAGGGGAGAAAAAATGATGTAATTACGAAAGTGATTTAGTTTGATTTTGAAAGTGATCGAGACAACTGAACTTTTCTAATGCCACACTGTAGCAAAATACAGCAGAATTATTTAATTATAGTTAGATAACACAAGAAAGGAGGCTGGTTGTAAAAATGATTTACAGAGCAATGAATCACTCAGTAAGTTTTGTTAGTATTTTGAAAGCTATACTGTAGTGCAGATGCCTAGAGAATGTAACCTTTTTTTTTTTGGTCTTTTTAAAAATAAATCATTCTATTCATTTATATCTTAAATGATATCCCACTTCCCAGTTACCCCTCCACAAGTCCCTCATCTGACAACTTCCCTCTCGCCGCTCCCCTTTGCCTCTATGAGGGTGCTCTCCTACCCACCTTCGTACGACTGCTTTTTGGGCCGTTCAACCAGCAACTGACCAATACAGATGTGGGTGCTTGAAACCAACCACCAGACTGAGCACAGGGACCCTGGTGGGGAAGCTGGCAGAAGGACTGGAGGAGCTGAGGGAGATTGCAACCCCATAGGAAAAGAAAAAAGGAAAAAATACCCCATAAGAATGCAAACTTTTAATGATATATGTATATGTATATATATATATGTATATATATGTATGTATGTATATATATTTATTCCAATAAGATATTTATTTATCTACCTGCCTATCTATCATCTATCTATCTATCTATCTATCTATCTATCTATCTATCTATCTATCTATCTACCTATCTATCTATCACCTCTATATCTATCTCTATCTCTATCTCTATCTCTATCTCTATCTCTATCTCTATCTCTATCTCTATCTCTATCTCTATATCTATCTATCTATATCTATATCTATATCTATATCTATATCTATATCTATATCTATATCTATATCTATATCTATATCTATATCTATATCTATATCTATATCATCTATATCTATATATCTATATCATCTATATCTATATCTATATTTATATTTCTCTCTATATATATCTTTCAAGGAAAAATTGGGACTTAGAACAGGTCAGCACACATACGTGTTCTTTAAGATTATTTTAAGTTTCTCTTTTTTCTTTAGGTCTCGATTCTATTTTTGGTACCTTTTAATGTTACAATTTCTAAGATACTTTTAGATTTTAAAGTGATTCATGAATTATGAATACCATAAATGATAGACTAGTATATGTTTGTCCACATTGGGCTTTGCTTAAAGCGAAAGGTGGAGGAGCAGTGCACTGTGTGTAAATGTAAAATCTCAGAACTCTTAAGTGTCACGAAACAGGCTCAGTCCAAAGATGAGGGAGAAAATGTGGGCCTCATCTACTTCTCTTCTTATTGCTTATTGATGTTTTCCTTTTATGTCTGATTGTTTTACTAACTGCATTTCTTTTGAAAAAAATTTGACATTCAAATTTAGAGTTTTCATAGCAGAGGAAACATGAGCATGGTGAGATTTGTTAAAAGTTTATAAAGCCATTACACTTTTGTTCCAGTTATGTGGTATTTTAGGGATAAAGTGGGAAATAGCAGTAGATTAGGAGGATGTGACAGACATTTAAAAGAGAAACCTAACCAACAAAGGGCTGGCAATATCTAAGTTGCATCCTTTTAATAGGGTATAATAAGCAGAAAACATAAAGTACAGAAAAATCACAGCCAACCCAAACATGGAGTCCTTGTTATAAACTGCTGCAGAAATCATATTTCTTACAGAAGTCAGCAAATAGTATGCAAAACCAGAAGGTTTTTTTTTTTTTTGACTTAGTATCAATGACAAAGTTTATCTCAATGAAGTCACTAGGAATTTTATTTTCCATTGATAATGCTTGTGCTGACCTAGCTGTTTTGGACATCTGCAGCATCTCAAAGAACTAAAGATAACTGAATGAACAAACAGCATTCCTAAAGCTGGCTCCATGCTCGGCAAAGAGGAATGTGTGTGTGCATGTGCATGTGTGTGCATGTATGTGTGGCTGATTGTGTGTGCCTGAGTGTTTGTGTGTGCATGTGCTTGTGTGTGTGTGTGAATGAGTGTGTGCTTACATATGTGTATCTGTGTGCCTGTATGACTTAAAATTTCATGTGCTTGTGTCTTAATGTGTGTTACTGTATATCAGAGTGTGACTAGGTGTGTGAGACTGTGTGTGTATGTGACAGCATGTATGTGATAGTGTATCAGAATTATATATGTGTTACCTCATGTGTGATTGTATGTGTATGTGAGTGGGTTTCTTCATTTGTGTAATTATGTGTCAGTGTGATATATGTGAATCTTCATGTGTGTAACTATGTATTTAGTGTGATTATGTATGTGTATGTGCATGCATGTAACTGTGTGTTAGCATGTGACTATGTATATGTTGAATTGTGTGACTGTGCAACTGTGTGTGTGTATATCTTCATTTGTGTAACTCTGTCAGAGTTTGACTATATTTCTTATTTTGAGTGCATGTCTTCATGTGTATGACTCTGTCAGCTTTTTATGTGTTCTATTACTGTCTATGTAACTGTATGGATATGTATCTGCATGTGTGTAACTGTACGTCAAGGTATAATTATGTATGTGTGTCTCTGTGTGATTGTGTACGCGTGTGGTATTTTTTTCATTATATATCTTCTTATTTTACCCTAGTCAAATCTTCTGGAACTTCTAGGTAATGAATAGTTGGAAGTCTTATACACCCCCCCACACACACACACAATTACAAATTTTAACAGGATTAAACAGTGAGATAGGTCTACCCTACCAATGTGTTGTTTAGCATACATGAACTGTGGTTACTGCTATAGTGTAATCACTTTGGGACTAAGATGGATAGCTGTCATCCCCTTGTGTTTAAGTAGAGGAAAGAATGCCTGTGTCTCCATGCTGCCATTTTTGTGGTTTGATTTTCAGGGCCGTTTAGCTGAGAATGTCACAGGCAGTTCCTGCCTTGCCTTTCCAGCTGTGCCCAAGAGCTGTGCAGCTGATGGGGTAGCTTGGATATTTTTTATTTTGTTTGCTTTTCCACAGGGGCAGCCATATTGCTAGTGGCAGCCATCCATCAATATGACCAGTGTTTTCTTAGAAAATGCATGCTGTGTTTCAGAATTTTTTTACATTCTTATTAAGCAATACTTCCAACTTAGTTGAATACATATATCAAATTTACAAGCTAAGATTGAAATGACCGTGTCTCTCATTATAGGGGCTTCCATAAAATCTGTTAAAAATTTAAAAACTTTATAAATAAGTAAAAAATAGAAATAAATTATATTTTATTCAAGTCAGATATCCATGACTAGGTGTAGCTTCTTTGAATAGATTTTGTTTTCATTTTTAACATTTAAAAAAATTTTCAGAATCATAGTTTGTAATTTAAGGACATTCGTCATGCTAAAACCCACAGCTTTAAAACATCTAAACTTTTTCTAATGATACAAGCAAAGATACGTATTCCTGACACTAACAGGCATTGCATCTGTGCTAAAAACGGTTTTCATCGTAGGCAATATATCCTGAGGATGTAATGAACGGTTGGTCACATGAGATTCTGTACGCTCATATTTAACCCCACTGAATCACGTAGGAAATTAGGGCAGAGTTGATTTCCTGTAGCCACTAAACAATAAAAATCCAGAGGCAGCAGACTTATGTTGGCTTACTATTTTCAGAGTGTGCTACTCAGCTGAGTAATCAGCTCAGGAACCACACCCAGGTTTCCAGCACCCAAACTAAGGTTCTGGTGGCCTGCCTATTGTTTGACAAGGCATTGAACAGATCCTCCAATTAGGGCATCCTGATTAACAAGGGCAGTGGAACATGTTTCAGGGTTATACCTCATTCAGTAACGAATTAAGATCCTTAATTCTCAGTCTGAAAACAAACAGTCACGTTGTCCTTAGATGAAAATAAGAATTTAAGCTCCTTTTTGAGCTATAGGGAATCTCCACTTGTAAATGCCATTGTTCTGTGAAAAACAGCTGGAAGTGGTAGTGTTTTTAAAAATGTCCGAAATATGAGATTTTAAGATATCAACACACTTCTCAGTAAAGTTCCAGAAATATAAAACATGACAGAATAGCTAAAAGAAGGGTTTCATGGATGATGCATTGTTGGGGTGTTTATTCTGATGTTCCTTTCTTTGCCTAATGCCCCTAGGAAGAATGTTCTGCAGGATCCTGAAATCAGCTGAGGAAGCAGTGGGTTCAGGGGCTCTAAAATGACAGTCAGCAATATCAGAGCATTAGAAATGAAAGCCAGAGGAATCTGGAAGGCCAAAAGGTGGCACTGGCTTCTTGTCAACACTGGGCCCTTACAGAAGACATTTCAGTAGGGGAGAGATGGCTTCTGACTCAGGGTTAGACTAGCTTTAGCAACAATAAAAATTTCAAAATTGGATTTGGGGAAAGCGCATACAGAGACAGAATGAATGAGAACAATTATGTTTTACGTGGCCAATGTGAAAACTAGCACATTAAAACATAACTGACTGTTCCTTTAAGTCATCAAAGAATTACCCAAAGATTAAAGACAAAGACTAACTGTTGGCAATTAATGACTACTTGATAAGGATGGTTGTTTCTGTTAGTGCTGTAGCCACTGCCCCTGCTTGGCCCTCCATTGGCCAAGTAACTAATTAAACTCAATGGGCCACTCATTCAATTGAAAGTAGAAGGGAGCTTAGTGAGAAGAAAGGTTTTAGATGAAGGGGAGGAGAGTGAGGAGGAACAGGAGACGAGTGAAAATGACTGAAGTTTATTATAGAAATGTACAAAACTGTCAAAACTTAAAATATTAAAGACTAAGTTGCTATTGAACGAATGGTCACAGAGATGAAGGTCTTAGCTCATGAAACTGGCACCTCATGTATACCTTCTGGTTTTCAACAATCTTGCCAATACAGCTTTCCTTTATGCAAATTTAATACGTAATTTTAAAAGGAGTTCTCTTGGATGGTTGGTGTTTCCAGGCCTAGTGAATGACTTTTCTTACTGGTTTCATAAACTAACTATGCTCATTTTTTTTGTGTCTTTTATTTCTTGTCTTACCAGGCAGTGTCAATGCTGGCTGTACAGAGTACAGGGCTCTCTCCAAAAAGCCTTCATCATTTTGCCTGAGAGAGTTTGGTAGGCATTCATTATTTTGAAAATAGAATTATATACAGCCTTATGTTTGTAACCTGGAGTTTGCTAATGAACACTTTATTCCTTTCCTCTCCCAAATTACAAAGCTAGAGATCATTTTGTATAGTAAGTGATAAAAATTTCTTGATGCCCAAGGCAAGAAAGATGCAAAAGATATGTTGTAAATTTTGGTCCCAGGATGGTGGTTTTTAGTACAATGAGACTAGGAGTTTGAGTCATTTAGTTTTGTGGCCATGGAGTCTTAAGACTTGGACAAACCTGGTGCTTTCTATGGGATTAAACTGGTCTCCAGGGTCCTAAATTTGGTTGATTTCTTAGTTGGTAAGCACTAGCAAATGAATCTCAATGTACCTCACTGTTTGCATTTGACAATAAGATCCATCTTCCAAATGCTTACAAGTTGGTAGATTTTGTTTCTTTATTGAGCTTCACAAATAATTATTTTTCTTTATGATTTTGACACATATGAACACTTGAGATTTTTCCAAATTACCCCTAAGACTGTGTAGCATGCCAACATGCAAATAAGTCACTATGCCAGGAACTACAAGCAGGGAGAAAAAAAATCTTTTAACTTGTTAATTTATAATATATTTTTTTAATTTCAAAAATACATTGATTTTAGCACAAAATTTTAAATAATTTATACACTGCAAAAACACTATTTCTGGGCTCATTTCTGTACTCCATGAGACACAAAGTAGACCAACTGATCAAATGTTAAAGTCTCACAATATATTAGGAGTCACATAGACTGTTAATATATGTGTATAATCGTGCTAATAAATGAACAAATTCAGAGATATTTAGGCTTTAAATTAGACTCCTTTAGTCTTATGTTTTAAAATAATGCCTAATTATAACATTGAAAGAAGACATGTACACTTTTTTGAGTCCTTAGTGGAACTCAATGAGAGAGTCATTAAGGAGTATTTAGCATTGTTCCTGTGAGAGATAAAGATTTTGTTGGCATTAATTTATCTTCATTAAAAATTATATTTCATTAGTTCCTTTAAAAATTTCTTGACACTTCAAGGCCCAGATAAGAGGTTGAAACGAAGCTCTAATGTCATACCAAGTGTCTGGTTATTTACTGAATAAAATTGTAGAGTTAAAGTACTTTATTTTTTACTGGGAGTTCTGTGTGCCCAAATCATCTAGAATGAATCATGTACTGTCAGTAGTCTTCTTAGCATTTATACTACTTACAAGAACACGGAATCACAGAAACAAACTTTAAATTGTCCCTGGTTACCATAAAAGACTTGAGAACAAAATGTTGCAACTTCAAAATCAAGAAACTCAGGATCAATCTTTTATACGGGTCCATTCTGTCTATACTTCCTAAGAAATTAAAACTAATTATACTGATAACAAAAGTGCAGTTAAGTATCTATCCCACTTCAACATTAACAAATATTCAGATTATTTTAATACAGATAAGTGGTTGTTTTACTTTGCTTTTTCAGCATATATATATATATATATATATATATATATATATATATATATATGGAGCCACTGAAAGAGATTCAATATAGTGAAGGTTAGGAAAGGGGACATTGTTTAATCTTTAGTTTATGAATTGCTAATCCATTCTATAGAGGAATCAGCATAATTTTATCAGAAGTTTTAAGGGAATTAAACCATAAAGGGCAAGGTTTTCATTATCTTCTTTTCAATATTCAAACTGAAGAAATGATTTATAAATTTTATGGCAGAAACTTTGACCACATTTACAAAAAAAATCTTTTTGAAAGGTGAGTCAATTGACTGATAAAAATGAGCCTTTTCCATACGGAATATGTTTTAAATTAGGGCTTAGATTTATCTATTGCATGGCTTTTATAGAGAAATGCAAATTTGTAGATTTCTTAAATTGTGTTTAATATGTCTGAAGATATTTTTTTCCCTGGGTATATTTAAATATGTCAATTCATGTAAATGTCCATCTTGTTTTTATTTGAATGGTATAATGCAGAAATGGAGTGTTTAGTGATTATTCAAAATAATCAATTCTTGGGAAAATCTCATATATTATTAATAAGGTAACTGTCTACAGATCAGATAAAATAACATTGGCTGTAGTTAAATGTCATCTTTATTTTGGAGGCACAGAGTCTTAAAATAGAAGACAGATACATTCACAAATTCTCTACCCAAATAAATAAATGTCATTAAGACAAACATACTCAAGCCCACTCCATAAAATATCCACACAGAAAATGGAACTTTAGTTACAAAGTTCTTGAAGTAGGATCATGATTTAATTTGAAAATAGGCAATAATATTGTAATCAGTAGTCATTCATTCATAACCTAAAGGCTCATAACCACAAAGACTTCTCTGCATTTGCTTGGATTTTTAGGAGTAACTTGTATTAAATATACTGTGTCCTTCTTCTCTCCTCTAAAGTCCAATTATTTGGTTTTTTTCTAGGCATTCTTCAATTCAGTGAACAACATCATTTCTTGCAAAGACTTACTTTGCTCACAGTGTCTTAACTGCTGCTGAAGTTATCTAGAAGCTATTTCTGTTTGTCACCAAGTAACCATAATCCGTGTAATGACTGAGATCTGAAAGGTCCTCTAAAGGCCCTGAAAGATTTGGGTCTCACTCAGAAGGCAGTGAGATGGAAAGGTCATGGATCTTGAGGAGCTTACATCAGTGGGTTGGCTTACTAGTGAGTTCACACTGGATGGATGTTTAGAGGTTGGTAGTGGATCCAAGTAGAAGGGACTCAGACCCTAAAAGAGTTGTGCCTTTTAAAGATTTACTTTGTTGTTGGTTCTTTCTTACCTTCCTTTGATTTCTGCCTGCCATCCTCATCTTTCTTCCATGTCCTTCTTTTGCATGGTTTTCTGATCTACATTTTTTTGGCTTACTGCTGAGGAACTTGGAGATTGAATGGTTGATAAGACACTAGGACATTTTCGTCATTCAAGAGGTACAAATACATGGAGTCCACAGAAACACATTCAAATTTGTCTTTAAATATTCTTCCTTTATTTTCATTGCCACCCATTTCACAGTTCATGGACATACTGTCATGGAGGTTTTCCTAGTGCTCCCCATTGCAGTGATAAAAACCATGACCAAAAGAACTTGGTGAGAAATGCGATTTTCTGGTTTACATGTGGATCATAGTTCATCGAGGGAAGCCAAGACAGAGACGCAAAGCAGGAACCAGGAAAGAAGGAATAGAAGCAAAGACCATGGAAGAACACAATTTACTGACTAGTTCTCTATGGTTTGCTCAGACTGTTTTCTTATACCACCACTGTAGTGCTAACACTACTTGAAGACATCAACCAGTAAACAAGAAAATGCCCCCATAGACTTGACTACAGGCCAATCTGATAGAGGCATTTCCTCAGCTAAGGTTTCATCTTCCCAGACGAACCTTGTTTAACTATAGAGTGCAGAGACTTTTTAGGATATATGGTCAAAGGTCAAAATCAAAAACAGAAGTATATAAGCAACTCTAGATTTACAGATTTTCTAAGAATGTGCCAACTCCAGTTAGAGGTAGTCTACATAGACTATATAATTTTACCAGAAATGCCCTTTTATTTTATTTTTTAATTTAAACAAAATGCATCTTTACTGACACATAAAACATAAGCATACACATTAATAGATAACGTGATGCTTTATTAACTGTACATACTGTTTAATACTTAAGTTGGGTTAAACCTATCTTCCCAACATAAATAAATTATTTCTGGTTCAAATCTTCAAAAATCGTTTCATCTAGGTTTTTGGATATTTTCCACCACAGTTACCTATTATAGTTTTTCTCTTCTGCAGTAACACATCCTCACTTCTTTTCCTCATCTTACTTAGAACTCAGTAGTCAGCCTATCATAGCCATAGGACAAAATAAGATTCTTCTATTAGGAAGAAGTTGCATGTGCTCATCTGTTTCTGTTTTGCCTGAAAATCGAGATGACCATACTTTGATTAGTTATAAAGTTTTGGAAGAAGAAGAATTAGTAATTAGAAAATGCTGACAAAGGTTTAGGGAGTAGAAATTGGATCTCTTACCATAGCTCTTGATCACTTGTTTGTGTTTTCAGTGATTACCAATTAGCTCTGTAGACCCTAACTCTTGCTAAAGGTTAAGATGCTCACAATCAAGAAAACATGCACGGCTATTGTGTCCAAATGTGATCTTTATTCAAACAAATAAAATTTGTAAAATGAGAACATGGTAAATAAACACACAAAAAGGTAATGCATAGACTGGAAAAAAAAATAGATGTTTTTTTCTTTGACTCAAGATTCGTCGAGTAATTCTCATTCTCAAGCTTTCCATTTTCTAAGACAAGAAACCAACTCAGTCCTCATTGTCCCCCTTACATTTTCATTGCTGTGATAAAATACTATTGCAATAAACAATTTAAGAAACAGAGGGTTTATTGTAGCTTATAATTCCAGGTTATGGTCTGCCATTGCAGGGGAGTCAAGCCAGGAACTTGAAGAAGTCGGTCACACGATGTCCAGAGTCAAAGGTAGAGAAGCACAAGTAATGTATTTATGATGAATGACCAGCCAACTTCCTCTAGTCTATACAGTTCGGAGCTCAAACCTAGAGAAGGATGCTGCATGCTTTCAGATTGATTTCATATGTCAAAAAGACAATCCAAAAGGCATTGCCTCCCAGACATGACTACAGACCCACTTGATCTAGACCAGCCCCTCACTGAGACTTTTTCTCTAGGTGACATTAGCTGTGCCAGCTTGACAAAAATAGCCATTACTGAGCTGGGCAGATAACTCAGTGTTTAAGAGCACTGGTTGCTTTTCCAGAGTACCTGGGATAGATTAGCAGTGACCCGTATGACCACTCAACACTCTGTAATTTCATTTCTAGGAGTTAAGCTCTGACTTCTGTCTCCCATGTGCTCTGGGTCATGTACATGGTTCCCAGACATACATAAAGACAAACTATCCATTAATATAAAATAAAATAAGTAAAAAATTCAAACCAACTGCTACAGCATCCTAGAATGTCTGATGTTAGCCAGGCTGGATGGTGGGAACAGAATCATGTCCTTACCGAGACAGTCCCTGAATTTTCCCCTCTCCCAAATATGTGTGAGACCCTCACACATATCCTCATTGAGAAATCAAAGAAGACATTAGTTGTAATGAGGTTATTTTGAACTATAACCAATTTGATATGTAACTGTAGAAAACTTTTAAGATATAAACACAGGAAAGAAATAGTATAGTTGACAGTGGTGCATTTGTAATCAAGGAATTATAATCATCTCCAGCAGAACTAGGAGGTAAGAAAAATGTGTGTGTGTGTGTGTGTGTGTGTGTGTGTGTGTCCTTGTTTCCCTAGCAATGTCAGAGACAACATGGTTCTTAAAATTGTGATTTCTGCTATCAACTTGATACAACTGCAAAAGATGACATTTCTGCTCTTTTCAACTACCCAATTTAAAGTCATTTGTTATAGCT
The DNA here is from genome assembly GCA_030674055.1 of Rhabdomys pumilio. NCBI lineage: Eukaryota > Metazoa > Chordata > Mammalia > Rodentia > Muridae > Rhabdomys > Rhabdomys pumilio. Next base: position 7,813,622 of record JANHMN010000001.1, read on the forward strand.
ACATAAACAGAAATGGCAAGAGCAACAATAACACCACCACCATCACCAAAACCAAACATAAATACAGGTTTTTTAAAGTAAACCCCTGTTCTTCTTCCACCTTGGTCTTAGCTGCATCATAGAAACACAAATCCCTTCACAAGGAACGAAGGAAGACTTTGGTGGCAGGAAAGCTTGTCATGGTGACCTTGTTTTTCTCTCCTCAGAATCAGCTGTGCTAACAGTTGTGAGCTAGTTGAAAGAAGAATGGACTAGGATATTCTTCTTTGTGAATATCATATACATGAGTGTGAAATTAGGTTTGTTTAATGTAGATAATATTACTATATGTGTTAAATGACAAAAATGGCTTATATGGCTTCCAATGATAATTTGACAGATTTAAACTTCACCTTATATGTATACATATATATATTACATAATATATTAATATATATATACATATGTATACACACACACACACACACACACACACACACATATATATATATACACACATATTTTTCTGAAAAGAATCTAAACCTATTTTTTATTGGAATTGCCTGGCCTGGGTATAGAATCAAAGATTATCAGGGCAAATAAATGTTAAAACAGAAGGCAAATAAATGGAATCAGAAAAGTATAAGCTTTAGAATAATAAAGCCCAATGGCAAGGAAGTTGCTGGGACAAACAGTGCTCAAAGTATAATAGAGGCTGCATTTGCACTGTGTAGTACAGCCCTTAATAAATATGAATGTTTCATTATTACTTTTCTCCTGCTATCATTAATGTTATTAATTTATGAATCGCTGCAAACTCTGAAAACAGATGGTAATTGTAATGCTTAATTAAACCAAGAAAAGTGCTACTAGAGTAAATAAGTAACATTTCCAAGTTCCATTTTATGAAAACCTAAGCAGTTTTATGTTATTAAAACCCATCATAGTGGGTTTGTTTTTAATGGAAAAATTTGATATTTACTTCATTTAACATTGCCATAGCTTCATCATTCAAGAAACTATGAGTAAGTAAACAAAAATGTGCATTCGGCTCATCATTATATATTTATCTTAAGTGCTAAAGAAATTGAAACTCGGCAAAGATTGGTTAACTATTGTAGGAGGCAAACAGAAAATTGAGATTTAAGAAGTATTGAAGATTTTCTACATTCTATATTAACAGTGCTTTTTAGAAGTCACATTTCAAGAGCAACTATATTACAAGTTTATTTATAATTTAAGAACCCATCCCCCAAAGATACAATTACATTGTAGCAAATTACTTAATATAAAAATATTTCATACCTAATGAGCACTTCCAATGTGCGGGGCGCTACTGTAAGCTCTGCCTGTATATGTGAATTCATTTGTGAAATGAATCAGTGAAAGAACTATGGATGTCATTCTCATTAGCCAGAGGGACCTGAAAAGGGGGAAGCTAAAATAACCTCCAAAGTTACAGAAAACTGAAACCGTGCTATTTAATATCTTTAATATCAACTAGTTTTTAAAAAGTAGAAAATAAGATTTCCCAAGTTATAATGCAATATGACATTCAAAAATAGATTCTAATTGCTTATTGGAATATAATTGTATGTGCTGTGCATGAACATATTATATATACACTATCACATAAATGTTCAGCTATATTCACATAGCAATCTACATTGTAATGGACGTGACAGATAATAGATAATGTTGGAGTTATGGAAGAGGGTCACAACACACACACACACACACACACACACACACACACACACAGAGAGAGACTAATAATTGAACAAATGAAAGTGATTTTCAGGAAATCTTGTAAGACAATCAAGGATATGAGAAGGAAACAATTGGAAAAATACCTTACTCTGCTGAAAAGAAAACAGGAATTTCTTCATGAATGCCATGAATTTAAACCATGGCATTCCACATAAAGTTGATGTAAATGCCTATAGGTGGGTTTAGCTGGATTTTTCTTAATCAAAACAGAAAGAACTCATTTTTCACAGGATTATGCAACTTTTCTGAAATGGTGGAGTACCTGGCTCCTCAGGCGACTCTCTATCACAGCTCAGAGCTCAGTTCCTCTCTCCTTGCAAATTGCATTGTGAAGGATGCTAAGACAGGACAAAGGTAGGCCCAGGCCTTCATGAGAGTCAGGTGTGGGTATACGAGGGAGTCTGAAAAGACCTTTCTACAAGGAAAAATCCACACTCTCCCAATCTTACTGCAACAATTTCTCCTACACCTCTGATATCACGTGCAGACAAAATTCTCATGTCAAGAACTCAAAATTGAGTTATGAATTAGCCTAATTTCAATATTATTTTAAATATGATGCCATTTATTTTTAAAACATAGCTACTACTTTAAGCTAATTAACTTATCATTTGTACTAAAATATGAAGTCTTCCTATAGAATTTCCTAGATTTGCTTTGTATGTCAGGCTGGTTCTGACTACTAGCAATTCTTTGGTCTCTGCCTCTTGAGTCCTAGTATTCCACAGCTGAAGCTAAGAGGGAGATTTCATATGAAGAGATTTATTAAGAAACCCAACATGGGAGATTATAGAATACACAGACTTTCTGAACTTTTATGGTATGTTTGGAGCACAAAATGGATCCCAGGATCATATAACAGAAAGAACTGAAAGAGATTGTTCAAAGGAGGTGGCATTCATCTTGACACTTTTTGTATCTAAACATCAAAACTGGAATCTTTTAAATAGCAGCATCTAAGCTGCTAACAGTTTCAATCTTTCATGGGACTGTAAAACCATCAGTCAGGTGAACTCCAGGTGTGTGCAGGCTTTACTCCCAAGTCAACAGGATGGCATGCAATTGGAGAGGAACATATTCCTTAAAAGGGGAGTCATTTTAAGTGTAACATCAAAAGCTATCTTGAGTCTAACTTGATCTGCTTTGGTTTGACAACTCTATGTAAGTTTTTGTTTTGTTCACAGATGCAAGACATATGATGGACACCAATGTCTTCAGTGAATCATTGTATTTTTTCTCTATAGCTCTTCTGTAATTTATTTTAGAACATATCTAATCAAGTAATTAGTATGAAGCTATCCATGATCTTCCTTTAATTTTAAATAACATTAAGTACATCTAGTAAACTGTGTAGAATTCTATCCAAGCAGGATCATAACTCTAACAGTCTTAGGGAGATGTTTCTTGTGGTCCCAGATTGAACTGTTATGTTGCATTTGTTTCTGGTTCTCGTCCTCTCTTTTTTGATCTCTTACATAAACTATTATTTTAATCTGTTACTTTCTCTTTCTATAGACTTACTGAAAAAACTAACACATTCCATTTTAATTACATTCAAGTATTAAGGTCAGTTCTAAGATGAGGAACTAGCAATATAATAGATACAAATAGTCAAGGAACAAGCAAGATAATAAATACAAATAGTCAAAGAACAAGTAAGGCAATAAACAAAGTCCCATGATCATTCCCATAATCACTGTTTCTAAGGGCTTATCAGGATGACCAAAATATCTGAGACAAATTCCCTATCCTAGCCCAAAGTCATTTTCATGAATGAAGCCTACTTCCTTGTTCTAGCCAAAAATTTAGATTTCTTCCTGAAATTAATTAAGACACTATAAAAGCAAAAAGGAGGATGGGGCATGAGATAAAGGGTTTCTAGGGAGGGGAAATGGGGAAAGGGGATGGCATCTGAAATGTAAATATATAAAATATCTAAAAAAATGAAAAAACAAAACAAAAAAGAAAAAATTTCACTCCATATAGATTTATGTTTCTTTATTGAGAAATAAAGATAAGTTTAATAAAAAACAAAAGTAAAGAACAAAAACAAAAAACAAACAAAAAACAAAAAACAAAACTAATCCATGGCAAGAAAATCTTTACTTTTCTTAAAATTGATGCCTCATTTACAACTTAAACTTTTTACTCTTTGAGGAGGTTTCTTGAAGAAAAGTCAGTATTTATATCTATGTTTTGTCACTTCCTGTTATAGATCAGACAACCTCAAGTGGTTTTCTTTCTCCCTTACTCTATTAAATTACTTTAATAAAGGTATTCAATAACCCAATTACCAGAGCTAATGACCAAGAACTTCTGGTTTTCATCTTATTCTACTGTGGTCTTAAATAGTGCTATCGACATTCCTTTGTACCTCTCCTAACCCTATTCTGTCTTACTTTCACTTATTATTAGACTATTGACTTTTTAATGGATTCAAAGCATCTGGTTCCTTCTTCATTTCATTCAATTATTGCCTTATCATATTTGCTATTTCATGTATTCTTTCTGGGCATTATAATGTGGGTTAGCTCATACTTGCAAGCTTCTGGCTCCAAAATCTAGATCTGTGAGTATTCTCCTATGCCTCTGTGTGTGTGTGTGTGTGTGTGTGTGTGTGTGTGTGTGTGTGTGTGT
>JANHMN010000001.1:7818017-7834995 GCA_030674055.1 Rhabdomys pumilio
TGTGTGTGTGTGTGTGTGTGTGTGTGTGTGTGTGTGTGTGTGTGTGTTTATGAATAAAACTACCCATTAAATTGTTTGTTATTTATTTTACCAGGACCTCAAGGTCATATTACCTAAATGAAAGCAATCATTTTTTTTTCAACCCTAATCTGGCAAATGTCTCCTATTCTTTCTCTAACTTCTTATAAACATTGAAGACCTTCTTTTAAGAGGAAAAGCTTATCTGGACTCTTCCCAGAGATCTAGCAGTCATACAGATAATTGCCATTTCTACAATCAATTTATCATGACTCTCCTTCCCCCCCCCCCATCTGACACTGCTCTGGGCACGCTTCCTTCCTTCATTACTGGCCCGGAGGTTGTGCTCCATCAGAACATCTTTTCCATGTGGTGCTATCTTTCATATGGTCATCAAGGCGACATAACATTGTAATATCTCTTCCTAAGACTCTCAAACTTCTTCAGTTCAGTTATAGCATGATATTGAGTATTCTCAATATAATATTTCTCCATGTTATTTTGCTTTTATTTCTGTCCTCAAGAAAATTATAACGTGACAAATTGCCAAAATTTCATAAAATCTAATTTGCTTCTGTATATCCTCATGACATTGAGTACTTTCTAATTTTTATTTTTCGAATCCCTTACATTTTATTTGTGTTTGAAAGCTTCCAGTTTGAAATACATAGCTTGTTCCTGAGTTCATTATTTCTGTTTACTTTCTTTCTGATACTGGTTTAGTATGCCCTTCTGCTGAGTTGCTGTGCCCATTGGTTGTTATTTTGCACACACATTATCTTTATTTAATCTCTTTACATGTATGACTTCTAAATTTAATGCTCTAGGAGCAGATATCCCAAATGTCTGACCTAAAGACTGGAAACAAAGTGGAAAAGCTGGATGCTTTTTGAGCTAGGCTATAGAATATAGAACATGGTTCCATTCCTCTGTTATGCATACCCTTGTCATCTCTGGTTAAGCGCATAGACTGGGTGCATTGTCTTTACCAGTCTTTAAAACAGTTGTGTTTAATATGAAAGGTAAATTTTCTGGGTTGGATTATGTGACCATGTAAATTTTTTCACAGTAACTTGGTTTTCTAAGGGACACTTTTTTCTGCCTTTGAAGAAGATACCTCTGTGAATATTACAGTCCCACAGATCTAGCTCTGTCCATGGTTTGGGGAGTCTATCGGAAAACATAGAGTCTCCAACGAGACTCCAGCTCTGGATAACTCCTATCTTACTGCCCCATGAGACCCTATGAGACCATACAAAGGACAATGGTGCTGTTGATAACCAATGGAAGCTTCAAGGTAAAGAAATCATGTGCTTGTTTTAGTCATTTGGCTTGTATGAAATTGTGTCATTTTCATAAAAATCTATGCTTTTAAACTACTCAAGTGTAGGCATGGACCATCAGTTAAAAGCACCCATACTGGAAAGCTCACAACTGTAGATGTCTGTAGCTCAAGGGAATGCAATACTTTCTTCTTCTTCTTTTTTTATTTTTTCTTTTCAGGTACCCATCCTTATACGGACATAGACAAACAGATGAAAAAATATGTAAATAAAAACTATCTTTAAAAAATGATAAAGTGTGGAAGGTCTTCGGTGAGTTAACTGAGAGAATTTTAATAATCAGAGAATGCTCTCAATCCATGGAACTCATGAGGCAACCTTGGTAATAATAACAGTTTCATGAATTTCTGTTAATGACTACCACCAACATGACAGGTAGAGTCATGAGCGACCTCTGCTTACAACCATTATGGACCCAGTAAGGGCAATAATGACCTAAGTCAGTAACTAAGGAGATGCAAACCAAAAAAAAAAAAAAAAAAAAAAAAAAAAAAAGCATATGAGGAGCTATGTCCCTCAAATTTACAATTCATTGACCCAAGGCAAATAGTTTTACTAGAATTCACTTCCTGATTAATCAAGGGTGGCACTAACCTGGAAAAAGGCTATCTTAACTAGTGATGCTTTTATTCTAAATATTAATGAGTAAGGCTTCAAGGAGATCAGACATGGGCTAGCAGGCTGTGGCATAAAGTGAGAAATCAGAAAAGGGCTGCAGTTTGGAGTGCTGCCTAGCAACCCGAATGTGAATGGATGATTAGAAGTTGGTAGGAGAATGCTAAATTTAACTCATATTTATGGAGCGTTGTTCAATGATGCAAAGGGAAGTTGACTAAAAATAGAATAATTTATAAACCTTTCAAAAGACTTTAGAAAGATGGTAGATTTTCAAGATCAAATGATTCTGTTTGCTCTCGTCCTGACTCAGTGTTAGTCTTCTGTTTTGGGTTTCTTTCAGTATCTGCTTTTGCTGTTTTTTGGGGTTGATGTAATCCCAGATGAGTGTTCTGAACTGGGTCAATCATGGCGTATATACCTTCCCTGTGGTCACTTGGACAATGTGACCACATTGTGCATCTTACTCAACACTGACCATTGACCAATGAGACAGGAAGAGGATGAGGCTTTTGCAGAAATTCTCAAAGTTTCCTGCCCCAGCAGGAAAAGTAAAGAAGAAACTGTTTAATCTTGGTAGAGATGCTAGATTTTGTTGAGACCAGAACTTTACTAGGATCTTACTCACAGAGCAGTGCAGCTGGAGCTTTGAATGTGGATCCAGTAAGAAATTGTAACTTCCTGGTCATCAACTACAGACAGGGACAGTGCTCTGTGGCATTCTGCCAGCTGCCATGGAGAGGGCCCATAGCTCTCTTCCTCCAAATGTCCTTTGACTCACTCTGCTTTGAAAACCTAAAGTCTGGATAGGCTATTCTGCAGAGAGATGGGCATTCTGTTGAGCTCACTGACCTAATATGGCCTGTCTCCAAAAGCACCTTAGAGAAGAATCTGATTATACCTAACTTTGGTTATTCCATTCATTTCTACCAAATTGACCCCAAGTAAGAAATCTTAAAATAAGGCAAGGGAGGTTCCTCAAGTCTTCTATTCATTGTCATTGTCTTTAATGAAAAGGGAGATCATTTTGGTGGAGATTTTTCTGTTGATTTAATTGTAGTAATGGGATCAGCTAATACAATATAAATCTCCCACAACAAAGGAAAAATTTAAAGATAGACAGGCGACGTGCTTACATGTTGATTTAAATAGAAAATGATTTTTTTTACTGCCAGCCAACATAAAATCAATTGATAAACTTCTACTATTGTTTCTCAGAATTTTAAAGAAGAAACCTTAATTGCCGATTTTTTAATAATTAAACAAGAAGTTTAGCAACTATGTAGTCTTTAAATCAAAAGATAATCAAGTGTTTTTCTTTTATGTTTCAGATCACGAATGTGATGAATGCAATGCTTCAAAATGCAAGCGTAGGATATAATGTCTTTATAATCTGAGTGAGACAGCAAAGAAAGAACTGGGAAAAGCATCCGATTCTCCATGTGTCGTGGTGGAGAACTTCAGAAAGCCCCATCTTTCTCTCCCCAATTCTTCCCTTCTTCCTCTTCAAGTTCTTTCTGTTTCATGATTATATCCTGAAAGACGGTACATTTGGAATCACTAGTAAAATTCTGTATTTCTGGAATACAAATAAAATCACTTCCAACTTAATCTCACACATGGTTATTCAGATTTTCATAGATAGTTCATATATAATAATATAATTCTGGTAAATAAGCATGTGTTAAAAAGATGTGATTTTTTTTCCCTAGGTGTTTGCTCTTTTACTATGTTGTGTGCATTTTCCTTCGGTGGAACAAGTGACCATCTGAATACTAACGAATATCAATTTGTTCTGATATTTTCTGACAGGTGTATTTGAAAGCAACATATTGTATGAAGCGATGCGTGTTACTGGAGATGAGAACAACAACGCTTGGGGCATCTGATCGGGTCCTCTAATATGTGATGCTGTTTGTGCCTCTTCTTTGATTATTTCTATGTCCCAATTATTAGCAGCCATCAGTGCCTCAGGATAATGCAAAGCAAAGCAAAACAAAACAAAGGCCCGTCAGTCTGCAACTGACAGATAAGTCTCCGAGGTTGCAGATGGATTTATTGGTTCTCTGTTTCTAAATCTGTCAAAAAAGACCTGAACAATTTCCTGCCTGAAAGAGGCCAAGAGCTGATCACCTGGAGGCCTTTCATAATGACAGTGGCTGAGAACCCCAGTACTGCTGCAGTGAATTTTCATGTGAGTCGTCATGCTTTCTCGGGCTCAGACAGATGCTCATCTGGGGCAACAAAGGGAAATAGACATTTCCTGAAGATACTGTAACTTATTTTCCAGATTCTACTCTTACAGAGTAGACGGGAGCTCCATCAAACCATGTGAGATCTGCCTTGATATCTATTTTTATTTTAAGTTTAATGCTTGGTAATTTTAAATAAGCAAATGAACAAATGTTCCTCTCTTTATTTATATACAAAAAAATCTGGTTTCATGATTTTACCAAAAGCACATATAAGGTAACATTCAACATTCATAAACTCTAATTAAAATAGTTCATTATCATTTATCAATACCAAACACGGTACCAGGAAGGACTAAAAGATATGATCCTAGCATCCTTGAAGTCTTTTTAATGTGGGGTATGGGTAGGTGTGCGTGTGTGCATGTGTGTGTGCATGGGTGTGCATGTGTTTGCTTGTGCATGCACACACACACACAGGCTGACTCTAGGAAGGTTTGTGAGCAACAACTAAACAAGCCAACATGTCACTGCTTCAAACATTGTAACAGGAGAGGTACCTGTTTGCACTTGTATTATCGAGGCAATATTCTTTGACACTTAAATCCTTCACACTAAATTAATTCACCCATAAAGTGAGGGATTATTTTATCACCTAGGTGAAAACAATCTGGGGAAGCAGACCTCTTCTTTCTACATTCATGTCTATAGTTCAAGCAATAGTAGATTCCTTGAAATAGCTTGAAATACTGAATCCCACTGAGCTCACAAAAAAAAAAAAAAAATGAGACCAGCTCAGAACACATGTTGTCCCTGTGACCAAATCCTCAACTCATGCCTCCAAGAATCTGAGGTTTGACTTCAGTGTTTGTCACTGGCTGAAGTTCCTTTCTGCTTCCATCGATAGAATATTGATGTAAAACAGTTGATTAGTTGATGTAAGCTCTTGTAAGTGCTGGGCATAGTGCCACACACCTTTAATCCCAGCACTCAGACCAGCCTAGTCTACATAGTGAATTCCAAGACAGCCAAAACTATTTAGTAAGATCCTGTTTTTAAAAAAAAAATCTCGTGTCTAACTACCTGTACTCTTCTGAAAATATTCCACAAAGGCTTGCAACAAACTACTGGGGAAATTAATAGTTACCACTTGGTTATGAAAACTTTCTGGAGCTTCCAAAACTGTATCCAGAAGGAACACTGATTTGAAAGGTGAATAGAATAGACTTCCAAGGAGAGTCCTAGTGACTGACGTTGGTAGAGTTGACATTTTAGCACATGTCAAGCTTTGTATCAGAGTTTTCAGAATATGGTGCGAGATCTGTGCCTTTTCCATGTCTTCAAATAGAAGATAACACATGGGCGACAACTGCCAATGTTATTGCATCTTCATATTTAAAGTTTTCTAATTTACATTTTTCTTTCCATATTTAATTTAAACAATATTCTGAGAATATAGTTCTCAAATCCACCCCCAAATAGGATAGAATATTATGTATCTCAGTGATTGACACAGGTTACAATATCACTGAGACAGAGAAACACTGGCTGGTCAAAGTCAATTTTAAAGTTAATTTAAAAACTATATTAATTTTCCTACAAAGGATAAGATAATTCAAATCAGCACAGTGGTGTCATTGCCACCATTACTATGCTAAGAATAAAGAAACTGAAAGAGATGACGGCTTGGGCCATTCCTAGTTATGATAGCTTCTGGAATTTTAACTTTATCACAATACCATAAATTAAATGAAATAATGTATGTAAAAGTGATTTGAAAATTATAGTGTTTGGCATCAAAGTGCATTTCAGGCCATATGGTGGCCAAATCTTTTTTAGCTGACCAGTTAATTCAGACAAATAATCAGTTCAGAGGGATACATTGTTGAATTGATTGATTTAACTATAAGGCATTGTTAGGTGCTACTGTTGCTTGTTTCTGAGTCATGGTTTGGGGTTTACAAGGAAGAGTGTGGAGATAATAAACAATTCTGCTGACAGCCTCTGGACAGAGGAGCCTAACCAGTAGCAGACTGTTTGAAATGGCTGTCATTCATGGGACAAATAGAAAAGGTGTTCCAAGTGATTGTGACAAGAGAGGAAGTGTGGATACGATGGCAGCTCAGGGTAGAGAGAATGTTGTTTGGGTCATGGCTGACTTTGTAGATAATTCTGGGAATCTAGTCACACCACCAAAAGTGTAGATTGACTAAGTAAGCTATTCATAATGCTTCCTTGGTAGAACTTAAAGTATAAGCGTCCACTGCTCTCACATATTTTGCATCAGATATCTGCAAACAAGCTAGTGACCACGATAACCCAGACTGTCCTCAGGGTACAGGAATTTCAGAAGCGACTCATCCCTAATATATTACTCTCAAAGGGCTAGCAGTCAGTAGATAGGAACTAAAAGTCTATATAAGATAGTTTTAGTTTTTTTCCATTTGCTTTTCTTCTGTCTTGTTTTCTTGTGTTTCAGAGACTCATAATTGAGACTAGGCTAGACTCCCACTTGTGAGCCTCCTTCCCCAGACTCCCTTAGTGTAGAGATTATGGGCATTTGCCATTATACCTGTGTGAGAAAATGAAGGTATTTCCAATGTCTTCTGTGTTGTTGGGGAAGGAATACTGTGAAGTCATGACGGAAATAACTCTGAGTGGGGGATGTCCATAAGTTCCATTTGATATATAGTGGAGATTGTGCAAAGATGACCTACTTCCCAGGTTATGCAATCAGCAAAACAGCAAGGCTCAGAGGTCAAGCAATAACTTCTTTAACATTACTTCTTGCCATGTTCTCTGTAAACTCAAGAGGGAAAGCATGAAGAACTCTTGATCTGGATGCAGCGTGGAGATGGTGTCTCCAATTCCATACAAGTTTTAAGTAAGTAGTACTAACTTTCTGGTTTTCCTGTCTTAAATATTTCTTCTTAAAGACACTGCAAAATCAACAAACTCAACACTGTGTGTGTATGTATTTGTGCATGTGTATATGTTTATGTGTATATGTGCATATGTGTGTGTGTCTGTGCCTGTGAATGTATATGCATGTGCTTGTATATATGTGCATGTATGAGCATTTGTATGAGGGGTGAGGGAAAGGGAAATTAAGAAATCAGTTTCATAAGAATCACCAGTTTTGATGTTCCTTATATTTCAGGAAGCCAGGTTAGTTTTATATTGAAAGCTACATACAACTTTGTTCTGGGTCCTGTGGCCAAATACTACCATTTTTGAGAATGGTTTTCATTTTGTGAAATAAACATATAGTGACACTTTTTGGTGGACTTTGGAGAAATTAAGCCAAGTGTTATAGTTTGTTTGAAATACCCCTCATAGACTCAGGTGTTTGAACACTTGGTTCCTGGCTAATGGTACTGTTTGGGAATGTTGTGGAGCCTTGCTGAAGGAAGTAGGTTGCCAGGGGCCAGTCTTGACATGTTATGATCTTTTCCTATTTCCCGACTGTCATTCCCCTCCCACAACCTGTAGGTGCAATGATGTGACCATCTTCTTCATGTCCATGCCATCAGACTTTTCCAACCCTTGTGGGGATATATATATATATATATATATATCCACCTTAACTGTGAGCCAAAACAAACCTTTCCTACCATAGGTTGCTTCTTGATGCATATTTGACATAATACTAATATTACATTCATTATGTAACTACTACATATCTCATTTTACTTATCCTCCTGCAATGTTTTCTGGTCAGTGCTTGTTACATGCTGTTGAAAAGGTAGCATGAAGCTTCTTTGATATATCAGTTTGCAATTCCTGGGTGCTGGAGTGTGTTAATTGCTCCTGACTTTCTCCTCCTGTCCCAGTTAGCTTATGTTTCTCTTGTTGAGAATGAGTTGATCCAGAAGTCACAGCTACCTGTTCTATTAGCTGACTCACTTTGTGTTCTTTTGATTGGGGTCAGTAAGAGGAAGGGCGAGTAGGGGAACAAGACATAACAGAGAAGACTGTGTTCCTCAACTAGCCCTGGTGACCATTTCTCAGTCTGTCTCCCCCCCTTTTTTGAGAATCCTCCCCATTTTGTGAAGACCACTGATGTATTCTCTAGATGACTGTTCTCTCCCTTAATCTTTCAAGAACTGGGTATGGAAACCTTGCTACCTAATTTTGTATCTACTCTTGTCTGTATGTCATTAAAGGCTTTCCAATTGCTTGTTCAAAACTACCTTCCTCTTCCCTTTCCTCTCCAATTCTTCCACACTTCCTAACTCCTGTCTGGGACCCCTACTGAAAGCAGCCCTACTGTAGCTCATCCCATACTCTCCCTCCAGCTTTGAGTTTTTCTACATCAGTTTCTAGCCTTCTGATAGAGGCTCTCCTGAGCACCCATCCTGTCTAGAGCACTCCATCGTTTTAAAAGTGATGGATCCTTTAAATGTAAAAAGAAATCAAAGTTATATGAAACTGCTAACAATAATTTTTGAAAGGCGTAGAGAATGAAACATTAAAACTTAGGCTGTAGGGCTGACAAAATGTTTCTCTGAGAATAGAAACACTTGGTAGCAAGCATAAAGTATTGAGTTGGGATACAAAGATTGATGAATGGTTTGAAATAGAGAGCTGACCCACAGTGATGTGTGCTGACCTCCATGAATGCACAATGATGCCCATGCTCCATCCCAATTATCCCCACACAGTAAAGATAAGCAAAGCAGAGTTTTAGAAATCATGCCTGAAGTAAGAGTAAAAAAAACTCTATTAAAGTCAGATGTATTAAGTATGTTCCATAAAAACTTAAAATTATGTGTCCTGTTTTTTATTTTGACAGAACGTTTAAACTACTCAATGGGTTGCTATAGTTCCCTTACTGTTTTTAAGGACACACACACACACACACACACACACACACACACCATGGTATAAGTTAGTTTTCTATTTTTAAAATATATTTTTAATTCATTTATTATTAGTTAATGTGAGTAAAATTGAAACTATTTTGTTATTTGAGAGGAATCAGTTGTTTTTCAACATCACCTGTCACCTGTTACAACAATTTATTTGACAGTTTATTTTTACCTATTTTCCTGTGTCATAACCTAATTTCATGTAACAATGTTCTTTTCAATGTCTAATTTTTCTAGCCTTATATTAGCATCATTTGGAACAAAGCCTTAACCATAGATATTGAGAAAGTTTTAAACAAGTCTACCTTACCTTAGTTTTCCCCTTGAGAATGTTTAGTTATCCATGACATTTTTGCATTTCCAACCAATTTTTTAAGTAGACTGTCAACTGCTCTATAAACATGTTGGCATTTAAATTTGAATCACATTGAATTTATAGATTATTTTTGGAGAATTGACATCATTATAAATGTTGAAACATTTGATGCATCAGTATGGTAACTCCCATATATTTAAAGTTTCTTCAGCAGCTTTGGATAATGTCACATAACTGTGTGACTCATACATATTTATATAATCTAGGTACCTCATTTTGAGCTACTGAAACCTGTGGATTTTAGACTCTTAAAAAAACCTAATACTCCGTGAACACATTTGGCAATGATTTTTATCCGGTTACTAAATTCTATTTATTTAATATTTTTGTATTTTCTATGGCAGTTGTTTTTAGTTAGGGTTTTTTTTTTTTTTTTGTAGCTAATTAAAAAAATCATAAGTGATGAGACAATCATTTTCTTTATTTTTTTTATCTTAATTTAGTTTGTTTGGGTATTTCCTTATGTTCTAATGATGCAAAATAGTATAATAATGTTGAAGTAAAAAGTTTCTTTTCCTTCCTTTCAAGACCTGATGTTAAGAATAATTTTGAAAATTTGAACTTACATGTGATACTCTATATTGCTTATTATATATAAAATAATTACCTTCTTCACGTGAAGGCAATCCCTTTGATTTCAGTCTACTGAACTTTGACAAATACCTTACATACATTTATTGCCATAATTATGTTTACTACTTTGTTTAGTAAAAATTTGAGGCCAAATGAATTAATTTAGTGACAAAATAATATTATCATCTAATTTTGTGAATGATGAAGTTATTTGCTAATATGTCTCTGAATATTTTTACATCTGCGTTTATAAAGAAGATTGATTAGTGTGTAATTCTTCCTTTATCATCCTGATGTTCTTTTAGTCTCATAATCTCAACTTGGAAATACCTTTATTTCTTTGTTACCTATGAAACTCAATACGTATATAAAATTTAAAATATTCTTTCTGTTATGTTTGATACAACACACTAATAATGTATTAAAGCTGGTATTTTCCTGTTTGGAAAAGGTTTTTAATTGGTGATTTGATGTTTACACTAATTAAAAACTCAATTGAAGTCTAATTGTCTTTTATTTGGGAATTCCAATTGGTCTTGGGAATTACTCTTACCTCAAATTTTCAAGGGAAAAGACTGCTACATAAAGTTCCTAACATTTTCAAAGACACTCTGCTGAAATTTGTTCAAGCACATTTTGAACTGGTGAAGCTGATTTTAAAGTTTACTCTCTTTATGTTGGCATTTCTGGTCTAGCTATTAAATTATACATTTCTAGAAATATGTTCTTTTCACGTAAGTTGTCAAGCTTTCAGAAGTAAAGTTGCACATAGTTGTTTTCAAACACCATTTTCTATGATTATAGCCCTATTTCAATTCCTAATTTTGAATAAATGACTCTTCTGTCTTTTCTATTCACTCAAACAGGACTACATATTTTTGTTAGCTTGTTCAGTTTACAAACTTTTGATGATGTCATTTAAAATGTTATATTTAATAATAATCTCAATTCATCCTTATATTTTTTCTTTATATTAGCTATTTTTATTAATCTATGGTATGAGTCTTATATCTCGATATTGAATGTGTTTCCACTTACTTGGAAGTTTTTTCTATGATACTTAAAACGTTTCTCTTTGATTTCCTCTTGAGCTTATGAATTGAAAATTTAATGTATTTAAACAATTATAAAGTTATTTTCTTACCTTTTCTTATTTCATTTATGTATTTATAATTTTATATCATTTCTTTGCTTTTATTTTGTCATTTCTTTGACTTTAAATTGTACCCATCTAAGTAGCAAACATCAGCAATTTCCAACCAAGACACTGAAATAACTTACTATTCAAAGAAACTTTGCTATGAAGCATTAGTGATATGTGATGACAGCAGGAACAGTGGTAGTGGAGGTGATTCAAGAATAATGAAACATTGTTATTTCTTACTAAATGAAAGTCACCATCTTGTTCAGTATAGGACTCAGTAGGACCAGTGTAGAAACTTTTCTATTTACAAACCATCCTTCCTCATCAAGTTACCAAGTAATGAAGATTCTACTTCCATTAGCTAGTTTTTCTCTGCATCTGATTGGTGCTTGGTCATTTTCCCTTGCAATATATAACATTTTATCCTTTTGTTCTACCAGACAGTGATCTGCCATGACATACTCCTCTGTTGTGTTGACATACTTGTCCCTGTTCACCAGCCACTTCCTGCATTTTTCCTGACTTATCCATTGTCCACAGAGGAGCCATGGTCGCCTTAGGTGTGTGTATTATTCACTTCCTGTACAAGACTGTGAAACATATTGGTGGTAAGTAGTAGGTAATCTCAATACACAGTTAAACATAATGGAGCTATGTATTAAATAATATAAATACACAGCTTCACTATTTTGGTACTGTTTTATGATAAATTTATAAAACTCGTGTTATCTATCATATCAAGTATTTGTCTCCTTCATCTAAGATAGGGATTAAATGTTTTGTTTTAATAATATCACATCCAAATTATAGAACTTATCATAACTTTCTCTTAGCATCTCTAATTTAGACATGGGTAATACAGCCAAGATTCAGAGTTCAGCTGTGTGTTCAAGTGAGTGCAACAACTTACAGACGAGTTAAGCTACGTAAATAACGCAAATCAGATCCTGCATGAGGGTGAAGTAATAGTAATGAAAGCTTGTGCTTCAGAAACTCAAATGCTTTAAAAGGAAGCACAGTCTATTTTTTTCTAAAACTGCAATAATGCGAGCTCAGTCCGTGACACTCAGCCCTCTCCCAGTTTCCTGAGTAGAGCAATTTGAAAAACACTTCTTTGTTTTTCTCAGAGTATCAGAAACAATACAAACCCTCATGCCCAACAAATCATCTTTGAGGTAATGATAAAGGGGTAGACAGGTTAAGAAAAACAGGAAGCAATCCCCAGGGTGCTTTAAATATTAATCAAAACAGGTTTTCCTTAAGATGATTAAGGACAAACCAAAAACCAGCAGCATGACTCATTTCCAGTCCAGACCAGCCAGGAGTGGGAGGCAGGAAAGTGTCCTGTAGGGTTTACACCACCACTGGGAGGAATGTTACATAACAGTAACAAAAATCAACGACATAAACACAACTGAAAATAACAAAAGATCTTCCTTAGACTCACTGGTCCAGGTCTTCAGGACTATCATTTCACCATATTTACAATAGTCTTGCGTCCTTGTACCAAAGCCAGCAAACCAGAGTATAATTCAACTATAAAAAGCCTTTTGAATTCTGTTATTTTCCATGATTTAGAGGAAAGGATACCTTGGAATGTGTAAGAGGATAAGATTTATACTTAAAAAGACATATCTTAAAAAAATAGAATTGACCTGGGTCGACTCAGCTTTCTTGTCTCTATGAAAGTGATTAGTATCTACATCGTATGGTGATAGCAAGGATGACTAGAATATACTGTCACAGGCAAAGACTGTTGATGGTTAATTGTGACTGTCAACTTGACCACTTAGTGGACCACCTGGCAGAGAAATAGAGCAGATTTTGCTGTGTCTGTTAGGGCATTCCTAGAGAATTTACACAAGGAAAAGAAGATGAGACTAAACCTGGATGATGTTCTAGTATAAGCTGATTTCTTCAATGGGCTACAGGTGGAAGGTAAGAAAGATGTCTGACATGTGTACTTGGCTGTCTGGCATGTGTACTCGGCTGTCTGGCATGTGTACTCGGCTGTCTGGCATGTGTACTCGGCTGTCTGACATGTGTATTCAGCTGTCTGGCATGTGTACTCAGCTGTCTGTCATGTATACTCAGCTGTCTGGCATGTATACTCAGCTGTCTGACATGTGTACTCGGCTGTCTGACATGTGTACTCAGCTGTCTAGCATGTGTACTCGGCTGTCTGGCATGTGTACTCGGCCATCTTTTGGAATGATTATGTTTATTGATGCATAACTCCTCAATTTGTCTCTAGCTTATTTAGCCCTTGAATATGAACTCTCCAGTATGTCTCCATGGAGGTTCCCAGTTCTACATCTCATAGTAGGACTGTGTCATTGGTCTCCATTCTCAGGCTAAGAAACTACAGGTGTGTTTGTCTCTGCTACTTGCACATAGCTGTTGACCCAAAGAGGACAAACTGGGAGGAAAAGACCTTCCCTGAAGGAGGATGACCTTGTCTTCCATAGCAGAAGTCAATCTAATAGATCTGGGTCTATCTTCCTACCTACAGTTCCTCCCTCTCTCCCTCTTCCTCCTCTCTCTTCTCTCTCAGTTCTATTTCTCAAAGGAACTTTAAGATAGAAACTAGAAAGTAACTGACAACAATTTCAAGCTGGTGGATGAGCAAATCTGTTATTTATTGGATCTTTAGCATCAAATATTTAATTCTTTCAAATGACACTCAATACTGATGTGAAACGATGTTGGTAGGTTCTGGCCACACTCTACGTCTATTGAATTGTGTTTCCCTCTGCCCTTTGCAATCATGACCTTTCCTTCTGTGTATATCATGATGCCCTCATATACTCATGAATATCATAATGCCGTCTCAGATCACCAGACTATTTTCTTCTCACTGTAGGAAATCCTTGAAAAGAATAGATTTTAGATCCTGTCTCTACAACCACATTCATAAAATTATTTGGCTAGATGGATTTAGTTTGAATGTTGACTTTAGAAGCACTCCCTGTGCCTAATTGGAATGCAGTCAACTTGGGCCTGTATCAGTCCTTTGGATTGATAGGTGACCATTGTTCTAGACATCATACCCCAACAGACAAGAATACATCTGGAAATGGATATGAGAATTGATCCCAGAAGACAAGTTAATGGATACACGAGAAACTTAGTGAGTAGTATGCATTTTTTGTATCTTACATAGAGAGGCGACCTGTGGAAGTAGGTCTGGTGGTTTTCACACACGAACGTCACACTATCTTTTCCCATAACAGCTTGAACAAACATCCAATCACCTCGGCTAGGACACTGGCATCTACCAAAAAGAAAGAACAATTTCTCCCTACTCTGGTGTTTTTGATTGATTGGATGATGGGCTTATTTATCAAAACGGATGGAAAGTTATGCATAAGTGACCTTAAAACAGCTGTTATCACTCCAGAGTCCCAGTCAGCAGACATGACAACCTCCTAAAAGCTATTCGTACAAATAGAGTCCCTTCTCAGTTCATCTCTTACCTGTTTTATACGCTATTACCTCCTGATACTGGAAGGAGTGGGAAGAAATTACACATATCTGGGAGTGGGCATAGGAGAGGGAGTGGTTGGAATCTCTTACCTTTCCTATGAAGGAGAATCAACAGGCGCCATCTTGTGGGAGTCTTGTGGGAGTAGTCACACATTCTTTGAGTAGGTGGGAAGAGCCCGGTCAGGATCAGAAGATAATGTTTTACAACAATAACAGTCCAATAAGCAAAACTCTAATTTCTAGGCTTCGTTAAGAGAATAATTGTATACATTATTTTCAGCAAAGTGACAGAAAAAGCATGGCCTGATGTATAGGCCTTTACATAGGAGGAAGCATTTTGTGTATATACCGTTCTCCTGAGCCAGTGGGAGTTACAAAGGAGACGGAGCTGGCTCCCTTTCTGGATCTGAGTCTAAAGCGGGTCGGGGTCAGTGTTCAGCACCTACAAAAACCGATTTCTTCTTCCTAGCTGGTTACTTTGTTGCAACGCTGGAGACAATGTTCCTTTTCTGCTGGGGTTGTGCCCCTCTGGTGTGGAAGCAGAACCATCACTGGTCCCTCGGTCCACAAAGCACAGAGCTTAGTGTTTCCTTCAACTATTCCTCTACCCTCATTCCCATGACAGTTCCTCACAGGGGAAGGTCAGCTAGAGGCAGAAGTGATACAGACACTAGTATCCGTTATAAGTATTTCAATATCTCGTTTTCAGGAAACAGGTGGAACGTTTTAGGTCCAGTTACTTGCTATTGTGGGCATAGTGAGAGCTGCGTAAATAGATTGGCAGCAGTTTTCATACACTGTGCAATGAATCCAGATGTTTAGAGACATAGTCTCTGTGTTAGTTGGGGCCTAGTACTATAAGGCTATCATCTACTCCCATCATTTAGGCTTTCCATGTCCAGCCACATGTGGGAAAATATGTGGAAACAGAGTGTAGCTGAAGGGGTCATGTGATTAATGAATTTCCTAAGATTATTAAAGTTCCATACTTTGTAATAGAATAATAGAATAAAACCATAGAAACATTTTGTGAACCTAGAAAGAGTTGGAGGAGACAGTAGTTTATTTTTCAGGACTATCAAAAGAAATACCATTTATCCACTTTTAGCTAAAATTTGACATCTGTGAGAGAAAATATGTCAGGATTCAGGTAGAGAGACAAACAGCAGGAAAAGATCCCACTTGTTATTTCCACAAAGCAGCTTTTTAAAAAGGGAAACCATTTCCTTAGATTTTAAGAGGTGTCTTGAGCCACCATAGGATGAAGCATTTCGTTATCTTCCCGAGGGATATTTTATCATCTGAACCTTCAGCCTCAGACCTCATTTCCTGCTTCTCTCAAGTTGGGCTAGAAGGTCACTGTGCTCAGATGTCCCTCTGTGGTTTAAAGGGCAAGCAGCCATTAATGCCTCTTCATGTTCAAAGCATTACCTAGTCCTGTTCCAGGTGGGAAACGCCACTGAACCTTTCAGTCCGATTTATAAACGTGGAGAGTTCTCAGGGGTTACTGTGGTCCAACCGTAACTGCAATGGCAACTTTTAACTTTGGCAGTTTAAATCTGTTGGAATTGACAGGAAGCCTGCAGACACCCTACTCTATGCCTATAAAGACTCCTTCTCTAGGGCAACATGGAGCAATTCTGAGGAATTCCTCTGCTAGGTACTGTGAAGGCTGCTCTAGAGGATGAGAAATAGGAAATTAGCTCATATGGTTAAACGCATACACCGAGGGAGAAATCTGTTCATTTGCTGTCCCCTTCAGAATTCACCTGCGTTTAAAAGGCTACATTAGAGCTTCACCAGTTTGTGTTAGAAGAGGGCAAGAGAAAACTGGCTAAAGTCAGATTTTATGTCTGCAATTCGGCTGGAACCTGCATGGTTTACAAAATCTTGTTTTTAAATATTCAAACTACCCTCAGAGTATTAATTAAAGAATATCCGGATTTGCTCTGGCATACTTTAAAAGGAACGGTAAGACAGACAATTATCTAAAAAAAAAAAAAAAAAAAAAAAAAAAAGCAGGGAAACAATGGCGACAGCTGGCTTTCTCTGGTCTCTGGTGAGTCAGAGGCCCTCAGAGTAGGCACCTCCCCTGAGGCCTGTTCGCTTTCTGTTTGTGATGGAGCAGCTTGCCCTCACCTCAGGATCTTGCTTCCTGGCACTGAAAAAGTAATCTGAAAATTTGGGCTTGAGTAATAAAGTCTGTGCCTAAAATATAATCAGTATCTTTTGAAGTATTAAATACTTTCTTACTTTACTTACTTCTTTGGAGTGACAGCTTCTGAGCCATATTCAAGTCATGCTGTGAACTAGTGTGTGTGTGTGTGTGTGTGTGTGTGTGTGTGTGTGTGTGTGTGTGT
>JANHMN010000001.1:7851511-7886989 GCA_030674055.1 Rhabdomys pumilio
AAAAAAAAAAAAAAAAAAAAAAAAAAAAAAAAAAAAAAAAAAAAACACCCCCCCTCTTTCCCTACACGCCCCTCCCTCTCCCTCGCCCTCACCCTCACCCTCTCCCTCTCCCTCCCCCTCTCCCGCTCCCTCTTCCTCTTCTTCTCCCTCTTGTTCTCCCTTCCCACTCTTATTTTTTCCCTCTAATGTGAACTGTATTAGAGAGGAGATCAGATGTGTACTTTCTTCGCAGCTGCCTTCAGGAATATTAGTAACTACTGCATTCTTAGGAAAAGCAAAGTGCCTCAGTCCTAATGGCTGAATTTTTCTTGCCTACTTTATTTTGCTTTCTAGAGAAAACTTTTATTTGCTTTTAGTGAATGTAGCGAATTCCGTTTCTGGGAAGATATATTCATTTACTGTTCATGCTTTGTAAAGAAAGCCAATACTCATGGTGTGCTTCTTCTGACATTATTAAAGCAAATCTGCTGTGTCACTTTGACTGAATCTTTCCTCTTCAGTGTTCATACCTTTGCTCATTGTTTTAATATTTCCTGACCACAGATTAAGTATCAGTCACTCTTGTAGGCTAAGCTCATCAGTAAACAAGAGAGAAAAAACACAGTACATTTGCAAAGCTTACATTTTAGTTAAAACAAAAGATGATTGTTGGTGTCTCAGGAATAAAAAGTACTATGAAGAAACAAAATAAGCAAGAAATCGACAAGCAGGGTAAGAGAATACGTTGTCTGCTCTACTGTAGCCTCATAGTTGTGTATATGGACTTGATTACATGGCATCTATGCAATTATGGTCTTAGTTGTGATTCCCTTCTGACTCTTCCTTACATAAGAGTTTATTTAATTTGTAATTTGGGTAGTCCCATTGCTCCACAACACACAGTGTTTGTAATGCTGTGTGAGAGATAATGCAACCCCATATAGCATATCCTCAGCAGCCTAAGGAAGTATGGCCATAATAATGTCTCAGTGATCATCAAATAAGTAGACAGAACTTCAGGGTTTCTCATCTACAGGTTAGAGCATGGAAACATCATGTTTCCATGCAAAATCTGCAGTTAGAATAGTGAGTGAGTAAGTGAATGAGTGCATGCGTGCATGTGTGTGTCTGTGTGCGCGCACACACATATGCACACACACTTCGTGTAAGTATTTGACCACAGCTGCCAATATAGATTCGGTCCTAGATTCAGAAGGGACCATGAAGGTTGTTTTAATATTATTGACTTTAAAATGGCTGGGGAGAATTTCTGGGCAGTAATGTTCTTGAACTGTTAAGTGAGAAAACTATTCTTTCCTAAAGGATCTCTGCAGTTCTGGAGACTGAAGGAAAAGTGGCTTGAATACAGTGAACAGTGGAGCCAAGACGTCAATCATGCCAATCACAGATAGCGTTTGTGTGGTGCTGCTAATGTGTGATAATATACGAGTGAAGTATTCAGAAGTAACAGTTAGAATAATTATTCTCAGAGGGTGCAAACGCTGGGCCCAGGCACGTAATCAACATCCTTTCAGTGTCTGTTGAGTGATTCCAGATGTCTTTATTGAGGGCTGCTCATAACTGATGTAAGGGTCCACTTTTTAATAGTCTCACTCCTCAGATGGACCCATCTAGTTCAAGGTGACCAAATAGCTGTCATTTGTTCTGAGAAACATTTTTTTTTCTGTGCTAATTTAAACTATGTAAAACTCAAAAAACTCATTTGCCAATATTTTATTTATTTGAATTTGGGTGTGCTTAGTTTAAGTTAATATCAGGAGGTATAAGTTAGTTTGTATTCAGAAAAATATTTTATCACATGTCATAAAAGAAAAAAAAACGGAGGGCATTTATAAAGGACCCAGATCTCTAAAGATTTTTAAATTGCTAAATATAAAAAATTAATAGAAGTAACTAAAGAACATTATTTTAAAATACTCAGCATATTAATATTTAAAAACATTTTTCTGAAATATTTGGAGAAAAATGTTTAATGCATAAAATAAATGGGGATCCGTTTGTTCGTATTTTGAATGTTATCTCACGGAGAGATGGCCTATCTTTGCACATACAAATACAAGTTGCCAAGTTGCCAGGAATCTCCAGATGTTAAAGAACACACAAGAGAAGAACAACATGAAAATAAAACTCAGGAGCGAAAGATATTGCAAGTCCCAAGAACATATTGCAAGAGCAACATGAATATAAAGCGAAAGATATCGCAAGTCCCAAGGACACATTGCAACAGTTCAATATAGACAGAAAATTCTAAGCAATACAATGTGAGAATTATCTCATGAACTTCTGAAGATCCACATGCACGTCTGCGTATGTGTACACACATACACAGATATACAATTCACACACGCACACACACATGCACACACACATGTGTGTATATACAATATACGCAGACATGCATGTATACAACATGTCCACATGTACACACAGACACAGGGATTCATGTGCATATACACAATCATAAACACTCATGCAATCGCACTACTCAAAATATGCATATGAGAAATCAAAAGATAATCACTGTGTAAAATTGGTGTCGTGTTTATAGAATGTGATATCAAAATCAAATCACAAAGAATTTTCTATGGATCAAAGTTAAATTTGAAAGAACTGAAAAGTTATAACAATTGGAAAAGTTATTCTTCCTAATCTTATGTGTTTTATATTAATTAATAATTAATTAAATTATAATTAATTGAATAATAAGTAATTATATTAATTATTTTGATGAGTTCCTATGAAGGGACAGTACTACACCATTTCAACTTCTCCATCTCCTTCATCCAATTCTTCTCGTGTTCTCTCCAAACTTCCTTGCAACTCATAACCTCTTTTTTTTTGGATATTAACTATAGTTACATAATTTTTTGTTAACTTTCCTTCCTCCAAGCATTTACATATACCCACACTTGCTTTCTCTCAACTCCGTAACTCATTTTCTTTAATTATTGATGTAGATATATATTCCTAAACATAAATACAATCTGCTTCATTCTTATTGTGCTTGTATGGCTGATCATTTGGTATTGAATAAGTAATTGAGGGTTCTTCCTCAGAGAAGACTATTTTTTGCACCCAGAATTCCCTAGTTGCCTGTAGTTCCCTTACTTTGTCTAGGTATGGAGTCCCGTGAGCTCACCCATGCTTCTGTGTCTGTGTATCTACTAATCTTGTTGTTTCTGTATTGTTGTTGAGAGTTCACTGATGCAGCTTGTATGTGAGATTTCTCTTTTATATTTTCTTTTTTTAAAAAAGATTTATTTTATATATGTGAGTACACTGTTGTAGTCTTCAGACACACCAGAAAAGGGCATCAGATCTCATTATAGATGGTTGTGAGCCAACATGTGGTTTCTGGAAATTGAACTCAGGACCTCTGGAAGAGCAGTCAGTGCTCTTAACCACTGAGCCATCTCTCCAGCCCTGGATGTGAGGCTTCTTTTTCTTAATAATTATTGTTATCTGTATACACACAAATATACATAAGCACCAATTAGTGTTGCTCATATATACATGTGTTTATGGGCAAACACTTGGGACTGGATAGTTTAAGGACTTGTTTCTTGAAGAAAACTGATGGTGCTTTTTCAGAGGTCATATTTTCTGCAACTCGTCATCTAGAGGTGGAATTCTGTGAAAAGTTTCCATAGATGTTTTCCTACCCACTAGTGTTGTCATATGTGGGTGTTTTATTTAGGCACTATTGTGTCGAGATTTCATGGCATCAGCTGCCCTGCGAAATCTACAAGGCATTACCCCGTAGCAGGCATGCCGGTCTTTTGACCGCTATAATCTTTCTTTCCCTCCTCTGCTGTGTTTCCTGAGTCTTATATGTAATGGTTATATTATAGTTGCACTAACAGGAACTTTCTCTCTACAGTTTGACCAGTAGTGCAATTCTATAATAGTTGCCATCTGCTGAAAACCTATTTAAGGCCCACTTAATGGGAGAGAATTGATGCCTATTACTGTAAACTGAGCCAACTACCCATGGTTGAAAAAGTTATAGGCCCTACAGGAGAACCCAATTTTAACACTTTCCTCAACCAATATGATTGTTAACTGTATCTAAAGTACTTAATTTTTACTCAGAGATAAGTGGGAAATTCTTTCTACAGTTTAGTCTAGATTGACACTCAAACAAGCTTTTATTCACTGCTGTTAACTACATTCTTCTATTAGGTAATAAATTTGACTTCAAATGATAGTTTTGTTCATTAACAAACTGTACGTGAATATTGAATGTATAAAAATATCTATCTTACAATGGTGAAATTACAATGTTTGAAAATTTTAAATTATAATAAAATAACAGAAAAATACTGTCTTCAACTAAATGACAGATTGTCCTCATCCTTGATTGAGTTGCTAGCTCTCATTAAAATCATTTTTTACATTAAAATGATTTAAAGTCCAATTTCAAGATAATCAAAATACAATACTAAGAACAAATAGACCTAGAGTTTTGAATTCAAAAGTGCATTTTGTTGCTTAAAAGTATTTAAGCATCAGTGTTTAGAAGCATTTTGTTATATTATTATTGCTTTGTAAATATGAGAAACACTTTCTGTAGAGGTGACTTTGAGATGAACCTGAGTTACCTCCTGAAGTTTGGACAAAAGATAAACATGTAGATAGGAAATTGAATAGGTAATCGTACTAAATCTCAGGGTTGAAATTATTAGTTAGTCCTAACTAAGCACACTGAATAGACACCCAGTACTGCGCTAAGTATTGAGAGAAATCATATGTAAATCTGCCAGATTATCAGGCTGATATGTATCGAACAGAAAGATCAGCCCAATGTTAAGTGTCAGAATAATAACATCAATGTATAATACACTAAGCAAGCAGAGTTTAGTGTAAGGAAGTTTGGTGGATCTTAGGAAGATGTTTTCTTTATAATAGGCAGAGGATGTGTTTTGTTTCCCCAGCTCAGTGTTTTGTTGAATGACCTGCTAGTTTAAAATATGGGAAACATGTTCTGTGCTTAGAAAGCAACTTGTATGTTCCTAGAAAGCGATTCTTTCCTCTCTCCCTCCCTTTTCCCTTCCCTCCTTCCTGCCCCACCCTACTCTTCTCTGTTTGCTGCCAAATTCTCCATAACTTCCTCAAAGTCTTGTTCATGTTACAGCTTTGAGAGATACAGTGCTGATCACTGTTAGTAAAAAAAAAGCAAACCACGCCACAAATACAGTGCTTTCCCCCAAAGCAGCCTCATAGTATGCGGCTCTGCAGAACCCGAGGGCTGAGTGACTGGCTATTGTGGCTTTCTTTTAAATCCATTGATTTAGTTCATTTGGGGACACTAATAATAAAACTGATTTTCTACTAAGACTATTCCATGTCAACTATATTAGTTGTCTAAATCTATCTTCAGTTTCTTTCTTACCTAATAGGTCTACCTTACCATTATACCTCTTTTCAATGATGTATAGGCAAGGTCAAAGAACAATATGAAATTAATTTGACTTATTGTACACCTGCGTTATATTCATTAGATAAGATATTAACCAACTTTTCCAGTCAACTACCATTGTGACTTGAGAGAAGTTAAACACAAAAGGCATCATTTATTATTATAGTACTAGTAGAGTTATGCATTCAGTGGATTTTGCCAGTGGATGCCAATGACCCCACTGGGAATTGTTAGAAGATGAACAAACAGGTAAGATTTACACCTGCTCTTGGATGAGATAACAGAACTCAGGCGAACCCCTTGTGCAAAAGATTAGATAGGTTAGCGCTAATAGCATAGAAAACTCTATTTTCCAGTTTATTCCGACTTAACACTGGGGACATAAAACTTCAATTTGCTGGTTGAGCAGAGGTCATGAGGTGAAATGCGAGCAGAGCTACCGCCAGGTTTCAAGATGTCTGAAGTGGCTGTCATTTGTAACCCAAAAGCATAGAGTTAGAGTGTTATAAATGAAAGTACCATTTTTTATTTTATTTAGTATTTTTTTTTATTCACTTACATCCTACTCACTGGTCACCCCTTTCTACAATCCTTTCCCCATCCTCCATCCCATTCTCCTTTGAGCATGTAGGGCTCCCCTGGGTATCCCCCCACCCCGGTACATTAAGTCTCTGTGAGGCTAGGCATATCCTCTTCTACTGAGGCCAGATAAGGCAGTCCAGCTGGAACATGTCCCATGCACAGGCAACAACTTTTGGGAGAGCTCCCGCTCCATTTGTTCAGGACCACATGAAGCTAGAGACGTACATCTGCTACAGATGAGCAGAGAGGCCGAGGCCCAGCCCGCGTATGTTCTTTGGTTGGTCGTTCAGTCCCAAGAGTCCTGGTTAGTTGACACTGTAGGTATTCCTGTGGAGTTTCTGTTCTCTCTAGTCTGCAATCCTTCCTCATATTCTTCTGTAAGAGTCCCCAAGCTTGATTCACTGTTTTGTTGTGGGTGTCTCAGTCAGCTGCTGAATGGAGCCTCTCAGAGAATAGCCATGTTGTGGAAAAATATTTTCTTTAGTGAAAGGTTTGCCTATAAGATATATGCATTGGGGATCTATAGACCAACTTAACAGATAACCAAACTTGAGGACTTCCTGCATATCATGGATTAAAAAAAAAAAACCAATAACACCCATTTTTATATAGATTTATCACAAGTGCCTCAAGTGTGCATTATTTACTGTTTGATCATTCCATTGTAAACATTTTTATTCAATGCTTTTACGTAAACCAGAGCTGGAGAAACAGGAATGAACAAGACAGACTCAGTTCCAGACCTCTTAAAGCCAATGATGAACACATACTCAATTGATTGCACAGTTAGTAAATAATAATCTTGGATGTTGGAGCAATAACAGGTACTGTGAAAGTAACTGGGGATCTAATAGAAGCTGGGACTCAGGAAAGCTTTACTTGAGACACTGAATTCAACTGATACCATAATAATAGAGAATAGAACCTGGTGGAAACAGAGATATAACCAAAAAGTATATTACATCATCTATAATCACCTTGAGGTCCAGAAATCAACTAGAGTCTCAGGAGCAGGATTCATGGGGAAAATAGAATGAGCTGGCTGGTGATGGAGTCTCTGATCTCCCCACTACATTTTCCACTGACAGACTACGGTCTATGAAATGATATAGTGATTAATGAAATGGGCACAGCAATAGTTGTATAATTAGACAAATTGTTTTGAATACAGTGTAGAAAATGTATTAAGACGAGAATGAATAAAGTCTGTGGAAATGTTTCCCAGAACTAGGAAGCTGCAGTAGAAGCTAGATGCTGGGTGGTGCCAGTGAAAGTGGAGAAAATAAACAGAGATGAGATGTATTTAGGTTAAATATTTTACTTATCAATATATTTTAAAAGTATCTGAGCTAAGTAAAATAAGCCCTAAATTTAATGTTTTAGAACATTCTGTGTAGCAAAGTGTTAGAAGAATCTTAATGAACAATAATATATATGTTGTCAAAACATATTCTACTCATATATTAATTGCTAATCATATATACATACATATAGGAGACGAATATGCACATGAGTGTAAGTTGTTCTTCTGTGAGTTTTAGTGTAAAATGGGCAAGGTTTCTTGGCTAATTGAAAGTTGGTTTGGGATAGTCTGAAGAATTAGCCCAGTGTTCTAGATCAATGCATTTAGCCACTTGTATATAATTTCCTGGTAAAGACATTAGTAAGGAAAAGTTTTTGGGAGAAGTCATAGATAAGTCTGAACAAGTCAGCAACTCATACAAGATACATACATGTTAGTATAGCAATATACACAGCCTTGACTTTCTATATCAACTGACTGTCTACCTCTTTGTCCACTCAAGTGAAATGCAGCAGTGAAGATGTGGCAAGATGGACGTGCTTGCCAAAATATCAAAAGAGCAAACTATAAATTGACTTTGTAACTTTAGAACTGAGTAATACATTTGATCTCATTCCAGTGAGCAATTGCGGCATTTTGATCAGTAGATCTTATAGTTGTTTTCCATAAGCAATGCATGACATTTAAAAAACTAACATGTATGCATGTGTTTATGTATGTGTGAGTGAGTACATGTGTATTTGATAGTGCATGTATGTGTGAGAATATATGTATTTGTGCATGTTTGTCTTATGCTTATGCTTACATATGTGTGTATGCATGTATTATGCATGTATATGCATATACCTCTGTGTATAGGTATGTTTATATTGTACATGTAAGTGTGAGGGTGTCCACACAGGCCTGTCCATAAATGCAGAGGTCATAGGACTAGGTGCAGGTATCTCCTCTATCACTATCCATTTTTCTCTGTTGAGACAGTGTATATCACTGAATCAGAAGCTTTATTTTAGCTAAGCTGGTAAACTCTCGGGGTCTTTCTCCATCCTCCAACACTGCAATGACAGGCATTTTTTACCATCTCCAGCTTCTCATGAAGGTGTTGGTTACTTGAATTTAGGTCCTCATGCTCGCATAGCAAGTACCCTTAAGCAATAATCCATCATTATTCCCCTACATGGATTTTTTGGATTCATTCTTAAATGTACAGTCTTTATTTTTATATTTTATTTGCCTGTGTAATGTTTGTAGATGTATTTTTCCTTCTGAAACCTCTAAAAATCAAAGGCAGAGTATGTGGATGTAATTTTTGTCAATATTTAAAGTAAGAATAAGAGCATGTTATCATTATACCATCTCCACATCTCCAGCACACACAGTTATATTGACTACCATGAAATAAATAATAGAGACAAAATTCAGCAAATGGGTGACTGACTTTCTCACCTTGTTTTGCTATCTCTAGTCACTTTTATTTTCCTTGAGTGTTTAATGACTTTCAATTTGTAGAATAAATAATTCAGGTAAATTTCAAGTACAGGACAGTTAAAATATTCACAGTTTTTTGGTAGCAAATAAATCAGTCTCTGTGCTCGTGGATGAAGTCTCTTAACAAGAGACCCATAGTGTCCCCAGAAATGATTTTGTGAAACTTCTTGATAAGTGCGTTTTCTACAGATATCAAACTACTAAAGAAGTGGTACAGATTTTCATGACTATCACACGTCACTGAGATTGATCAAGTTCTTTGGAGGTTGCTTGTCAAAGTTATCTTAAGTTAAACACCGTGTCTGAGAATTACATGATCTGGAAAAAACCATTTTAAGTCTTTGTGTGAAAAGGTGTTGTCTATTTATTTTATCTTCAAGAAATATTTAAGAGTGATGGACATATGGCTCAGTGATTAGGAAGACGTACGCTCTTGTAGAGGACCTATTCTTGTTCCCAGCACCCACATGAGGGTGCTATAGAGTCATGGTTTGTAGTTCCATTCTCCCATTGAAGAGGTCACAATTCCTTGTAGAGATGGCGTATTCTAGAAACAGATAATGGCAAACATAATGATGAGGCAGGAAAAATCTTTCAATGACAGAAAATAGGAAAATACATGTTATGGGCATTTTTGAGGAGATATAGAAGACAAATAAAGGTTCACAAGAGCCAGTGTTGATAAAAGTAAGTCAAAATAAATAAATAAAGATGATTTGAGTTAACACTCAAAGTACAAAAAATAATACAGTGTTTCATATTTATGTGATCAAATGACTTGATCACATAAACAAATAAATTCGATACAACATGCAAATCTTACAGTGCTCACATGTTTTAAATACAGTGTTTTACTTCAAGAAAGTTGAATGAGATGACATTTTCCCAGGTGTTGTCTGCACACCACTCTTTTCAAAATGTAGTAACAATAGAAGCTATGTGGAGGGTGAAAGGAAATTACTTAAGGTACTTTTATAACCTGTCTCTAATTTTTATATTGCACTAAAATACTGTATTTTTCAAATACTAACTGTGCATTCAAATGGGTTGGTGAATGTTTGGCCAGAGGACACGCCTGGGTGCTGTCTTCAGCAATACCTGATAAGCAATTTGAGACAAGTCCTTTCTTTTGACATGCAACTCATAAGGTAGGCTAAGTAGGAGAGTTGACCAGTGAACTCCAGAGAGCAGTTTTCAACTCCACAATGTTGGAATTGTAGGTACATAACACCATGCCAGGCATTCTTTTAAACATTTATTTGGGGGGAACATAGGAAAGGCATATGGCACAGTGTGCACTTGGAGGCCATCAGACATATTGAAAGAGCTGCTTGTCTCCTTTCACTATGTGGGTCCTCTATACCAGACTTGGATTCTCAATTAATTCAGCTACAAGCACCTTTACTCACTGAATAATTTAGCTTGTCCCCATGCCTGGATCTTTTACAGGGGTTTGGGGATATTGAACTCAGGTTCTCATAGTTACAAGGTAAGCACATGCTGACTGAGCCAAACCTCCACTTGCAAGCAAATAAATTTTGTCATCTGTAAAACTGAGTGTATCAGGCAAAAGTTACAGAGATTTGACAGCAGTCAAATATCCATTTTTGAAGGAAAATAAAATTAAATCAACACCAGGAGGGGTTGCTTAATGTTCAAGGCTGGTGTTGATTACTGAGGAGGCCATAGTGATTTAGTCAACTGACAGTGTGACAGGTATCAGGCTTAACATGAGCCCTGGAAGTGCTTTATTTTCCCTTCATTAAGTCCGCACAACATATTCTGTGCTATCTATGTAGGAAGGCTACCTTATGTCTGCCCTTGTATATGTGACTTATATGTACAGCTTGATTTGAAGCTTAGCACACACTCACAGTGACCACACATGGGCAACTGAGCTAGTGACCAACTTTATTCATCAATATTTATGTCTGTGAAAAGGCACAGGCAGCACTGTGAAGGACTCAAGGCAAGAAGAGTAAGATATGATAGCTATTTCTCTACATGTAGCTAAGAACTCTGGTAGAAAAGTGAAATTAAGTAGAGGACAAATATTAACACCCATCGGTATTTGATAAATTCCATATGCATTTAGGCAGCCAAGGCTGTGCAAGAAACAGTATCTAACTGGGACAAAGTGGATGATCTTCAAGTCAAAGAACAGGCTAAAACAAAGGGGGTTTATATCAGGGCATCTTAAACATACAACCCTTTGTCACCTGAAAAATATTTATACAAGACATATAGGTATATATAATAGGTATAAAGTTAAACATTTATTGATAACAAATCATATAGAAATTAATCTTGGAATAATTATGTTAAAGAGTCATTCCTATAAGGCATTTGTTAAAAAAGTGTGTGTGTGTGTGTGTGTGTGTGTGTGTGTGTGTGTGTGCACTCATGTGTGTGTATGTGTGCATGTGTACATGTATGTCTCTGTGTGTGTGTTACCATGAGTTCATAAAGATCATGTGTATGAGAATCAGAGGAGTTTAGAAAAGGGTGTTGTGCACCCTGGAATTATAGTTTCAGATATTTGTGAGCTACCTGAGGTAAACAGGAGGAACAGAATTAGAATCTTCTGCAAAAGCAGGCAGCACTCTTATCCACTGGTCCCTTTCTCTAGCCTTGCATCTATTATAAAGGGAACCACATTTTCAAACTGATGGGGCAAATGCACTTCTTTATCTGTACATCCAACTTGAATCTCAGCTGATTATTGCGTAAAGCAGGATGTATAGTATCTTCAGTCTTTGTCAGAGTTGATCGATGGTTAGTTTATGACTGGCAGTGCTTAGAACATAACTTCACATAACTTCACATAAGTGCATAACACAAAATGGCAGAAGTAAATGCATGGCTATTTCAGAAAATGTCAGAAATTATGTCCCAAGCCAAAATTCATTTAATGATTTCCTTTTTAGTGAAACTCAAGCCAGCAACTCAAACAGCCATATTTTCAAATCAAAAATTCAAGCACAACACACTCCAAAGTTAATGCTATTTAGGTACATACGGAGGAAGAAAAACATTAGAAGGCTTTTCTTTGTTTTGTTTTCTAAAAAGCATACAGCAGTATGCTCCTGTATGAGAACAAGAAAAGAAACAAACAAGCAAACAAGTAAACAAGCAAACACTCTGAATGCACAGTGTTTCATAGTAAACAGTAGCTTGTTATGATCACAGTAGTTTTCAGGAAGAACTGGGTAGCCTCTCCTGGTGTGATCTTTCTCAGTATGAGGTGCTGTGGGGAAGTCAGTTGTACAGCTGAGATTACCTCCGTTCCATTGCTCATGTGATACTGTACTGACTTTTGGCCATTGCATGCTCAGAAACCATTTACTGTTTGTTTGATAGATTGCTTGTTTTCATTTCTATGCTCATTTATCTGACCTAGGGTCATGACCACTGTGTGAGAAACTGTGCTGGATAGGAAACCAAGAACCTCAGAAGAAGCATAGGAACAAAACTGTCATTTAAATGCTTGAAAGTCATTGTAGCACTCCTAGATAACATTTGCATTTTGTATGGCAAGTCAAAAATGAAATTTCTTCAAGTACCTCTGGCAGTGGTTGTGCTTGCAGTAAGTGTATCTCAGTTAAGACACACTATCCTTTGAATGCTGTTCACTGTAAAAGGCCAAGATGTAGAATATCCCCAAATTAGTAAATTCATTGGATTAATGTGAATGATCAAAGTTGCCTTATTGTTTATTATACCATGGTAAATGTTAGAACTCACTCATATACTCAAAAATAGCAGATCGCTTAAACAGACTATCAGTTATAATTTAGATCTTATGACTTTCTAAAATCTGGATGATGGTGCTTTCAGATCACACCTAAAATGGTGAGGGGAGCCTCTCAGCTGCTGACAACATGTATTGATAGATTTGGTTTATGATTATTTGAGAACAATCTTGAATTCTCAGTGACTAGATAAATAGGAATTGAATGCAAGCAGTATGCATGACCAGGGAGGAATACAGTAATTTCCAGGCCACTTATGTATGGAGAAATGCACTATTTTACCAATGACCATGTGATTAATACTGAAATTTTCTTTCTCTCTGATACCATGTTGTTGAGTATTGAGTTTGCATTAACCATGTGACCTTGAGCCAAAAGAAAAAGGATGCATAAGGAAAAGGACAAGCAGCAGGAGAAGTAAAACACTCCCATACTAGACTGGATTATTTTAATTATCTGAAAAGCTGCAATGCAAAGGGTATAAGGAACTGACTAAAAACATCTAGAGAGCCAGCAATCTGATAGCTGCATGGAGCAGGACTTGTGAACTGAGGCAGAACAATCCCTCTTCTGTGTGAGGAATATAATCCTGCCTCCCGACAATGACATTCACAAAGTAGCAGACCCACCCTGCTTCATAAAAACCTATGTGAAATCACGTGACAATTTAGATCGGTAACCTCACATTCCAACATACAATTCAGCCAGTCTCAGCTAAAGTGTGTTTAGGCATGGTGGATAGATCATCAACACTAGGGGAGAGCTGCAGATTCATGGTTGGGTGTAGCACCAGGAATGGAATATTCATTCACACCAAGGGACATTTGTAGTGAAAACAGCCATGAAGTTGATGCTAAGGCTTGGGAACATGGTGATGGACAGAGTGCAATATTCTACTTTGCTATTCACCACGTCGGATTTTTCCCTTGACCAGTGGCCACTATATGCAGGTGTATTTGATTAGCAGAAACATCATAACCCTGAAGCAGAGCTGGAATAGAGTCAACTGGACGGTGTTTGCAGCCTTCCTGACAACACGAAAAGAAAGCAGAAAGTTATACTGCTACATGCCGAGTACTCCAAGTGTCAGCATCCGCTGCTGGTCCTGCTAAGAAAGAGTAAAAGCAAAGATCATCCTTTACTGTGTGCTGTTCTCAAGTCCTGTGTTCATACAATTCATCACACCCTTGCAAAAATCCCCGTGTAAGAACAGCTTATCCTTTTAAAATAGATAACAAAGAACAAAATGTTGACTTGCTTCAGACAGAAGAACAGGACCCTGTGGACCCCAGTGTGGCTCATGCACAAGAGTGGGATCTTTTCCAACTTGGGAGGGAGTGGGCAATTGAAAATACTCACTGCTAAGTGGCCCAAATAAGCCTAGTTTGTTGGCTTTGGTAAATGAGTAGACTGTATCCTAGAATTTGAATCCAACATAGAATTCAACTTTTTCTTTTCTAGGATGTCATTTGGACTGTTCAGATTGGATATGCTGTTCAGTAGTGAGAAAATCAATGTAGCTCTTTCCATTTCTTCCAATTTAGCTTTTTTGCTTTACTGGCATAAGAAACCAGGGGCTCAGCAGAGTAACATTGTCAGAGACAGTCAAGAGAGGTTGTGTGTAATTCCTGACTTCATCAAGATCATTGGGTGCATGGAGATGACATGTGGTTATCATTGGTCAGAAAAAGAGAGAGACTGATGAGAGAGTCAACTGAGCATGTTACATTTAGGACTATACGTGTATGTACTTATAACAGATATTTATGTAACAACAATTTAATTAAAAAAAGAGAGAGATGGTGAATTTGAAAGAAGGCAACAAGTGATATATAGGAGAATTTGGACAGAGAAACCCATTCCACAGTGTATTTCCTCTATTTACTGGAACAGGGGTAGCTGTCCTTTCTTTTTGATGATTTTATTATCTGCTTCTGATGTGAAACCTTTGTCCTCTGAAGTCTAGATTGTTGGAATACATATGTCAGTTATTTTACTGAGTAATGTCGTTCTTCAAATGCTAATAGCGGTTCATCTTTGGACTTCCTGAGGATAAAGGAGCTCTCAAAAGACATGCCTGAAGAAAGCTTTGCTCTGGATATTCTTCTCCTCTGTTGGTTCTGTGTAGTGATGGATACCACTGACAAGAGTATTCAATACATTCTTCCTCCATTTTATGCAGGAACAAACTTTAAAATAGCACAGATTTATTTACGTGGGAGCCCTATGTGTTTACTCTTTAGACAGGAGTTCCTCTATTTAAACTCACTTTGTTACTTTCCTTCTATACAATGTGAAATGATTAAAAAATGATAAATACAAATGTTCAGATCAGGAAGAAGAGAAAAGATATTAAAAATAGTATAGGAGAAACTGTAAAAATGTGTTAAGGCAACAAAATTTTGTTTCCTGTTCAACATACAAACAAGAAGGTATTCTATTACAGCATCCATGTAACATTTTACTAATCTACCATGCATTGGCTTAAATAAATACATCTGAGATAAATCAAAATGTGTTCCAAGGGAGTCTAATTTGAGAATCATTTGGTTAGGAAGCCCATCAACCATGGGATATTTATAGCAAATATTTTCATGGTGATAGCAACGCGACATCTTAAGGCACAGATGGAGGAAAGATTACGTTGCTTTCCAGAAAAGCCTAAGAGCCTCCAACAGGTAGCTCAGATGCTTTAAAGGACAGGTATTTCCCCTGTGGTGCTGTATGATTTTCCAAGCCCCATTTATTATACAGTAAGATAGTTTGTATGCGTTCCTTTTTTTTTTTTTAAAGATAGAATACTAAGGTTCAAACTCAAAACCTTGGATACCACTGATCTGTAGCCCAAGTGTCACCTATTCATCGATTTCTTTTAGCCACAGAGTTGTATTGTATCTCAGATTTTCCCTAAACTCTCTAGAACAGAGTGTATGACACACACTGTGCCCTAGAAATCCCCATTCTCCTGGCTAGGTCTCTCCAGTGCCCACAGTAACAGCTATGAATTGTCCCAGCTGGTATGTACAGATCTAAGCAAATTTTTTATTCTTTCTTGGTCAGCTTCATTGTGTCACACAATATTGTGTCAACATAAATAAAGAATGGTAGTGATGGAAGCTGCTTTGAGGAAATTTTAGAATCTTTATGTGTTTGTGACACAAATACATTTCCAATCTAGGCTCTATATTTCATAACTAAATAAGTTGTTCATAAAAGTCCAGAGCATCTTACTTTTTTCTACATCTGTAGAGCTGGTGATAGCACATGCCAATTGCCAATTTGGATCAGATATGTTACAGGGAGAATTTGAGTCACAAAATGAGGAAATTAGAGTAAAAGCTGAGATGAAGGGAGATCTACCTCCTCTGTCTCAACACTCCATGTCTAGAATGATTTTTGAAGTCCTGATTAGAAAGACAGACTGCATACTTTTTTTTCTAGAAATAGACATATAAAAATGCCAGGACAAAGCTGTTTGGAGTATGACACCCTTTTGCTGGCAGCTCTCTGAATGGTAGCCAATACAACAGGCTTCCAGTGTTTACCCTCCTCATTACAGAGGTAGAAAATATTGATTACTTGCTTTTCAAGAAAATTACATAATAAATCCAATCTGATTCACTGCTTCCTTTCTTCACATCTGTTCTGACTTGCGGTTGAATCCAGTTTTTACACATTTAAATCAGTCTGTTTTCCCCATACTGGAATGTGGACTTCATATGAGAATCAGGGCCAAATTTGTATCCTGATTATTAATAGATCAGTAATGACAGTTACTGTCTCCTGCCTCTCCTCACAGCTGTTTATATTTTATTTAAAATCTGTAAAAACATTTCTATGTAGCACCTTGATCTGTGTAATAATTTCCTTTTGTTCCAAGCTGCTGAAAGTGTCTTTGAACCACCACATGTAGCTATTCATCTATTCCTTCAAGACAGCTTCACTTTCATCATAAAAATAATAAAAAAACATGAACATCATGAAAAATGAACTCTGAAATCAAAGAGAGAAAACAAAGGTGAGCAAGCGGACCCTGTGAGGCAATAGAGAAAGAACTGAGGCAGCTGCTGGAAACCACCAGTCACCATTGCTCTAAACTGCTCTTGTTTGTACCAGGCAGCAGCTCCTTGCTCCACACTAAAGCCTTTCAGAACAATCCTTGCATTCCTCGTCCACTTACAGCCTCTCTCAGAATTCTGACCACTGTTTGCCTCAGTCGGGAACAAGTGTGTTACAACGCCTCTGGTTGATAAGTAGGTAGTTTTACTCCTGGAAATCCTGCTGTGCTTGTCTCCTTTAGTCTTGAATTTTCTTATTGTTCTAGTCACAGAGACCTCAGACCAGCATTCTTTGTAAAATGAAATATCTACTTTAAAACTTGTCACTGTGCTTACAAAAATAACATGGATATGAATCAGGATAGTCATCCTCTGCACACGCTTCATGGTGATTAAAGTAAAAACTGGGGAAGAGAGGTCTTGAAAATAGGAAACGGAGAGAGAATACTATTCTGCAAATTGCTCTATCACCTGTGAATTACCAGGAAAGGGCTCTGCTTTCCAGCTCTGGAAATGATGAATAAGAATAAAAATAAAATGAACGATGGAGATGTCTTATAGTGGTGTCAATGAAGGATGAGGGCAGGTTGTGTTGGGGAGCACTGGGGTCACATATAAGGAAGATGAGAAGGACTGAGAGGAGATTAAATAAACTTGGGGCTGCTGGAGGAAAAAGAGGATTTGATGCAAAGTCAATATATTTAGCAGTCCCTGTCTTATAGGCAACTCTAAAATGAAGTTACAAGGAATTTCCCACATAATATTTAATGTAACTTTCCTATCTTGTCTTACATAAAAGGAAATGTACAGGTATTTACTGAGATCATGTGTGGTCTTCTGTGACATGAAACAGCTTCTTGTATTTTTTTTGTATACAATGTGAATTCCTGCAAATAAGAATTACTGCAGGGTTCTTAGTGGATGAAAAGTAAGACCGTCTTCACGTTGTAATATGTCATATCTATATGTCTCTACAACCTAAAAAAAATCTAAAAAAAAAAAAAAAAGAGAGAGAGAAAAGTATTTCAAAGTGAGTATGTTTATTTTCATCCCAGGAGAGCCAATTTGTGTGCCAAAAATTTATCTTGGTTTTATGTGCCCATTATTTTCTATTCAATTAAAGAATGTGTATTTACCCTGGCAACACCCATCTCTCCTGATACGCAGGCTAATCATAAGGTACATGGTGCACCTTCTTAAAGCATAGCAGAACCAAGCCATCTGGTTCCTACAGACAGAGATTCCACTAATATACACCATCAAAACTGATGTGCATCAGAGGCTTCTAGTATTTTAATCCTAGAGATCCATTTTTGTGTTTCAGAAGTGCTAATGGTAATTCTGAGCTGTTGAAAGTCCTCTTTGAAAATCAAGTTGAAAAATAGCAAACACCCCAAGGGATCATTAAGGGAGAAATATTTCCATGTATTAAAGAATCAATTTCCAAAGTCAATTATCCTATTGGTTATGCATCAACTACATTATCTTCAGTTTTCTTTAAAATAATTTGCTTCTTTGTTTTCTGTGCTCTATTGCTCCCAAAATACTGAGAGAATATGGTTTGCTTGCTAGTTTTTTGTTAACTTGACACAATCTAGAGTCATCAGGAAGAGGGTACTTTCATTGAGAAAATGCCTCCATCTTAGTGGGTTTTAGGTAACTTCTGGTGCATTTCCTTGGTTCATGATTGACATAGGAGGGTCTAGACTACTGGGGGAGGTTCTGCCTCTGGAATGGTGGGCCTGAGTTGTTTACAAAAGCATGCTGTAGTGATTTCCTTCCGGTCTGTTGCAAAGAGAAGTTTTCCTTATGAGGGGTGAAGACTACATTTATCAGTGGTTATAAGGAGAGAAGTTAGATTATTGTTAGAAATTATGCTGATTGAGTATGTTAGCGGCTGTAGGCCATTATCCATGACCGTCTGAGAATTAAGAAGTTAGCCCGGGGTCCAGTGGCAGGCATAGATTCTCTTCTGTTCAGATTATCTTACATTCAATTGGAAAGGTATTGTTTCCCACCATGTGTGCCACTGCTATACACTGAGAGTTACTGGGCATGCTGTTCATTGTTGCTGCTCAAAGATGTCATAACCACAACCGATCGAAATGCAGGGTTGTGAAGCCCCATTCAAACAAAACATCTACAAGGTACTCTTTTACCTAACACTCGGGAAACATTGCAAAACAAGAGGTCAGTCCTGAAGACAAGTATATGAGAAACACTATACAGACTGATGAAGCTCTATTTAGAATTAACCCCCCCCAACACACACACACACACACACACACGTGCAAAATTATGAAAGTATATTAAGCCATAAGGCAAGGTATAAGAACCTTCCCCCATAACCTCTGCTTCTGTTGCTTTCTCCATGTCTCTCCTTGAGTCTCTGCTCTGACTTAGTTTCTTTTACACTCTATAGAATGATGTAAACAATTACCTCCTCCTTATGACTTTTTTTCACAGTAACTGAGAAGCAAATTCATACAGAGGGTTTTTTTTTTCTCATTTCAATTGACTTTATTTTGAAATTCAAACCCAGAAACTATTCTTGTCATAAAATTATCTTGTTATAAATGATATTTACAAATTATATAAAACTTATCAAAAGATTTTCAGGTGGTTTATGACAAGTTGGTTGATTTTTCTATTTAAAATTACTCGCATTGCATGTACGTTTTATATAAAGCATGTGTTGACTGTCACATGCATCTGTTAGGAAAACAGTTAAATCACTTAGCGGCTGTGTTCGGGATCTCAACGTTCTAACTATTTGCTCATCAATTCTATAATGTTGGCTTTATACTCTAGGCAGATCAGTTATCTTTTGTGTTCTATCCAGATTGCTTGGGATAACCAACCTCATACAGCTGTTCTAAATAGATGCACATTTGTATATAACTAATGTGTAATAAATTATAATAAATTTAGATACTAAGTTTAGGACCAGAGGGCATGGTAAGTGGAATTAATGGTTAATGTGTATGCTGTACAAAGATGAATTTCTCAGTTCAGATAAGGATCACTTATGTAAATAAGGCAGGTGTGGTAGCACATACTTGAAACCCTAGCATTGTGGTTTCCAATTCCATTTCCAGAAGACTCAACAGCTAGCCCTTCTAGCCAAAATGATGGTAATCCTTAGGGTAAGATAAACCCCCCCTTCAAAAAATAAGCAAACCAAAAGGTATATGCTGCTCAACCCAACCCAGAGCTGCCTCCTGCATTAATGTGGTTTAACAGCTCTAACAGCTGAGGAAGCTATCAGCAGTTGATGGCTTCTGAGAAACTTTCTTAAGGATTTGACTTGTGAAAGGCTACCCTGCAATAATCTTACACCTAACAGACAGCATCGAGGATATGCAGTTTTTATTACAAAAGAAAAGGAACATGAAGCTGGGATTAGAACGTGGTGGGAGATAAGAGAAGAATTATGGTGGTAATGGGTATATTTGAACAAAACACACTATATGTATATAAAAATTTTCAAACAAAAATTAATGCAATAATATTGACTAAGCATATAGGATTATTAAGAGAAGGCACGAAATGGTCAAGTTTTTCCTCAGTAGAAGGCCTATGATACCCATTGGATAAATAGTGCTTTCCTTAAAACTGTAATAGGATTTTCCAGTATTAGGTATATTCTAAAACTGAATTGAAGTTAGTCGTGTCCCTAAATAAGATCTAATCTGGAAAAATTTTAAAAATTTAAACAGAAATCAATGAAATTTAAAACACAAAATTTATACAAAAAAATCAATGAACCAATAAGATTGTTGAATGAAACAGACTGCTGAAATCAATATGTATTTAGTCAGGCTAACAACAGCAACAACTACTCCAACCACTAGTACTAGAACAAAAACCTGATGTATAAGTAATTATCTTCAGAATAAGAGATTACATCTCTACAGACCCCACAGACTCTGAAAGTACATTGTATAAGACTCCTAAAACAGCCCGAGAGTAACAAATGTCAATACTTCAATATGTTTAGAAGTTTTTCTAACAAATGGATACTCATTTTTATAAAATAATTCTAGTAAGCTAAGGGTGCTTGGATTGAATTTTAACAATTTATAGATAAGGCTTTGAATACTTTTCTCCAAATTTTCACAGGTATAAACAAAAAACACATTATAGATGAGAAAAGCTTTCTTTGGCTTAACAGCTCAATATCTTTCTTATTGTTGGAAGTTTAGAATCTAAAATCAGGGTGTGAGCATGGTCAAGCTCTGGTGAAGGCCTCTTTCTTCAGTATTTTTTAATATAGTTTTTCATGGTATGCACATATTCCCATAAGCATTTATGCACACACATTCATGTGTGCATGTACACACACACACACACACACACACACACACACACACACACACACACAGACTCATTTTAGGTGCCCTGTTCTCATTATGCCCTCTAATCAGATGAAATTTGCCTCTGTCTTTAATACTGTTCCGTTTGAGGTCAGGGTTTCAAAATTTGAATTTGGGGCATAAGTGTAGAGCATCAACATTTCATTCTTTTATAAGGAATATAAAATTTTAATAAACAGAGAAATTGAGAACAAATTCACAGGAACAATGTCTGTCACTGAAAAGTCTGTCCAACCAGGGGAACTCGTCTAGGCCTTGTTTGAAGCTTTGTTATGGCCATGAGGCAATCCAATTAGGTTTCCATGTGATTGACATCAGATATTAAGACCCCAACTCTCATCTCTTCCTTAGACCGTGCTAAGCAAAAACAGATATTCACCATAAATAGCATTGTTAGCATAAACTATCTGCTCAACCTGTACAGAGGCCAACGCCCTTAAGACACAATCATCAGGCAGAATATTCCAGTGCACTGAAACTTCCGCCCAGGAACTGGCTAAGGGAAGATCTGATTTCAGTGTTTTCTTGAGGATGTGAGTCCTCCCATCCTCTAACCTCCCACACTCTAGTACTTCTAAGACTGTGAACCCACAGGTAGCTGGGGTAGAATTTCATCCAACTTAAGTGGAAACGAAGGAGAGAGGAGCTGAGAGGGCTGATGACCATCCTGACCCCTCTGTCTATGAGATAATGACAAAGGTTCAGGTTTGAATCTCACTCCTAAATAGTCACGGCTAGCAGCAATGGAGGTGCAACTTCAGGAATGCCCAGAGAACAGAATTTTCTAACAGCCCGTAAAATGAGAAACAAAGTAAATGTGCTGGGTATCTTTTTATTGGATGTTCCACTACTAGAAATTTTAGCTAATTTTATACAGCAGCAAAAGGTCATAGGAGACATAAAAACTATAATTATATTTATTCAGACACTATACATGTAGAAAATCAAGGGGGAATTTACAAAATAAAAACTGGTTGTAATTTAAATTGTTAAAGTTAAGGTATAGATCACAATACTAGAATCAATTGAGTTTTATTATTTATCAATAAACAACCAAAGTTTATACAAGTAATATTTAAAGCAAGATGAGTCAGTACACAATCCTAGATAAATATCATGAAGATAAGTTGAAGATCGTTTACATTGGTGAGAAACTATGTAGTTTTCATAGTTGACAGTATGAAACATGATAAATTCTTATAAATTTCTCTGGAGACTTTTTGACCTGAGATTTTTCACTGATAGTTATAAATAGTTCTAATACATAAAAAAAAATGGCTTAGAGTTGTAAAAAAAAAAAATAATAAAAACAAAATAAAATGAAGGAAATCCTGTAAACAACACTTTTCCTAAAAGGAAAAAAACAAACCCTGGGGTCACTACTGTAAATACCACAGTGTCTAATGAAAAAGGAATAAGGTATTGGCATTAGAGCAATGAATTTACATCATAAAATATAACCAGGTAAGTACATCAGAAGAGGGTGCAAAGGTCAGCCTACAAACTCACAGAAACTCATTATCAGCACGTCACAATCCATGTATACTGTCAAGTGCTGCAAGAAACTATGCATTCATATGTAACAGAGTGAATTTGCTCTGTAAATCACACCATGTTCAGAAATTGGTTTGGGTGCAGAAGAAGTGACTCAGAAAGTAATGACATTCGGGGCAAAGCAAGACAATCTGAGTTCAATACCTGGAACCCACATTAGAAGGAAAAACAGAAGCCCAGAAGCTCCCCTCTCCCCTCAACACACTAAGGATCACATCTGTGTGTTTACATGTACAATACAGAAATTAAAGTAAAAAAAAAAAGTAAAGCAATTAAAAATGGGTGTGATGGTGCATTCATATAATACCGGTATTTAATCTGTTTAATGTCATAATTGTCTACACAGCAAGTTTGATGCCAGTCAAAGCTACATCAAATACTCTTTCATAACACAAGCAAAACCAAAATGGACTCAAACAGTATCATGGAGACAAATATGAAATGCAAAATCTAAACTGCCTACATGTATAACAATCTTACTAACCCTCATCCTAAGCCTAACTCCTACTGGAAGTCGTCTAAGTACACAGTGACTGCAGAGTCAACAAATACGTCATGTCCAGCCTTGGTATGACGAGTTGTACCCAGTATCTTGTTAGGTATGTCCCGTGGATAATTTGGGGAAACTTCCTTTTTCCCCCATGTTCTCTTACTCCCTCTTCTCCCCTCTAAACAACAACCACCAAGGAAATAAAACAAAATCAAGGAATGAAAATAAAACAAACAAAGCAATAAGATAAAAAACAAACAAACAAACAAATGAAACATGG
Source organism: Rhabdomys pumilio (assembly GCA_030674055.1). Classification (NCBI taxonomy): domain Eukaryota; kingdom Metazoa; phylum Chordata; class Mammalia; order Rodentia; family Muridae; genus Rhabdomys; species Rhabdomys pumilio. The sequence goes on from JANHMN010000001.1 coordinate 7,874,814, forward strand.
ATACCATTTTGTGTGAGCTAACTATCTAATCACAGGTTCTTGGCCCTGATACTAGTGCCATATACTGATTCTTTCTCATGGACTGAGCCTTAAAGTAAATCAAAAGTTGCTGTTCACTCGCAGCAACAACTGTGCCACTATTTCATTAGTACACCTTGCACATAAGTCTTTGTTGTAAGGTGAAGAGTTTACAGGTGAGTGAAATTATTTTTTCCCCTTTGTTAGCGAAGTACCATCAAGCACCATGAATGCTAGACAGTAGGGGTGAAACTTCTTTTGGGATGCCATTTAGATTAAACTATGTCGAATGTTATAAGCAAGTTGTATCTTTGTCAATGGGGATTTACCATCAGGTTAAAGAGAGTAACTAATAGCCTTGCCAAGAGCCCGTGATGTGTGTGGGGCTCTATTGGATCTGTTAGGACAATGAGTCCATAAGATGTAACTGCTTTCAACCACTGGAGCTTTTACTTGGTGGGCTCAGCTGTCTAGTTGGGACATTCTCTCACCCCATTATATGAATCCATTTAAATTCCTTTCACATGTATGTATATTTGAGAAGCTTCTACAGTGGTAAGTTTACCTACTCCAGTCCAGATGGTTTTAACTGCTGATTGTTCCCCCACATAGTCCCTCCTCTGCCCTGCACCACCCCTGTAATCCTACTATTCTAGCTTCTCATTTGTCTCTTTTAAGACCTTACTCCACCCTGGAAGATCCCATCTGTCTCATAATTTTCACTATCGTGTACATAAGACAGCGCATAGCTGTAGTCTTAGCTTTCTGTTCTTGGATGAAAGGTGATACTGAGCAGCTTTGCATTTTCTTGATCATTAGCTTAGTAGGGATTTTGGCATAGAGCCTTTTCATTCTCTGCCCTTGTTTTCATTGATTTGTCGTTATATTATTTACATGCAGAAGTAATTTTAACAATGGTTTCTGGACAAAAACTTTTGGCAGGTTTATATGACTGAATTTTTTCCCATGTGTGACTTGAATTTTCAATTTCTGTCTCTCTGTCTCTCTGTCTCTCTGTCTCTCTGTCTCTCTCTCTCTCTCTTTCTCTCTCTCACTTTCTTACTTTATGTCTGCTATATTTTTCAAAATTCACTTTACATCCCTTTCGCTGGAGACCCTCCTTGTCACTCCCTTCCACAATCATCCCTGCCCCTACCCATCTCCTTTGAGAGAATGGAGGCTCCCCTGGGTATCCTCCCCCTACCCTGACACCTCATCGAGTCTCTGCAGTACCAAGTGCATCCTTTCCCACTGAGACCAGACAAAGCATCCCAGCCAGAAGAACATACGCCACATACAGGCAACAGCTTTTATTATGGCCCCCACTCCAGTTGTTCGGGAACAACATGAGCTTCAACAAGAGCATCTGCCCCATATGTAAGAGAAGGCCTAGTTCTATTGTCTGTGTGCTTTTGGGGTGGTTGTTCAGTCTCTGAGAGCCCCAGGAGTGCAGTTGTTGACTCTGTTGGTCTTCCTGTGGAGTTCCTATAGCCATTGGTGCCCTAAATCCTTCCCCCAACTCTTCCATAAGAGTCTCCATGCTCTGTAAATACTGGCAAGGATGTGGAGAAGGAGGAACACTCCTCCATTGTTGGTGGAATTGCAAGCTGGTACAACCACTATGGAAATCAGTCTGGTGGTTTCTCAGAAAACTGGACATAGCATTACCTGAAGACCCAGCAGATACAATTCACAGACCACATGAAGCTCAAGAAGAAGGAAGATCAAAGTTTGAGTGCTTCAATCCTTCTTAGAAGGGGGAATAAAATACTCATGGAAGCAAATATGGAGACAAAGTGTGGAGCAGAGACTGAAGGAAAGGCCATCTAGAGACTACCCTACCTGGGGATCCATCCCTTCTGCAGATACTACTGTAGATGCCAAGAAGTGCATGCTGACAGGAGCTTGATATAGCTGTCTCCTGAGAGGATCTTCCAGAGTCTGACAAATACAGAGGTGGAGCTCACAGGCAATCCTTAGTCTGAGCATGGGACCCCCAATGGAGGAGAGAGGGGAAGGACTGAAGGAGCTGAAGGTGTTTACAAACCCATAGTTAGAACAACAATATCAACCAACTAGACTCTCCAGATCTTCCAGAGACTAAACCACCAACCAAGGAGTATACATAGAGGGACCTGTGGCTCCAGCCACATATGTAGCAGATGGCCTTGTTGGCATCACTGGGAGAAGGGGCCCTTGGTCCTGTGAAGGTTCTATGTCCCAGTGTAGGGGAATGCGAGGGCAGGGAGGCAGGAGTGGGTGAGTGGATGAGTGAGTGAGTAAGTGAGTGGGTGGGTGGGAGAACACCCTTATAGAAGCAGGGGATGGGGATGTGATAGGGAGTTTCAGGGATGGATAAACCAGGAAATGGGATAACATTTGAAATGTAAATAAAGAAAATAACCCCCCCTCAAAAATAGAATTGCTATGTTCCTGGGTCTCTGCATTCATCTGAGTCAACTGCGGGGTGGAGCTTCTCAGAGGATAACCTTGGTAGACTCCTTTCTACAAGCATAACTGAGTATCATTAATAGTGTCAGGTATTGAGGCTTCCCCATGGGGGGAGGGCAAGTTGGGCTGGTATTGTTTGGTCATTCCCTCAGTCTCTGTTCTTTACCTCTTCCCTGCACCCTTGTTCACAGGATAAATTTTGTGTCAAAAGTTTTGTGGGTGATTATTTATCCCTATCTTTCCTATGGGTTTCTTGTCTGACTTCAAAGGGTAGCCTCTCAAGTTTTATATTACCAATGCTGTGAGTCATGGCTAATGCCACTCCCATTGATTCTTTGGCACCTCCTCTATCTCAAATAACTGCCATGCTCTTGAGATAACCACCATCTTTATACCCCCCCACACAAGTTGCAAATTTCTATTCATTCTCAAGGCCATATGGCCATCTCTCCTGTCCCTCCCCAAACCTGATCCAGAACCCCACTTTAGTCCCCTCATCATTCCCTTTCCCATGCAGATCCCTCCCCCATCTGCCTTCTATGACTATTTTATTTTCCTCTTCTAAGTGAGATTTTAGCATATTATTTTGATCTTTTGTTTAGTCTCTTTTGTTCTAGAGCATAGCATGAGTATCTTGTATTTCATAAATTGCACCCACTTATAAGTGAGTAAAAATCATGCACACCCTTTCAGGCCTGGGTTACCTCACTTGGGATGATAGTCTCAAGTTCTACCCATTTGTCTACAAAATTCATGATGTCTTTGGTTTTAGTAACTAAAAAGTATTCCATTGTGTAGGTGTTCCTTATCCATTCTTTATCCATTCTTCAGCTGAGAGACATCTAAGTTTTTTTTCCAGTTCCTAGCTATTAGGAATAAAGCTTCTATGAACATAGTTAAGCAAGTATCCTTGTAGTACGGTATATGCCCAGGAGTGGTATAGCTGTCTCTTGAGGTGGAACTATTCCCATTTTTCTTTACTTCTTTGTTTCATTTCTCTCTATGAAGTCACAACAAGCAAAGAAACCACCCATATTGATTTTCAAACTGATTGTACAAGTTTTTACTCCTGCCAGCAATGCTCGCATCTTTTCCAGCATGTGCTATCACTTAAGTTTTTGATCTTAGCCATTGTGTCCTGTGTAAGATGAAATCTCAGAAGTGTTTTGATTTGCATTTCCCTGATGACTAAGGTTGTTGAACATTCTTTAAGTGTTTTTCAGTCATTCAAGATTCTTTGTTGAGAATTTTTGTTTAGCTCTGATCTCCATTTTTTTAACTGGGTTATTTAGGTTGTTGGTGTCTAAGTTCTAGAGTTCTTAATACATTTTGAATATTAGCACTTGGTTGGATGTTGGGTTGGTGAAGATACTTTCCCAATTTGTAGATTGGCATTTTGTCCTATTGATGGTTTCCTTTGTTTTATAGATATTTTTTTTTCATGAGGTCCCATTAATCAATTGTCAGTCATAAAGCCTGAGCCACTGGTGTTCTGTTCTGGAAGTTGCTTCCTGTGCAAACTAGTACAAGGCCATTCCCCAATTTCTGTTCTATTAGATTTAGTGTATCTTGGTTTACGTTGTGGTCTGTGATCTACTTGGATATATGTAGGCTAAGATATTTCAAAACCTACTTTAATTTTGTTCTTTAATATTAAACCTTGCTTTTAGCCCACCCCACCCATCAGAGGGAGGAGAAAATAAAGAATAACAGGAAACAAGGTTTGGGGACCTGTTTAGAAATAGTTCTCTGGAGCTATCCCAATCTTCATTGTTAGCAGGCCAGTCCACTAGCAATACATCAAATATGATTCAGTAGTAGTGGTTCAATCCAGAAGAAACCTCGAGGCTCCACTGATTGGCAAGAGTCAGGGGAAGTGGCAAAAGCAACCAAATAATACCAGAAGTTCTTTGGTGTTTGTCTCTCTATGAAGTCATGGCAAGAAAAGATCAGCTAAGAAAGCAAGGTGAACCACTGTAGGGGTATCATCAGTGAAGACAAGCATCAGTGGAACCCAATAATGACCAGCAAAGACTTGCAAGCCAAAGGAATACAAGAGCATTATCCACTGTCTTTTTACTGCTGCATTATATATACTCTCTTTCCAAATATCATGTGTCCTCTCAAGTGTCTACTCCAGTAAGACATAACATGCTCTTTCACCAGGCAGCTTCCAATAAAACACTTGTCTGTTCTCAGCAGAACATCCTTTTCTGTGTCTGCTTTAGCAAACATCCTCTCATAAGACAGTTTCCAGAAAAACATCACATGACACAACTGACTCTCCAATGAAACCAGAAAATCCCACTTCAGACTTGATTTTTGTACAGGGTGATAGATATAGATCTATTTTCATTCTTTTACATTCAGACATCCTTTTAGATCAGCATCGTTTGCTGAAGATGCTTTCTTTTATTCACTGTATGGTTTTTACCTTCTTTGTCAAAAATGAAATGTCCATAAATGAGTGGGTTTATTCAGTGCCTTTGATTCAATTCCATTGATCAACCTCTGTTCTTGCACCAATACCATGCAGTTTTATTACTATTGCTCTGTAGTTCAGTTTGAGATCAGGGATAGTGATACTTCCTACAGTACTTTTATTGTTCAGGGTTGCTTTAGCTATTCTGGGTTTTATTTTCTATAAGAAGTTGAAAATTTCTCTGCCAATGTCTGTAAAGAATTGTGTTGCAATTTTGATGGTAATTGTACTGAATCTTTAAATTTCTTTGGTAAAATGGGAATTTTCACTATGTTAATTCTACCAATCAATGAGTATTGGAGCTCTTTCCATATTCTGATATTCTCCTCGATTTCTTCAGCAAGATATCTTCCCCAACTTCTTTCTTTAGTGACTTGAAGTTCTTGTCATATAGGTCTTTCACTTGCTTTGTTAAAGTTACACCAAGATATTTTATAGAATTCGTGTTCATTTTAATGGGTGTTGTTTCCATACTTTCTTTCTCAGCCATTTATTATTCATTTAAAGAAGGGGTACTGATTGTTTTTTGAGTTAATTTGGTATTCAGCCACTTTGATAAAGTTATTTATCGACTGTATAATTTCTTTGGTAAAATATTTTGGGTCACTTATGTATAAAAGTTTATATCATTCTCAACTAGGATACTTTGATGTCTTCCTTTCCAATTTGTATCTCCTTAATATTCTTTACTTGTTTTAATTCTCTGGCTAAAAATTCAAGCACTATATTGAATAGATAGGGACAGAGTGGGCAGCCTAGACTTCTTCCTAATTTTAGTGGAATTGCTTTACGTTTTTCTTTACATAGTTTGATGTTTGCCAATTGCCAGCTTTGGCATCCATGTGATGAGTAAAATGAGGCACGCAGCCTTTGGGAGTCAGTGCTTAGAGCCACTGGGAGTCAGTGCTAGAGCCACTGACAGGGGTGAATTCAGATACCTACAGAATATAATGCCAAAGGCAGTCATCAGGTAGAGAATTTACTTAATAGGCTTTTTTTCTGAGGGAAGAAAGCTTAATTTACTGAGGTTAGGGAGAAGGTGAAGAACAGAAAGAAAATTTACACACACACACACACACACACACACACACATGCACGCACGCACGCACTCACACACACACACATACAGGGCTACAGACAGACATACACACATTCACACATAGAATGGTTAGAGCAAATCTTCTGCAAGAAGGCTCTAAGAATTTCACATATACACATGTATGTATACATATACACATGTATGTATGTATATACACATACATACATACAATATATACACACAATTGGTGGATAGAGAAAGCTCCAACACACACCCAGAGAAGCTTTACATATATAATGCATATGCAAAATTTGATAGATGGAAGGAACAATGTTCCAACCCTCCACTCACACAAACTTTACAGATACACACACATACACATAGTTGAAGAATGGAAGGATCAATGTTCCAACTCTCAATACTTTATTTTTTCTTCATAGCTTATATATCACAGAAAAATCTTATAAGCAGTGTAAAATTACAATGTGATTTCACATTAGTTTTTGTATAGTAAATGATCATGGAAAACAGCGTGTTCCATAATACCTTTACAAGAAATAGCATTATGTAGCACAGGTAAAGAAAACAAATTATTCCCCCAAACCCATGTATATCATGACTATGCAACTTGTTATAGATTAACAAAATATAAGCAAGCAAACAAGGTAGTTTTCTCAGCCAATTTCTTTTACTGACAGGCAACAAATTGCAGTTACAAAGAAATGAGTCATTATTTTATTATTTATCTTTAAAGGTGACCTTGTAAGAATCTTAAAAGAATCACAAATCTAAACTTCTATATAAAAATCAGCCGTATGTACCTTATATCCTCAGAACGCATATCTTCTCATCAGCAATTTGTAATAAATCATGTAGGAAGCTGAGGACAAAACAGGTATAAGAAATCAATTATCACCAGTCCAGCTTCAGCGACAATCATCTCAGCAAGTGAAGCCATAGTTCTTGTTCTCTGACCATAAAAGGTCCCTAGCTTAACTACTAAGAGTGTGCCTTTCTGAACTTTAAACTGTTTCCTAAGATTTTGTACATGAGAGCCAATAGTAAAAACATCTCAACCTAGCTTCACTAACAATTTATTTTTCCAAGTGTTGTCTAAGGTTGGTGGTCTTTTCTGGTAGTCTACATTTCTAAGTTCTTTCCTAGGGTGGTGATTGAATCACCAATTTGCTCCAGTAGCAACTCCTGAAGCATTATTATTGTGAATGCCAGAGATACTGCCCTGTGGTGGACTGGAAACTCCCTTAAAGTTTCATAAAATTCATAGATTAAGAGGGATGTGAGGGCAGCAAGCAGAATAGAACTCCATAACAGCATGAAGGATCTCAGGACACCTAGTTCTCAGGGCTGTGGCACATGGAGGCTCACCCATGTGGCTGTGGTAACACATGGACTACATTCCATGATTTCTAGAGCCATTTGCAGTTCTTCCTGCATGGCTCTCAACAGATGTTGGCTACTGGCTTGCTACATATGTACCTTAGAGCCCTGATCACTCTAAAATCTTTAACATAAAGGGCTGTTGGATTTTGTCAAAGGCTATTTTAGCACATAAAAAAAAGATCATATGATTTTTTCTTTCAGTTTGTTTATATCGTGAATTACATTGTTAGATTACATATCCTGAATCGTCTCTGCATCCCTGGGATGAAGCCTAATTGATTGTGTTGAATGATGACTTTGATGTGTTGCTGGGTTCATTTTGTGAGTATTTTATTGATTGTTTTTCCATTAAGGTTCATAAGAGAAATTGGTCTAAATTCTCCTTTTTTTGTTGATTCTTTGTGTGGTTGAGATATCAGAGTGACTGTCACTTCATAGAATGAGTTTGGCAGTGTTCCTTCTGCTTTTATTTTGTGGAATATTTTGAGGAATATTAGTATTAGCCCTTGTTTGAAAGTCTGGTAGTTTGGCACTAAAAGCATCTGATTCTAGGCTTTTAATGTTGGGAGAATTTTAACGACTGCTTCTATTTTCTTAAGGGCTGTAGGGTGGTTTAGTAGTATACCTGATCTTAATGTAACTTTGGTAAGAGGTGTCTGTCTAGAAAAACCATCCATTTCATTAAGACTATCCAATTTTGTGCATGCAGTACAGGCTTTTGAAGTAAGACCTAATGAGGAATTGAACTCCTTCAGTGTCTGTTGTTATGTCTCCCTTTTCAGTTCTGATTTTCTTAATTTAGATACTGCCTCTATGTTTTTGGTTAGATTAGCCATTTGTCTATCTTGCTGATCTTTCCAAATAACCTGCTCCCTGCTCTTGGTTTTGCTGATTCATTTTATTGTTTCTTTTATTTTTAACTGATTGGTTTCAGCCATGGTTTTGATCATTTCCTGACTAGTACTCCTCTTCTGTGCATTTGCTTCTTTTTTCTATAGTTTTCAGGTGAACTATTTTTGTTTGTTTCAGTTTTTATTGGCTATTTTATTTGTCTACATTTCAGATGTCATCCTCTTTCCTCATTTTCCCTCTCTAGAAACCCCCTATCTCACCCCCATATCCCTTTTGGTTTTATACTATTTTAAATACATGCAAGTATCAAGGTCAGTTCTAGGTTGAGGAATTAACAGTACAATAGGTGCAAATAGTCAAGGAATAAACATGACAATATACACAAATAGTCAAAGAACAAGCAAGACCATAATCAAAGTACCTTGATCATTCCTCCCGTGATCACTGTTTCTAAGGGCTTATCAGGATGACCAAAATATCTGAGCCAACTTTCCTGTTCTAGACCAAAGTCATTTTTCATGTCTGAAGCCTACTTCACTGTTCTAGCTTAAGATTTAGATTCCTGCCAAGTTGCTTGTATGAGAACTTTCTAATTTCTTTATAGAGGTATATAGGCTATCGACTTTCCTCTTAGCACTGTTTTCAATGTGTTCCATAAATTTGGATTGTTTCTCCATTTTCATGAATTCTAGAAAGTCTTTAATTTCTTTCTTTATTTTTTCCCCTGATTCAGAGATAATTGAGTGGAGAATTGTTCAATTTCCATGAATGTGTAGCGTTTCTGATGTTTCTGCTTTTGAAGTCTAGCTTTGATCCATGGGGGTCTGATAAGATACAAGGTGTTATTTTAATTTCTTGTATCTGTTGAGGCTTGCATTGTGACAGACTATATGGTTAATTTTTGAGAAGGAGCCATGAGTTGCTGAGAAGAAGGTATATTCTTTCATGTTTGGGTGAAATATTCTGTCTGTTATGCCCTTTGATTCATAATGTCTGTTAGTTTCATTATTTCTCTGTTTAACTTCTGTTTTGAATGATCTATTCATTGGTGAGAGTGGGGTGCTGAGGTATCCCAGTATTAATGTATGGGGTTTGATGTGTGAGTTAAACTTTAGCATTGTTTCTTTTACAAATGTGGGTGCCCTTGTGTTTGAGGCTTAAATGTTCAGAATTGAGATATCATTTTGGTAGATTTTTCCTTTGATGAGTATCAAGTGTCCTTCCTTGTCTCTTTGATCAATTTTGTTTAAAAGTCTATTTGATTAGGCATTAGAATGTCTGCTACAGTTTGCTTCTTGGGTCTGTTTGTTTGGAAAACTTCTCTCCAGCCCTTTACTCTGAGGTTATATCTATCTTTATGGCTTAGGTGTATTTTTTGTGTACAGTAGAATGATGTATCTTGTGTTTACACCAATTGTGTTAGCCTGTGTTTTTTATTGGGGAATTGAGTTCATTAATCTAGAGAGATATTACTGACCAGTGATTATTAATTCCTGTTGTTTGATGTTCATGTTTGTGGTATCAGTGTGTGTACGTTTGTGTGTGTGTGCTTCTCTTGTTTTGGCTGGTAAGAAATTCCTTATTTCCTGTGTTTTCTTGGATGTAGTTTTCCTCCTTGGGTTGGAGTTTTTCTTCTGGTATTTTCTGTAGTGCTGGATAGATGAATAGATTTAGTTAGAATTTGGATTTTTCTTGAAATATCTTGTTTCTACCATCTATGATTACTGAGGGTTTTGCTGGGTCTGGTAGTCTACATTGGCATCTGTGGTTTTTTGAGAAGTTGTATGATACTTATCTGTCCAGTCTCTGCCAGCTTTTAGAGCTCTGTTGAGAAGTTAGGTGTAATTTGGATAGGACTGTCTTTGTATATTGCCTGGCATTTTTTCCTTGCTGCTTTTAATATTCCTTCTTTTTCTGTAGATTTTGGGGTTTGATTATTATGTGACAGGAGGATTTTCTTTACTGGCTCAGTCTAATTGGTGTTCTATAAGTTTTTTCTATGTTTATAGGCATTTTTTTCCTTTAGGTTGGGGAAGTTTTCTTCTATGATTTTGTTGAAAATGTTTTCTCATCCTTGGAACTGGGACTCTTTGTAGAGGACTGCTCTGCCAAATGTTGGAACCCACACTACTCCAAGCTTTGGGGGGTAATTGTCCTGGCTCATACTGCTGCTCTGGTCCATGGGTCAGGGTTCAGCAAGAGAGAGAGTGAGGGTGGATGCGAAGAACAGAGACCAGACAGAGTGTGATTCAGTCTTGTTTATTCTCAAGTCTCTCTTCTTCTCTCCTTCCAAGTTTCTTGTTCCTAGTCCAAGTCCTAAGTCTCGAGTTCCTAGTCCCTAGGTCCTAGTCCCTGGTGCCTCCAAGTTCCAAGTTTCCAGTCCCTTCTTCTGTCTGCCTCTCGCCTTTTATAAGTTTGACTTCTCAAGTCACACCTTTAGGTCACGCCTTTAAGTCTCATCTCTAAGTCACACCTTTAATTCACACACACCCAAGGGAAAATCCTGGGTATCTAAAACAAGATGTTATCAGAGTGTACTCAGCTGTTGTAGGCTGTTGAAAACAAGTCTCTTGTTAGGGTATATGGCTCAAGATGGCTGCAAGGATGATACCTGACTTCTGTCAGCTCCCCACAACTCTTCACTTTCTTCTATTTCTATTATTTTTAGCTCCTAGGTCTTTTTTATTCATGATTAACTCAGTTTCTTCTTTTTTTTATTGCTTCTTTTTCCATTTTCAGGTCTTGAATAGGTTTGTTTATTTCCTTTACCTGTTTAATTTCATTTTCCTGTGTTTTTAAAAGATATATTTGTTGCCCTTTAAAAGAATTGTACATATTTGTTTTTTTTTCTTGTATTTCCTTATCGGATTTATTTATTTTGACTCTAAAGACCTCTATCATCTTTATAAGATTCGTTTTAAGGTCATTTTCTTGTTCTTTAGTTACATTAGGATACACAGGGCTTAGTGTAGAGTAGCTGTGCTCTGAAGACGTCATATTGCCCTGGCTTTTGTTGACTGTGTTCTTTTGAGAGCCTTTAGCTATTTGGATAGCTTTGGTTCCTGTATGTTCCTGTTGTAGTTGGTATTGGGAGGAGGATTAGCCTCAATGATTCTGATGTGCCAGGCCTCTGGGAATCCTTGGGCTATATGCTTCTTGATCAACAGAATGTATGGATCCAGATTCTTATCTGATGAAGGTGGGCAGAAAGGTGCTGAGATAATGGTGGTCCTCCCTGGATAGCAGACTTCTCAGTGCAGCTTAGGGTGCCCCAGAAAACACATTGGGTAGGGAAGAAAGGTAGAGAAAGGGAATCTGAATTTCAATTTCTTAATGATTTGTAATTGGAAGATGCCAATCTAATGAATTTAGATTTGTAAATTAGTTTTATCTCATGCTTTTTCTTTAGTTTCAAAAATATTAAATCAACAGTTATTTTTCATCCAATAAAAATTTTAATTTATTCTTTACAGTTCTGTGCAAAGGACTGTGGTTTATTGCACCAAGTGATTTGCCCCTTGTTTTGCCACAGTTTTGTTTTTTGGGGTTGAATTTTTATTTTCCATTGACTTATCTTAGACCATTTGCCAGTGAAATCAATCAGCTATGTAAGAATTGCTCTACTTATAAATTTTCAATTTTTTTACTTTGATCTATATGTTAATTTATGTAGGAATCCTGAACAATGAAAGCACTCAAATTAGGACTAAGACAAAGACATCACTATCAACACTACCCTTTAATGCTTATTGGTATGTGACAAATTGATGAGTGCTCAGAAAATTATTTTGCTTAAGCATAAAACATGGCCACACACACACACACACACACACACACACACACACACACAGATAGATAAAGATAGAGATAGAGATAGAGATATAGTTATATAGATATATAGATATATAGATATATAGATATATAGATATATAG
>JANHMN010000001.1:7889045-7912697 GCA_030674055.1 Rhabdomys pumilio
ATATACTATATACTATATACTATATACTATATACTATATACTATATAATATATAATATATAATATATAATATATAATATACTATTAATAAATAAATTACTGAAAGACAAACAAACTAGTAAACAACAACAAAAATAAACAAAACTCCTTCTTTTCTTATTGACCCATCTTAAAATTCATTTCTGAAGGATGGTTAAGAGTATCAGCATTGCCTGAGTAGAGAGCATGCGTGTTTGAAAGAACTCTTGGGTTCTTATGGATAGCAACTTGCAGCTTTGTCTCTGCTTCTGTTGTTACAGTTCTATGTCAACTGTGAACTACAAGACAGAGCAGGGTAAACACAGAAACCTGCATGTGCTACAGCAGGGCAGGGTGGGGTGGCCTGGAATACTAGAGGCTGTAAAATGACAAGAATACAAAACAAACAGCCAAAAATTCACAGATTAAACAGTAAGTTAAAATGTCCACGTGCAACATAGGTGAGAACAGTGACTGATGAAAAGCTAAGAGATTTGCAAGACAAAGTTCATTCTTGTGTGTAACTGTACATAACACTTGAAAACAGACCCTTTAGTAAAGTCACATACTGCTGCTAGTGAAATCCCAGGCATATTGCTGTCATGAGATGCTGAGACCAAATGAAATCTTTTCTGCATAGCTGAATGAATAAAGAACAAAAATTGGGCACATTACATAAAAAATAAATCACACTTCAATTAGAAGTGCTAATTTTATGCCTCAGTCAAAGACTCTTTAAAATGACTAAGGCGTCAGCAAAATGGGCTGTTTGAACTTCACCCTCCGCCATTACATCCATCTCTCCTTAGAAGCACTAATATACAAAGGACCTAAAAGTGGCCCATAGACCTCTGGTTGGAAGAATAAAGTGAGGATAATGAGGTTAAATTGGATAAATTGCATCTGGAAAAATCAGAAGTTATTTGAGAACTCAATAGGACTCTGCAGGTCTCCTGTATTTAAACCACCACTTACATTTAAACTATTATTTAGTCTAACTTTCCTATGTAAAATGAATGAACCAGAAATTATGACAAGTTAGGATGGAATATAAAATGGTAAAGCAGATAGATTTAGCCACAATGTGAAATCCGTTTTCAGACATAGCTAAATCCCAACACTCAAGCTTCTGCATAGTTATTATTTTATAGTAAGAAAATATAACTGTGATTTGCCATCCATAGACTTTTATAATGCTATGATAGTATAGGCTGGACTTTTATAGGATATTTCATGTTTTACTTTTATTGCATTAGTAAAATTGTTACTGATCAAATGCACTATTTCTCATTTTAAAGATCATGATTGATGTGCTACATTTTTAAGTCTAGTCAGTTATTACAAGGTTTTTTTTTTTTTCCTGTAGTAGAAGATTTTTAACATGCCACATCTAAGAATGGTCTTTAAATGACGTTTGGTTTCCTGCTTCCCTATTGAACATGGATTTGGATGCCATAGATGTTATCAGTTAAGACCAATACTGTGTTCTTATCCCATTTTTCCACCAAAGAACTCTCTAGAGAATACTAAGCAATTTCATTTAGCTTCTTTTCTTGAATTTTTTTAATCAGAAACTATGCTATACTAAATTGTACCAATCACATGTGGCTACTATAAATATATAATGATAGTTAAAAAGAAAGTAAATTCATGCTTTGCACATAGATTTTTCTTAATACATACTTACTAGTTTGCATTTCTTCAGAGTAAGCAAGGGTTAGAGGGACATAGGCAGACAGGGTGAATTAAAGTGGACTCCCTGAGTTGGTAGTTTTTTATTCTGTAGAAAACACTGAAAGGGCAAGGCTCAGCTGCTGTCTGAACAGGGCCATTAGGAGGAAAGGACAACGTCTTTACAAATCACCCAACCCTGAGTCCCTCTAGCTGACACCCACGTTAGGGACCTGCCACCTTAAAGTGGGTATGTTATTTTCACCATCTCCATGGATCTTCAGTCATTCTTGGACCTTCCTTTGGATTTTTCATTACACAGAATGTCATTACAAGAACATTTTGAAACCAGTTTCTATGATAAGATGATGATACATCTGCCATTTTATTAAGTGAAATATCACCTCCAGGAGTCCAGACCTACTCAAACCCTATGGGTTTCCTAAAGTGGGTTGACGCTACCTCTAATATGAAATGAGCTGTGATTTCTTCTGTACCCTGAGAGTTTCTTACCAACGAATCCTTTTTCTTCATAATTAGTCACAACTCTGCAACTGAGCACCTCTTGAATCTCCATAATGCACACTATTTTCTTGCTATACAAGGACTGGTGACTAGAATCAAATGTATTTGTTTATTTATATCTGCCACATGCTACTACATCATTGATTATGCACAAATATAATCTTACTCATACTTGCTTTATACTAACATTGTTGACATAGGTGGTACTATTATCTTGTGTGGTAAATGTGGAAGCCAAGGTTCAAAGTTACATTTCCAAGTTTCTATGGTTTAAAAAGAGTATGGCTGGACAGAGTCATATCTACTCAGGCTCCCACGCCCTCAGGTCCACTTGCAAATATTTTATTTCTGCTTCGTGGATATGAACAATATGAGTGAGTAACAGGTAAGCATTTTGGACCACTAGTTGTAAGTTTACATATATGTATGTGTATATGTGTATGTGTATGTATGTGAATACATGCATAAAATACATACTTACATACACATCATATATAATACATTCATATATGTTATACATAATATATATTCATATGGTATTAGTTACAGTTTCTGCTATGCGCAATGTTCAACAAATCTCCTGTCTCTATTTAATGATGATAGTTGAGAACTTCAAATCAGACATTCATTCTGAAACTTGCTCCCTTCTTCATCATTATATTCACCGCATCTTATTGTCTCTCTGCTGTGAATATTGAAGCAACCTGCTGTGTTATGAGACTGTTTAGTCTCCTATAACCAAGGCCAACTGAAACCTAAGTGCAGTTCTTGCTATTAATGAGCCCGTGAAGAGAACTAGAAGAATTAGCTAAATTGAAATAAGCAGTCATAGGTGACAAATATCACTAAGCCTCATACATACATGGTTCCTTTAAAGCTAATTTCTAGGAGAGGGGAATAGAAATGTGGAAACCAGGGGTTGGGGAGTTCTTCAGGAAGAAGTTATAAAGGGAGGCTGATTATCAAGCAGTAAATTGTACTGAAATAGGGAAAATAAGCCTTTGTTGGCTACTAGTGGTTATAGATACCACTGACGTAATGTTGAAGCTGCCACAAAGGATATTAAATGCTTTCTTCGTAAAAGTAATACATACTTAAGAAGAGATGCTCTGCCTACTGTAACCATCATGTAGTATGTATGTCACTTAGAGCCACCAATCAGTAAATGTTGCTTATTGTCTATCAAACAGTATTCATCTTTTCAAAAATTAATCACTTTTAAATTTAGGCAGATAAAATTGTATGTATGTTTCCTGTGTGACACAAAGTATTAGAGTATAAACACACACACACACACACACACACACACACCACAGAAACATGTATGAATAAATTAACCTCACTAAGTAGCAAACATATTACATACTTACATGTTTAGAAGAGAGTGCATGGCATTCACTTGCTTTTCATTTTCTACAGTATTATTTATGAGTGATCCATATAAATTTGTGAAATCAACAGCAGAATCCTGTTCATTTCTATAAAATGTATCAAGTAGATGTACTTAACCTCCAAGTCAGGGTCTTTTCTGTCAGCATACATTCCACCACTACCAAAGCACCAAGAAGTCATATAAAAATATAATTTGGTACTTCACATACTTTTTACTATACACCTAAGTAACAGAATGATGGTAAATATGCCCATTATACATCCCAACATTATGTATCTTTAAACTAAGTTGCTTTAGCCACTTATGAACAACTGTCCATGTGGACAATGAAATCTTTCAAAGAGCGTAATTGTAATCTAGTTCCCAACATGGAATAGGTAGTAAATTTGGAGACACAAATTTATTTTCATGATCTGAAATTTGTTTATAATATACAAATTATTGTCCCTGTTTCAAATAGAGAAAACATTATCAACTACTTTATAAATTTCAAGCTCTTTAAGTGGTAATGAATAAACTTCCACCTCGATTCTGAGAAAACAAAACAACAACAACAACAACAACAACAACAACATCCAAAGAAAAGAAAAGAAAACTCCAATTTGTATCCATCATCTTAGTTTTCTGGCTGGTGCCAAATTTGTTATGCATCTAACACTTAAGAATGGGAAATGCCCACCAACCATTTACACTGCTCATTCTCAGGTTGAAATGGCAGACACTGATTCTTTTTATTCCTTAAGCCCACCCTTGACAGTATTATGGTGGAACTACGGAAAGATTTGAAAGATGGAATAAATCTGTACTCACCATGGATTTTAGAACATGATTTCCTTTTCAAAGTTAGCTCATCCTAAAGCTAGTCTGGCCAACTGAAATTTCAAAAATATTTTTTTTAGAGTTTGGATTCAATTTGTCATAATCTGAAACTGCGTTAGCTCTCACCAACTTTTCCTACACTCGAAATTTTCTTCTCTCCGAAGTAGTGTCTTAGTAAGAGGTATGGCATACATGATATTTTAAGTATAAAGACTGCTTTTAATAAGCTGTATCTTCCTGTTAGATTGTGCTGGAGTGGAGAGAAGATAGGATTCTCACTTCTCACAGTCAAAAGAGAGGAAGTCCCTCTGTCTCATGGTAGACACGAGTGATCTTCCAGAACTAGTGTAACTTTCCCTTCCAGAAAAAAGTTAAGCACACAAACTATAATACTCCGCACCTGGATAACATTTCATTGCTGTGAAATTCACAAGCCTCAGAGTGCTGGACATCAAGCAGAGAATGTAAGAGAATGATGAAATGAATCACTGACCTGTGCTCAGTTTCAGTAACACAAATATATTCCTCACCATCTTTTCTCTTTAGAAATAATATTTGATGTATATGAAAAGGTAGTACTTTAGTAAAAATTAGAAATGTGTGTATCCTTCCATTATATGAACTCAACAAACATCAGCAAGCAGTCAGCATGCCACAGGAGGGTGAGCATATAGATCAAATAATTTTACCATCTGGTATAAAACATGAACATGTATGAAGTGACATGCTCCTGATTAGATAGCAGCACATCACAACAATTACATTTCTGAGGGAGAAGAAAAATGTGTTGTCAATTAGGAAATGCTATCGTAAGACAACACAAAATTCTGTGCCAACCTTCTTGCTAGGTAATCAGTAAAAACACAAATATCAAAGTTGTTTGTACCTGAGTCACTGATTATTGATGTGATTCAGAGAAAAAGACACTCCATCTTTATAAGTTTGTGCCTTTGCCTGTAAAACAATAAAGTATCAGGACAGTCAACACAGTAGAATTGACCCAGGCTAAGAAGCCTAGAGTTCATAGATGGTAGGCATCAGTAAGGGAGCCACTGCAAAAGATATCACATTGTTCCATTGCTGTTTCTTATAGAATTCTTGGTAAAAACAGGAGACACTACAATACAATTAATTTTTGAGTGTGTGTTTTTGTTATCCCAAGCAAGCTATATGTCCTAGCTGTTGCTATACTAGGGCAGACCATTTACACATTTTTTATCTATTAAGGAAATTTGATTATTGTAGCAAAATAGTGTGGGACATGACTAGTGGTATTGAAATTGACACAGGACCTTCATGCTTATGTTTGCATGTATTTCTGAGGGAGACAATACATTAAGGACTGTCATTAGATAAACAGGTGCAATGAGCCCACCTGCAAAATTAGTTTATATGCACACTGCTGGCAATAATAGAGAAAACTGAAGATTGACGTACTAGCTGGGGTGTTTTTTTCATAGACTCATCTTTGTAAGAGCAAAACCAAACCATCCTGCACACATAATTTGCCATTCATTTATTTATAAACTCTGTTATTTTTCCTTATTGAAACAATGTGAATGGCTACAATCTTTTATAGAGTGAACAGCTTTTGAGATCAAAAATGACATTGTGTTTTACAAGTTTTACAGACCAGTTTGCATGCTTGCATTCCTGATTTTAATTTAACAGTGTCATGAATGCTTACTTTTTCAATTTCAACCAAGGTAACCAGGCAAGAAATCCAAATGATTGAAAGCAGTGATTGATGCAAAGAGTGGGTTTTGAAGCATTTAAGATACATTTCCGGGCTTGATTTTTGTGCTGGGAAGTAATTTCAGTCTACCTTGAATGTTTTACTTTCTTTGGCTTAGGTACACAAAATCCGAAAATGCTTTTCAAAATGTAAGAACTGAAAAAAAAAATAGCTTGGTTGAACACTAAAAGCATGTACTTGCGAAACAAAGGCAAGCCGACCCCATAAATGGGATTGATAGAAACTTTTAACAGGTGTTATAGAACAATTAAATATGAAGCCAGCAAAATATATCTTCAAGAAAAGCCTGTTGTCAGCCTCTTACATCCAACAATATTGATGATCAGAGAAGCAAAGCCCTCTACTAGAGCTTGACAGTGGAGAAGGCTGTGGTCAATTTTCAGGCAGGTTCTGTTACCTCTCTAACCAACAGAGTGCTACAATACTTCCAAGTATGAAACAGGTTACTGGGGAGTATTTTCATTTCCATTATTTTGATGATCCAGATTCTGGAATTTGCAATTTATGAGAAAAATGAAGGATGTGTTTGAAAACGAAAGACATGAATGTTATTGCTGGGATTTTATCAGTGTATGCTTGTGTAGGTTTGAGGACTCTAAGACGAGCATCCATGCTTTCTGCAGCTCACTGGAAGACTGACCTGGAAAGGATGTGGTACAATTTCACTATAGAGACATTCAAAGAGGCTTTGGAAATGCCTTAGCTGGCAGTCCTTACTAATGTGTGCCAGTTCGAATCAGTGTCTAACATTATGGCAGCGGGAGCAACGTGGAAGAAATAGAAGCTTTTACACAAGCAAAATCTTCTACTAGTCAGGTCCTATAAAAATTAGTCATGCCTTCTGAAGGATCTACTCTAAACTTCCATTTCTTTTTTTTTTTTTTAACTTTTTTTATTGGATATTTTATTTATTTACATTTCAGATGTTATCCCCTTTCCCCATTTCCCCTCCCTAGAAATCCCCTATCCCATCACCCCTCTGTAGGACCATGAAAGGGGTCTTGGTTTTGGTTGAAGTGCTGGCTGGAAAGCCCAGAGACCCAACAGGTGTCCATTGCCTGTAAGGGATGGGCATCTATTCCACTTTGCTCCCAGAATCCAGGCTCCTAACATGTGGACTGGAAATCCATTGACCTGCACTGTTCAGTCAAGTTTAGGGCAAGGCAATCCCACCCAAAGAGCACAGGTAGACCTCGTGACTACAGGCCTCAGGCCTTAGAGAGATTTACATACTAATGAGATGCCCGAAGGCCAGAGGGTAGAGTCAATTAAGCATTCTTCCCCAGCCCCTTTTCCTCCCTATTTAACTCAGGTCTGCCCTGAGTTTCAAGGATGTGCACATCCAGATTCACCCATCATCCATCATGCCAATAAAGCCATTCTGGAAACCCAAGGACTTTCTTGTGTCTTTGGGGCCATGCTGTGAGGAACCTTGGAGAAGGCCTTTAATCAGCTGCTGTAGTCACAGCCTCCATGCCTAACTTCTCACCTGGAGGAACGTTCAGCATTCCCAGTCACCCTACCCACACCCCTCCTCCTTTTTGCTTTTATACAATTTTAATTACATGCAAGTATCAAGGTCAGTTCTGTGTTGACAAACTAGCAATACAATAGATGCAAATAGTCAAGGAACAAGAAAGACAATATACACTAATAGTCAAAGAACAAGCAAGGCAATAAACATAGTTCCATGAACACTCCTGTGATCACTGTTTCTAAGAACTTATCAGGGTGACCAAAATATCTGAGCCTACTTCCCTGTCCTAGCCCAAAGTCATTTTCATGTCTGAAGCCTAATTCCTTGTTCTAGCCTAGGATTTAGATTTCTGCCCCAGGTACTTCTTTGCTCTAGCCTAATGTCAGAATCCTGCCTGAACCCCACTTCCTTGTCCTTGGCCAATGTCAGATTCCTTTCAAACAGCCCCAAAAGCTCTCCACATCTCCCCTTCATTTATTTTATAAACAAGACTGAGCATGTCTTAGGTCATTCTGACAAGAATGCCTTCCTTACCCATCGTGGAATATGCATTATCAAAAGCAATGCTTTTCTGTCTTAGATTGATAAGGCTCTGTGCAGAATCTTACCTGTCCTTGGCTTACCAGCCTGTTAAATTAATAACTCTGTCTGGGGGAGTCCATTTTCAGTTTCAAGCCATGTACTTGGGCTGCCAATATGCTGATGTTGTTAAAGAAAAGCTTTAACATGATGGGCAGGAATAAAAGTATTCCCAGGACAAAAGGGCTAACATGATCAAGCTATCTATGCCATTCTTGAAGCTTGACCAAAATAAAAATACTGACCTTAGGCCATGGTAATTTTATGAGTATTATCGGCTGCATCAACACTCAGCAGAGCAGCATTCTTTAAATTCAGAAGCTCACTATGCAAAGTTAAAACATCCAGTGAGGTGTTAGAATTATAACAAATACACTGCAAGTGTCTTTAAACTTTTTCCAAATTATAATGAATATAATTGTAAATCTTAGAAGTAACACAAATCCACTGGTATTTGTCATGTCAATCAAGATGGCTCCTTACTCTTAAACTCTGAACTTCCTTTCAATAATTTGAATAGGATAAAGAGCATCAATCCTTTGTTGCAAATGCCTATCTAAATCCTCTTGTATACTCAACACATTAGTAACATTTTTTGCTAAATGATTAACAAAAGTAGCTGTCTACTTCTTGTGTCAAAGTAATTGCAGAAGCAGTGGTGCTAGCAATTAGTGTAATTAAAGCTGCTATACCAGCAATAATCAAGCCCACTACGCTCTTGCTTCTGCTTAAAGCCTGACTCACTTCTTCCAGTACTTACAAGCTGTTTTTCAGAATACCAAGGTTCTGTGATACTCAGGACAATAAAACAAAAGCTGGTTGATAGATTTTCATAACAGATAAGCTAGGTTTCAACACACTAACACAATTAGAAAGTGTACAATCAATGCAACTTACATTAAATACTGTAGAAGATACAAAAGTAATTTTAACATAAACTTCCAGTTCTAACAGAGCACCGACAATGGTCATTTCTCTCCACTAGGAATTATTCTGGATTAGAGAATTTGAAGAAATTAAAAATACGTATTTGTTTAGACATTTTACCAGAATTAGTACATTGGTTTTTTTTTTTCCCTGAAATACCTTTAGTGTGGCCTCATTATTTTCTCCTGACTCCTGCTCTCCCGTGACAAGCCATGGGCTGAGTATGACATAATTCCTGCCAGCCAATGTTATTTAATGGGGAAAAGTAAAATGCTGAATGTGCTTTGCAGTCCTGGGACTTTATATGTTTTTGCAGGTGGCTTCTTCAGGAATTTCCTAAAATTATATTTCTTTTTACAAAATCTTAACAAATGTTTCAATATTTATTAAAATAGTAACAGGGACTGTTTTATAGGTTGACTTTATCACTTTCATTATTTAGGAGTATAAGCATTGGGAATATAATGTGATATTCTCATGTGACTAGATCCCTCAGCTTCAGATAATAGTCCTTCTTGTAAAGAGGACTTAAAGTGTTGGAAAAATTTTTTACAATATCTGGTATTTGTCCATTGCTGATTTCCAAGGATCTTATAAAATTTATAAAAATGACCTCATCAGCCAATATGCTACTTTTTTTTAGAAGAAGACACTATATAAAGCAATTAAACTTCTATTTGAAACTAACTTCCAAGATGTTTTTCTTCAAGGATGTTTTCTTTCTTAACTCCCTCAGGTTGGTTTGTGTAAAGAGTAAAGCATCCACCTCCAGGATGGGATGAGTTTATATTAGGTTTAGATAGAATGAGAAATGGTTGCCTTTTGAGAGACATTTGTTGGAAATTATAAAGCTAACAAAAGATTTTGGGAAAAACGTAGACAGCTATTTCTGTTTATAAATAGAAATCTGTGTAGAAAAAGTTTACAACACAATCTAGATAGAAAATTCTCTGAGAAAGGATAATACTCATCTAAGCCTACCCCTGAATCCCTTGATGTTCTCTGAACACATGATCTCATGGATGGATAGTAGAAGTTAGCATGTATTACCATGTTCTCAACACCATGTTTGGAGCATTTTCTGCATTTCTGTGTATTTAGTTATCAGGGGATAATAAACCTAAGAATAATTAATTTGAAATAGGTGATGTATAAATGCTTCTCCCTGGGATGTTTGTTAATTTAAATGGTCAAATCTATTGTTAGAAAAATTTCCATCTCCCTATGTTCAATTCTTTTCATCTTCTTTCTCTGCCAAAGACTGAGGTACTGCCTTAAATATTTCAGGATTCTAAGGAAAAAATTAATATAGGCACTTTGGGAATTTAATACAAATGCATTTTTTATGAAAACACAGAAAATGTAGACATAAAATAATATTAAAATTATTTTGCAAAGAAATGACTTGTATATGTTATAAAAGGCATGCCAATTTTAGATCTGTCCTTCTATTTAATTCCTTTCTAAAAAGATCAGCAGTTGGGGGCACAGCAGTGGACATTAAAAGATAATTTGGAAAATAAAATTTATATTCAAAACAAAAAAATGTGCACCCTAAAACTCTATGAAAGGCTCAGGTACATAAATAATTGAATAGCAGTGAATAATCTGGTATCCCATGCTTAGACACACATCTGACATCTATTTTTGCTATATAAATTATTTTCAAAATTGCTAAGGATGAAGTGTATAATAGCTTAAATATGTGTTTAACATGTGACCCATGCATTCCTCTACTTAATGTGCAGGGTACCTAGTGTCTTGGAGATGGTTAATTGTACATTTATTTTTATGTAAAATTCATTACCTCAAAACACGTTACCGTCTTGTTTGTTATTTTCTTTGTGAGACTGAATGATGAGAAAATTATTGGGAACCAAATTTAGTCTGCACTACTGAATAGTCATTTCTCTTTTGAACATCACTGCACACTTTGTGTTTGTGTCCAGGAGCAAGAAACTTTCTGCCCTTGCAATTATTCCCATCTCAGCTGCTTCTCTTTTAGACTCATGTAAAGGAGACACACAGAGTCACACTTCTGCATGTGCCCTCCCTGTTAGCTTACCTGTTGAATTGGACACTCTTAACATTTCTGTAGTTTCAGTAACTGCATTTACATTTTAATGAAGAACACGGCTAGCAGAGATATGGGTTTCTTTAATAAATGATTGTTTTATGTCTGCAAGCCACTGATGAAATTTTAACAAATTTAGAAATAAAAGATGAGAATTGCTTCTAAATGAAAAAAAAATGTTTGTAGAAGATGCGAGTCCATGTATGTGTCAACAGCCTGTGAACCTACCTGGCCTTGAACTGGTTCTAGTCTGACATCCTAGAATTTCTACATTTTGTCAGCTTAACGCTACTTTTCAAAACACTTCATGGCCATTTGGGTTTTTCAGGTGGCATCTTAAGGAGCTTGAACATCGATCATCCTGTAAATCAGTAGCTGTGAAACCCTTACATGATGCAGGCATATTTTCAATGTTTCCATGCTATCTGATTAACAAAGCTCATGCCCATACACTTATGTGCTTCCCTTTTCCCTTTTCCAATAAAACCGAAGACACTAACATCCTGAGGTATATGAGAACAGAGGCAGCAGACACCTTAACTGTTTGTCTGTGATAAGTCTGCTACTTTACCAAGTGATGTCACCACCCAGTTTAAGACGAAGACTACTGGAAGTGCAGACACACATGGGAAAAGGTACCTTGTGGTTATATGTTTATAATCACATTCTATCAATTTAATAATTTTGATAAAATAATACTTTAATGTTGGAATCATTACAGGACTTTAAAAAAAAACAGAAATGAATAACTACCCCTTGGATCTCTTAATAGTTGGGAAATTGCTGTTATTATATCAGAATGGGTCATGTGTTTTGAAACTCTAAGACATCTATTCTGAAGTCCTATAAATGTTTGCAGGGCTCTCTGGCTCTATTTTAAGGAGATTTTTGTTTAGGTTTGAAGTATTAAGGTCACAGCGATCAATTTGCAAAATCTGCAGAAGCTTAAAAGCTCATTTCTATTAAATTTTCAGATCAGAATCACAGAAGGCACATTTTAAATAAAGTTTAACAATAGGTCAGATTTCTCTGCTTTGCTGTATCACTAACAAAAGCAACATCACCATCTAGAATTCAGCTGAAGAAGCTGTCAGTAATACATTCATATATTCTAATCTTTAAAGGTTAGGTCTTCCACGGAGATCAAGGTGTTCAATGATCATGTACATAATGGTTGATTTCCAGAGTGTTATTACTAGCTATTTCCAAGAGAGAGCAGTAGTGAATTGCAGTATCTTCCACAGCTATACAGTTTTACTCAAAAGTACTGATTTCCATTTTCCAACTTTGTAACCTTTCAACCTATTGACCATGAATAGTGCTCTGCCTCAGTGTGACACATATAAATGTTTAAAGTCTAAAGGGTAATTATCTCTATTCATAGTTAAAACTGTGCCTTGAGTCACAATAGAAACCATATGTTCGCTCAAAACACTTCCAATAGGTTAAATAACACCCAGATTAACCTTGAGTTAGTTTACTGGTTAAAATAACAGCAGCGTCGTCTTCCAATTCAGTAGTTCATTTATCATCTCTGATCGAGGTACCAGGCCCGGACTTTCAAGATTTAAAAGCTTAAGCTTAAAAAGAAAAAGAAACCAGAAAAAAAAGCTTACAGATGCTTAAATAGCCTTTTTGCTGACCGTATCACAGTCTTATCTATTCAGGTATTTAAGGAAGCTTTGGAAACTATTATTGAAAACTATATTCACTTTTCTATAATAGTTAATACCCAAAAGTAGTTTCTTTCTCAAGTCAAGAAATCATTAACTTGTTGGTTTTTGTTAGCATTGTGCATTTGAAGGGAAACTCATAGCAATAGTGGAATTTTAAAAAATGCAAATTGCTTTACTACTTTGCTCAACCTAGGGATATAAACTGGAGAAAGAAGTAGAGTTCTGTCAGGATGCAGCCAGCACATCTTGATGTACTGTTAGAATGAGGGATGTGTGTAACTGAGTTAAATGAATTGAACACTAATATAGCTTTCAAATAGGCCGGTCCTTTATATAGCCTTACCCTGCTTACAATAATAGATTATTCTCAAAGTTTGGAATCACAATAGCAGAAAATTACAAAAAGAAAAAAAAAAGTGTGTTGTGGAGTAATAAAAAGTTTGGGGTAGGCATTAGGAAAAAACTCTGAATTACTGGGAAGAGAAGGAGGAGGAGGAGAAGGAGAAGGAGAGGGAGAAGGAGAAAAGAAAAAGAAGAAGGTGGGAAAAAAAAGACAAGACACATGGGAAGCTGAATGCCAGCTCACCCTACCCTGCTTTCTAAGGTCATAGGTACTTGTGTATTCACAGGACATGTCACCTTCATGCATGAACAAAAAGTGACCTTAATCAAAAGGGGTCTGTGAGTCTCAAAACGTGGTGAGGCTTTTGTGTGCATATTATCTGTCCATCCGATTGAAAGTAGAGGATCACTGTAGTGCAGACAGAGCCTGGAGATCCGGGCTCCAAGGTGATACATGACTATTTTCATGACCCTGTAGAGTTACCTGGGATTAACATTTCTTTCTATGAACACTGTGTGGGGACCATGGGACATGGGAGCGAGAATGCACTCTGTGGATATGAATGAGTTTTTCCTCCAGAGGAGGCTTTGACAGAACGCACATTCCCTTGTGGCAAGAGAAAGGTATCCTTCCTGCTGTGGAAGTCAGAGGCTCCATTTGTTAGAGAGTGGCCTCTCCTTTACCTTGAAACAAACTGCATTTGGAGATGTTACAATTTTGCATCCATCACTGGCTGAGACTATTTAGAAGTAAGCAGAACCATTCACCCTTAGCAATGCTGGCGCTCACCCAATTTATGCCTGCTTTGTGATTTTTCATATATTCGCCATATCCACCTTCACCATTATTTATGTATCATTTACCATAAAGATGGGACTTGCTAATAAATCTCCTCTACAGGGTGCTATAAAGAAATCCGTAAGGTCTATCTTATTTCATATCTCTGCAGCTGCATCGACTTCCCTTTGCCATTGTGCAGATTACTCTCGGAACCATTTGCCTGAGCTTCAGTGTTATTTATCAATGAGGCCCTGAGTATGTGAATAGGAAGGAACAATTTTAGCGCCTACATTAGAGGGATGTGAGCCTCTTGTCTCAGTTCCAGATATTGAAAGTTAACACGGAGGCAGCAGGGATTTAAAGCTCCCGATACCCACAGTAAGTTGCTTAAAGTTCCTGCTAAAGCCCTTGAATCCAGAGGTGGCAAAAGGCGTTTATGTAGCATTATCAGCTCAAAGTGAATAAAGGCCCATGGCCGTACCAGGGCTTCATTAAATTTTTCAGTCAGTGAGTCAGCTTTTGGATGGGCAAAGGGACACATGGTTAATGTTCATATGTGAAAGGTCGTAGTTTTGCAGATCTGAGAGATTCTCAAACAAGCTGTCTCTATCAGTGGAAGAAGGGCCGGGCTAAACAGGAGGCAACTGTGTGTTTATAAGGGTGGAAACAATCAAAATACCTGCGGTATGGACACAGCCAGGGATATCCAAGTGTTCTGCTCCGATCTGGCTTGCGTAGTAGTGAGGAGTTAAAATATTTCATTGTAATGTAAGGGAAAGCAATGAGAGCTATGTCCACTCAAACAAGACAAAGTATGTCCACACTTCCGTTTTCCTTTGGTATGCTGACTCTGGTGCAGATACCAAGTGGCCCCTCATAGAATCATTTGGTTGCTAATGATAATGGTTAAAAAAATAAAAAGTTACAACATTGCCACCTCCACTGCTCTTTGTTCCAACTCAGCATCCTGATGGGCAGCTAGCTCGAAGAAAATACTCACTGTATTTTCTCCTGAGGATCCTAGGATAACTCCTCCTCAGTGCAGTGGAATCTCTCATCTCGGGTTGTTCTGGTGACTGTTTTCTGGAACTTTTCTGAGCTAATTCCTTGGGTATTTGCTTCTGGAATCTTAGTCTGTGCAATATAAATGCTCAGAGCCAACTTTAAATTCAGTCAGTTAAACAGCCGTGTTCCTTTCCAAGAATCTCAGAAAGAGCGTTGTCTACCGGCTTTCCTTGTTAAATGGGGAGCTGGTTTTTATCTCTAATGTTGACTGAAGACTTTTCCCTCCAGCCTGCTCTTGTCTGTGTGTTCTGTCTTCCACACAGAGGAAAGGAAGCGGTGATCTGATCTCTGTGGTGGAAGAAACACTTACTTGCTGGAGACAAATGAAAACAGATCTCCCACGGAGGGGTCCTTGTCAGTTTCTATGCAGCAACATTAAACATGCTCCTGGGGAAAGGAGCTTGGGGGATTACTGCTTAGCCACTTCTTCCTTCAGATCCTGTGGGACACAGAGCTGCAGCAGCAGGAAGCATAGTGTTAGGGAGAGGTGGTGACAGCAATGAGACTGTGCAGAAACTTCAAGAACTACTTGCTTTTCTTGGATCCATTTCTTCCATGTTTATTGAACAACTGCTTCTTTTGTATGTAATTTGACTCACTCTTGCAGAGAATTAAAGATCAGTTTTTCATAAAACCCATGTTTATAAAGCTAAGAATAGAAAGTGGGAGGGAAGCTTCAGTGTACTAATAAATTTTGTCCTGAATAGAAAAACACACTCAACGTCATTATTAAAGACCCAGTTGGTTCCAGCTGGGATGGAGGGTAATAAGCAAATGCTTCCTGGAAGATTATGTCTTTGATGGCATCTTCAAAGGAAGGAACTTGAGAATATAGTGAAAGGGTTGTGGAATGCTAGCTGGCTTAGTGTTACAGTGCGAGGCTTGCTAAGTAATAGATAATTCATTTGCCTAGAGGACTATTGTATTGAAAAAGGGGACAAGGAACAGGTATGAAAAGGTAATTCTGAGTGATTTCATAAAACTTTGACTACCTAGGGGCACCCCAGCTTTGTTTTTATTACAATGCTTTCTTAACTTTGGGATGTGTCCATTGTAATCTCCTAGCATGTTTCACTAAGAATCATATTCATATTCAAAGGCTTTGAACAACACGTCCCAATTACCATTCCAGTAAGTAGTGTTGGTATTCTATAGTCTTAGTTTTTATAATAAAAGTTATTATGTCGTTTAAGGATTAATAGCTACTGATCTAAGGAATATGGATACACCTATTATTTTATGCCGTAGACAGTGAATGCCTCTTATAGATCAACTGTGTCTGGAGATGTAAGGCTGAACAAGGTGTAGAATGCACATTAAAGCATCAGCCTATAGACTGTTGCAAGTGACAAAAGCAGAAAGCAGGCAAAGAAGAGATTGCAGTTCATCAGAACTGGCAGTGGTAATCAGTTAGACCTCGTGACATTTTTTGTTATAATTACGCTAGCAACAGTAGGAAAAACGTATGAACTGAGTTAAGCCCGTCACACATCGTGGATAGCAAACAGTATGGAACTTGAAGGAAGAAGGATGTTGGTGAAGGTAGAGTGGTCTGAGGAAGCACTGCGAGTGTCAGGATTTAAGGTCAGCTGAGACATCGTCTGGGCAGGGTCTTCATCAGAAAGAAGTTTTGTTTCCTGTTTTCTCTCAATAAAATAATACATTTTTGTGGTCTTTCTTTTATTAAACTCATAGAAGAAAAATGAGCTTCCATAAAAGTACCATTGAATAACATAATAGTGAATATTCTAACCAATGATTTGCTTCAGAGACAGTGGGGTGTGAGTGTGTGTGTGTGTGTGTGTGTGTGTGTGTGTGTGTGTGTGTGCGTTTGCTTGTTTGAATGTGTGCACATGATATAGGCACATGTGTGCATGCATATTGGTACACATATGTGTGTGTATACCACCATGTATATGTGTGTTTATGTGTGTTCATCTGTGTGTCTATTATTTTGACTTTTGACGAACATCTTGGCAAAGACTAAGTCAAAGCAGAGGAAAGGGCTGTGCAGGTCAACAGCACTCCTCTTCAAGGATGTCACTCTCTTGTGACCTTTGGAGGACCCAGAACTGACTTCTTTGGTGAGTATGCAATAAGAAATCCTTTGTGTTATCCTTTTCAGAAAGACCCATATCCTTAAGACATTAAAATATTACAGCACAGCACCTACTTGTTTGTAGCTTGGAGCTTGCTTGCTTATCTACAATCAAATCTGAAATGATTTTATAATCTAAAAAAAATTAATTCACCAGCCTGAATATTAATGAGCCCAGACTACTGGGTGCAGAAAAACATATATGGGCCTAACACATTTTGAAAGCATAATACATTTTCCAAAATATATCTCAGCATTGTGTTGAATTTTGAGTGAAAAGACAATTCGATCGCCCCCCACCCCCCCATAAGCTGACTAACAAGTCTTCTACGTAATAAAATGAATTGGCGTGCTGGAAGGAGTTACTTAGTGCTGTTCATTTTAACACCTGAAAACTTCTGCCAAAGACAACAATATTAAATTCAGTCGAATTGATTTTAAGCTGTTGTGTCTGACAGGAATTAGCTGAAAGAGTTCATGGCTTTTTGATGGTTTGTCTAGCACAGATGTAAAACTATGTCCACACTAAGAGGATGACTTCCTTCTTTTTGACTGACAGAGGCCTTGTTCCAAAGAATCTAGAAGTGGAATCCAGTAATGTTAATAAGATAAAGATAAGAGACACTGCAGCATAGTCCAAAAAATATACTGTTTATAATAGGCATACCATCAGTCCAGACACACTTTTTTCCTCAGTGTGCTTCTGGCTTTAATATTGTAATACAGAAAGTAAAGAAGCATAAATATTCAAGGTTTGATGCTGAGATCAACATTTTGGCCTTAAGGCAATTCCTGCTTGCTTTCTGATGGCTTCAGAAGCTGGCACTCCCAAGAAGACAACTGCTCGGCAGACACTAATGCTTCTCTAACCTTTCGTGGTCCTGATACAACAGCCCTTATCAAGGACAGCGATGTGTATCTGTAAGATAGTCTAATGACAGATCATTGAAGCCTCTAGGAATCTTCACTTTTGTTAACTTAAGAAGATAGGAGTAGAAACTTAGATATGTACTGTGAAAGTTCTCCGATAATATTGTGGCAAGAAGGTAAAATGTCTGAACTCAAGACTAAGGTAAAGTAGCATTTGGAAGGAAGATTTGAGAAAGAAAACACAGTGCTACCTGTATTTGAGGATAAAACACGGCATCCTTGTTGGAAGGTAGCCCTGATCCTCTATGGTCTGGTGTCTGCCTTTCTCAAAACTGCATGTTGAAAGCTAGGTTGCACTGTACTAGTGTTTTTCTGGTGACTTTACATGAAGACTCTACCCTCATAAATGGTAGTTTGCTTTATGAAATAAATGTAAATCTTTTGCCCCTTTCCCTGCAAAGATATGAAAAGTATAATCTCTGAAGCAAGGAAAAACCTCAAGAGATAACATACCCCCCCCTAGCAGCTACAGAGACTCAGATATTTTGGGAGAGCAGTCCAAGTGAACTATAGTTTGAATCTTTAGCTATTTTGGATTTATATAGATCTAGTTTGAATTTTCCAAGGGAAGTAGACATGAAGAATTAATTAGAGCAAATAGTCTGGGAAAAGCTGGAACCTTCTGCTCAACACGCAGTCTGCAGCATTTGGCAGTTAACATTCTCACGATGCTGTGTTAGCTTAAACTGACTGACCAAATGTTTCAGTTTTTACAAGGAGAAGAAAATAAATCTGAGCTCTATGTAATAGGTCAAATGTCACACAGGGAAAAATAATATTTGCCTTGGTTATTAATAATAACTGAGATTTAAAATTTTTCTCTCATGTAATCATGTCATACAGCACCATGCTAAAATATACACTTGTTTGTCTTTGGTGGTCTCAAAACTTTCCATTGAAATTTAATAATAATTTTAGAAATTAAGTCTTTTAGGCTGTTGTGTCGAAAAACTATTACTTCCTCTGATTTGTAGCTGAAACACTATTTTCTTACCCTTGCAGTGCTGCTCAACTTCTGAGAAAATTTTATTGAGGTTAATCAATCCTCCTCAGCTAAAGAGGTTTTCTGTCTTTACTTTGGGGTAGAATTGTATTAAATAGGAAAAATCTCCAGCCAGAGCACAATAGTACTTTCTAAACTTGTAATTTTTTAATAGGTCCCAGGAAACCATAATGTTTATCTTCATATACCAATGTCAATGCTGGGGAACTTAAAAGGTTTATTTTATTTATGGACATAGATACTTTTTGAAAAAAAGATGGATCATGATTCCTTCTCATTAAATAAAGCTGATTTGCTAATAAGAGAACATTAGGAATGCCCACTCCTTATTCCCTATCCTTCTACCTGTTAATTGGTTGCCATTTAATAAAATGAGTTTGTAATTATAAATGGATTTGGCCCAATCCTTTTTCCTTATTTTTTGATTAACCTTATTAACCTATAGAATAAGCCATAGTGAAGCAATCTTTTAATTGAAGGTTTTCTATCAATAGGAATTTGATAGAATTTACATTCTTGGTATTTAGGCTATAACTCGATTTTATTAAAAATAACAAAATGTTAATCTATAAAGTGTCATAAGAACAATACAAATTTTAATCAGGCCTTGAAGGAAATAGGAAATAATAGTGGCCATATCAAGAATAAATCTGTTGAAATAACAAAGGAACCTATCATGAATAGTTCAGCAAATACAAATCATTGATTACCTGTGCTGGTTAATCTTATTGCCGACTCAATGAGATCTATAGTCATGTAGGAAATGGGCCTCTGGGCATATCTGTAAGGAATTATCTTGGTTAACTGAAATGAGGATTCCTTCCAAGGATGGATGGCACCATTACCTGGGCCTAGATCCTAGGTGATATTGGCAGGATAGAGTAAGCTAAGCACAATCTCTCTCTGCTTCGCCATTGTAGATGCACTGTGACCAGCTGCCTCCAGCTCCTGCTGCCGTGCTCTCTCACCATTGGGATTTTATTCAGGAATTGTGAACATAACCAGTCCCCATTTCTTTAAGTTGCTTTTATCAGACCCACAGGAAAGGCAAATGAGACAGTAGGTTTCCCCATCATCAAAATCAAGACTTGACATTTCTCCCGGTGCTCAGTTGGAATACAGAGCACTGTAAACCTAAACACTGATTAGTGGGCCAAGCAATTTGTCATAACTGACCTAACGACTGAACAGAGATTTACCGTTTTGCCCTAGGGGTACAGAGTTAGGTCCTAAACTGCCTGCTAGTAAGAGTAGGAATTTGACCATCTGTTGTACTTTAGAGCTTGGTATGACTCATTTCTTTGGTGATGTGCTTGTTGTGCTTAAACACTGCTCTACTTAGGTATAGTACAAATAGTTTTCTTCATAAAGTCACTTGGTAAGGTACATCAAAATATGTAGTAAACAATAGTAAAGCTTCAACAGTAGTTAAGAGAAAGTTTTAGAAAAGTTGTGTTATAAAAATTTCCTCCCAAGAGAAACTGGATGAATTCTGTAGTCTCTCTATTTTCCTATACTTACAAGGAGCTAAACAATAATCTCTAGCGTCACACGGATCTTCCATCACTCTGTCTTGTGCTGCTGAAGTTCTGTAAACCTGTAGTTTTGCTTTGCCAGCAGGATATCTCTGGAACTTTATGAATAAAAGATGCTGGGAGGAGATAGCAAGACTTGAGAAGAGACACGATCCTTCTCACTGCGTTTGCATGTTTCCATTTCCTGGTCTTGTTATGTCGTCCGAGAATGGAAATACTTGTCGGTAGGAAGAGCAGCAGCCCTCAGGCTTTTCAGAGTTCCCGCAAGCACAGAAAATGACAGGACTCCTCAAAAGTGAGCTTTTATACCTCTATCTCCAAGCAGAGACATCAACACCAGCCAGGCATCAGACACTGTTGGAGATCTAAATCTAAGTGACAGGGGCTTAGTTTTCTAGATGGCATGTCTATTTTCTGTACTAGTTGCTTCTCTGTCTCTGTGATGAAACACTCAAACCAAAGGCAACGTGGGAGCTGAAAGGGTTACTTTGCCTTACAACCTTAGATCGCAATCCAGTCAGGGCAGACACTCAGGAAAGGAGCTAAGCAGAAACCATAGAAGAATGGTGCTTACTGGATGGCTCTCTGGATCACTCAAGTTAGCTTTTATATATAACCTACCAAAGGAATGGTGCCACCCACAGTGGGCTCCACCCTCCCACATAAAACATAAGTCATGACAATTTCTTAGTGCATGGCCACAGACCAATCTAATGTTTTAAATGATACTTTATTAATTCTTTGAAAATTTCATACATTATATTTTGAACATATTTGTTATCTATTGCAACTCTTCCTATAAACACCACCTATTCTACATATTCATCACTTCCCATTTATCTTTGATACGTTTCTATTGCTGTGAAGGTACAACCATAACCAAGGAAACCTATGAAGGCAGAGGTAATTAAGGAATTGTTTCAGAGGGTGCTTCTATGACTATCAAGCAGGCAGTCTTGGTGCTAACCCAGTGGTTTAGAGATTACATCTTTAGATACAGCCAGTCAGGGGAAAGAGAGAACAAATTGAGAATGGCATGACATTTGAGTTTTGAGGTCTTAAAGCCCATATTCAGTGACACATTTTTTTTTGTCTATTTTTTTATTGGATATTTTATTTATTTACCTTTCAAATGTTATCCCCTTTCCAGGTTTCCCTTCTGGATACAACCTATCACATCCCGCATTGCCCTACAACTATGAAGGTGCTCCTTATCCCCCACCCACTTCCACCTTACTGCCTTGGCATTCCCATACACTGGGCCATCGAGCCTTCACAGGACCAAGGGCTTCTCCTCCCATTGATGCCAGACAAGGCCATCCCTGGCTACATATGTACTCTTTGGTTGGTGGTTTAGTTCCTGGGAGCTCTAGGGTGTCTGGTTAGTTGATATTGTTGTTTTTCCTATGGGTTTCCAAACCCCTTCAATTCCTTTAGTCTTTTCTCTAACTACTCCATTGGGGATTCCGTGCTCAGTGGTTGGCTGTGAGCATCCACCTTTGAATTTGTCACACTCTGGAAGAGCCTCTCAGGAGACAGCTATATTAGGCTCCTGTCAGCAAGCATTTCTTGGATCCACAGTAGTGTTTGGGTTTAGTGAGTGTATACGGGATGGATTCCCAGGTGGGACAGTCTCTGTTCCACACTTTGTCCCTGTATTTCCTTTAGACAGGAACATTTCTCGGTTAAAAATTTGGAAGGCCAAACTGTCTTATCCTTCCCAGAGAGTTCCAGCAACTGAGGACTATGCATTCAAACATTTATGTGGGTCATTTCAGTTTAAGCCAGTATTCCTCCCAACTCTGAGATTTTATCTTCTATTTTTCCTATTTAATCTTGACAATCACTCATTTGGTGCTGTCTCTCCTCAAATGACTCCAGGTTGTGTCAAGTTGACAATTAACTAACCAGCCCACTTTAAAGCACTGGATATAATACCAACATCCTTAAATTTTTACTTCAAGAATAAGTAAGGTTTTATTTTTTTGCATTTTCATTTCTAATATCTAAGATTTTTTAATGTATTAAGAATTATTCATGTAAGTTGCTGTGATTTCCATTCTGCAGGTAAAACTTAGTGATTTGAGATATATCACTGATAAACACAGTGATTTGTCTTTAAATGTGTGTCCTTTCTTTTTTGATTTAAGAGTAAAATATGAAGACCATGGCAAAAAATGTAATGTGTTTGAGGAAAAACAAATACAACCATATAATTTCTTCAAAAAACCATGCTAATACAAACATTCAAATTCATATATTTTAATATAATTACAAAAGCAGATTATATTTATTGTTGAATGTCTATGCACATATGTTCTTATGTGTATTTATGCATATATAAAGACTTGGAAAACATTATGAGTTGTGATTTAATTTTTAAGAATTTAGATATTTAGAGGGTAATTCTAATAATCTCAAAGTAAGACCATTCATATTAAGCTGGTTAGGATGGGATCATACTAGTACAAGGACATTATTTAAGAATAAGAACATCATAAATTTAATAAGGTAAGATATGATAATAGAGAAGAAAAGTGGCTTTCTGGTTCAACATGGTTGTCAGATTTATAAATGGGGCAAATTTGGATATAGGCTTGAGCACAAGAGAACACCATGTCTACTTGAAAGGAAGAGATGAAACAATTAATCTGTGAGACACAGAACATTTACAATCACTGAGAAGTGAGAAGACTAAGAGAAAAGTGTGGAACAGATTCTTTCCTATCCAACCTCGCCAACACCTAACCATTTAATCTAAAAAAAAAACCACACCTCTACTGATAAATTTACCCAATTTATGGTATTGTATGAGAGAACCTTGGGAAACTCAAATATGTTATCATACACATACCACACATGCACATATGTTCTATTGGAAACTAATATTATGCTTCAAAGCTTATAGAAAAGCTAGCAGGGAAGAATATGACTTGGACACACACACACACACACACACACACACACACACACACACACACACA
>JANHMN010000001.1:7912707-7953001 GCA_030674055.1 Rhabdomys pumilio
ACACACACACACACACACACACACACACACACACACACACACACACACCAGAATTGAAAACTAATTTGATTCCAATGATATTATCTATTTGTGCATGTGCTGTGACTTTGTTAGTCTTCCTAACTTAAACACGCACAAGGTGGTGATTCAGTTAAGAGACTGGCTTGTGTCTCAAAGCTTGGATATTTACGAACAAGGATTAGAACCTCACTATATCTAGGTTAAAATTTTGTGCTTTAAATAAAACCGCCAAGAATCATTTTATACTCATTATTTTATGATTATATAATGTATGTGTGTGTATGCATACACACGTGTGCGTTATATGTATCTACAAGTAGTGAATATTGGACAATATGAATATAGCTTTAAGAAGTAATGCTGTATACTTTCTTCTAGTAGACAGAATAAATTTACTCCGATCCATTCTTAAATGTAATTCAGAGACAGTTACTTTTTTATGACTTCATAAAACTGTGAAATACTGTCCCATCCCAGATGGAAGTGACATTTATAACTATGGCCTCATTAACACCTTCCCAATTGAGTTCACAATCCAAAAGGGGTGAGAAATTTTCCTAAAAAGCAAGAAAATAGTTAGATTCAGATCATAAAATATGAACATATTCAGATAGGAAGAGCACTTATTGATGTTATTAAATCTTCAACCATGTGCGGGAGGTTCCCTGAAGGTCTGAGTACCAGTCAAGAGGTAACATCGATTTCCTGCTAGCTCTCACATGTTTACCACTGCACACACGGCAAATATCATCAATATGATGTCTTGAACTTTAAATAAGTGGGTACAGAATTATTTTACATTTTCTATGATTTTCCTCTCCATCTTAAATGCTGTTGAAATGCCAAAATTTTTCGAGAGCAATGTGTCTTACTGCAGGAAAAGAAAGTAAGTGTATAACCTCTTAAATCTTTGCTGATCATGCCTTACTAAGAATTATGAAAAGTCTCTTAGAATTTTCTTTTTAGCCTGAGGGGGAAATGGAAAATAACATAACTACCACAAAAGAAAACAAACAAAGCAGGCTTGGCGGCAGTAAACACGGGTATCTTATTAGACATGATCATTTGCACAATTATAATTTTCTTTAGAAATTAGCAAACTGGAAGTGGAGTGCTGTTATAAACTCTCGGGGCTTGCCTTTAATAGTGTAATTCCTCAACCAAAGTCCACATGCTCAAACACTGTCACCATCTGTGGACCAAGGATTCAAATACCAGTTCCCATGGGAGACATTTCATATCAAAACCACCACAGTGAGTGGAGGAGAAATATTTTATAACCACAGTTTCCTTGTTTGTAACATGGAAAAGTGGGTGGAATTAAGGAAGCCTCATGACCACATCCAGATGTAGAATTTAAGAGCAAACGTTACCTCATTGCAACAGATTTGACACCTTGACTTAAGCAAGACTCAAGTTTACTAGAGGGTGCAGATTTTTTTTCACTTTGAGAGTAGAAGAAGGAGAAGGAGAAATGTAGGAGGAATGTAGGAGCCTCCTCTGCATAAACCCGGGGGCAGCACAGCTGCAGGGCATCTCCTGGAGGAGGACCTAATTGAGGACTGTCTGAGAGAGACGAAGGATTGCTGATGCAGACAATGCCAGACTATCAGGAATGCACTTTGGAAGAGAAGATTTCTTGGGACCAATGGGGCGCGGGTGGAGGTTGTTAAAGGAGCTTGCAGCACATTCAGATAAGCTTGCTGCAGCATTCTTACCTGCTCTAAAGGTCTGTGTCTTTGACTCCACAGCACATCAAGTCCATACCCCAAGGGCAAGTGGGATCCAGTGGCAAGCTAGGTCACAGGCAACTGAGGAGGAGAGAAGGAGAACGAAAAGGAGGAGAGACAAGACAGAGGAGAAGACAAAGGAATCTTTGAGACATACATTATTTGAATTCAGGACAAAGCACTGATTAAATTTTCAAGATTTTGCCTTCTCAGTATATTCGAAATAGAGAAAAATGGCTGGAGATCAGTTCAAGGGGCATTTTTTTTTTTTGAAGAAAGAAGATGCTGGGAGCAACCACAGTGAAATGTCTGTTCAAATGAGTATCTTCTAGTCAAGTTTCATGTGTCTCCAGTGTCTACCAACGCACGAAGACGTAGCTAGGAGAGTGCCAATGCTTCTTGAATGAACATTCTGTGATTAATCATGTGAGTTGTTTACAGTGTAAAGTCCTAAACAAATCTGTAAATTACCTGGTTTCCTTGATCTCAGCTATGTCCTTATTAAAAAGTTCTACATTTCTCTGAATCTTTCATTAACTTTTACCATCTTTCAAAATATAAAACATATTCTAATGTTAATGAAGATTAACATGTGTACACTACAGTGTACACAGCTGACAAAATCAAAACCAATTGAGAATAAAAGCCAGTAAACTGACTTCATCTGTACATGTAGGGGAGGATGGGCTTGTCAGGCATAGGTGGGAGAGGAGATCCTTGGTCCCATGAAGGCTGAACACTGAGTGGGGGAGAATTCGAGGGTGGGGAGGTGAGAGTGGGGGGGGGTAGGTGGGGGTACATCCTCATAGAAGCATGAGGAGGGGGGATGGGATAGGAGGTTCCTGGGTGGTGGGGGTAAGGAGGTAAGGGGATAAAATCTGAAATGTAAATATAATATCCATTAAAAAAACAAAGAAAAACAACAAACAAACAAACAAAACGCCAGTAAACTACTCTCATCTGTGTATCTGCATCTCTACCCTCTCTCTCTCTCTCTCTCTCTCTCTCTCTGTCTCTCTGTGTGTCTGTGTGTGTGTGTGTGTGTGTGTGTGTATGTGTGTGTGTCTTATAAATACATATATGCATGTCTGCCATTAAAGTATGCATGTAAAAGGTCCCCCACAAGCATAGATGTTTGAACATACAGTCCGCAGTTTGTGATACTTTCTGGGAATTTATGGTTCTTCTAGCCAACGCTTTCTGACCTAACCCTCCGGCTATCATGCATAGCCCAGTATGAGGAGGATCTTCTAGCCAAATTTCATGTCTTTATGATAATTTTAATTGACTAAAAATTTTCTTATTATAATTATAAACATTTTGAGGTATTTCTTTCATACCATGTTTTGTGCTTTCCTAAAAATTCTAGACTATCATGTGGAGTGTGTATACATTAATATATAAAAGTATATATAAAATTGCATAGTTTGTCAACAACATGTAGAAATTTTATTGACTATTTAATTGACAGATCAAGTTTTTGATTGGTTAATAGTAAAATATTAGATTTGTAATTAATCTGTACTTTTGGTTTCTACATAAGCAATGGTATTTATTGTCAGCCAAGTACTTTTTCTACTATTGATTTTTTTTATCCATTTCTATTTTGTTTTGTGTTTCTGAATATTGAACTCCTGGCTTTATGCATAGATTCTTTACTTTAATCAAATTGAACTAAATACATTCTGTAGTTTAATATAATTGAAATTTTATAAACACATTTTTGAAGAAAATGTTTTGTACAGTTTTCAGTTGTCTTCACAGTAAAATGATGTTGATTTCAGTTTCTTTACAGCTATGTTTTCCACTTTTAAGGGAATGTGTTAGCAAGTCTAATTTGATTGTTGATGTGAGCACTTGTTTTACAGACATTCTTTCTACAACTTTTGAGCTGAGTAGCTCATCTTCAATTGTATCTATCAATTATAAATGATAAACCAGATTAATGCATTTTGATAAAAACACTTTGATTCTGAAACACAGCAGTGTGTTTATGAAATGTGTACTTTATTAGGCTTAGTATTTTGATAATTTTTATTTTGTCTTGTAAAAGTATTTTGAACCAACCTGATTGTTTCACTAGAAACACTTGCTGAAAATCATGATGAACTGAATTTGATCCCTCAAGTTCATAATAGGAGACATATGACTCCTGAAACTTGGACTCTTATCTCATCATTCACTGTACCAAATGTGTGCCTGCCCTCACAAATGCCCACATAAACACAAATGTGCACGCGAGCACGCACACACACACACACACACACACACACCACTTTATACAATATTTTTAATAAAAAATATTTCATCAAGTTTTAGTTACTACTGCTGTTGTCTATTTTGTTCCTATTTTCAATTTCTTTTTTCCTTTTATATATATATATATATATATATATATATATATATGTGTGTGTATATTAATAATAGGATTACATCATAATTTAAAATACACAATTGAGGGAAAATGTAGAGTCATCAACAACCTTCATTAATTGTAGAGTCATCAAAAAATTATTATCAGCAATTTCTGATAATTTATATTATCCATATTGTCTTCATTATAACTAGTATTTACATTTAACATAGTAATAATCTTCCAGATCCATGTCCTTAGATTTAAATGTTCACCACTGTTGTCGCTTACAAATATCCTCAGATCTCCATTTATAATCTGCTCTGCTACATCTAAAATGCAGGGCTTCTAGTTCTCTGTGATGCAGCTCTGATTTTGTTTACTTGTTTGTTTATTCTGTTAGCATCTTTTATCATTCAGACATTCTTTAAAAGGGACATCAGTAGACAAAATAATCTAGAGTATCCTTTCTTCATTAGACAAACAAACCTGACTGGTTCTGTCATTTACTTTAGTGTATTTAAACACCACTTTGTTTTCCTCTGTCTTTCTTTTAAATTCTCTACCATTTTGTTGGCTATATGATTTCAATATGTTGGAAATAGATACGAGGTTCTCTTTTGCTCAGTCAGCAAGGTGTTTGGGACTTTTGCATCTGACAAAGGTTTATTTCAATCATGGTTTTAATCCTTTATCTGTGTAAGTGCCATTCCTTCCCTTCACATATTGTGAAAATCTCTCCCTTGAAATTTCCTGTGTTAGAATTTTTCATTCTGAAAAACATCTCAACATAGGCAACTTAAAACTAAGAAAGCTTTCTTTTTTTATATAAGTAAATATTTTTAATGTTTATAAGTCTATTTCCATAGGGTATTCTGAGGACTTTATTTTTATTTTTATTTTTTAATTGGATATTTATTTACATTTCAGATGCTATCCCCTTTCTCCATTTCTCCTCCCTAGAAAACCCCTATCCCATGCCCCCTTTTCCTTTTTGCTTTTATACAATTTTTTAAAAATGTTAATCAAAGGCTTTATAAGTTTGGTAATGCTCAGTCAGAAGTGTAACCCAATACCCAACCTAGATATATCAACTATCCTTGACTGGTGGAGACACGTGAACATCTGCCTCCATGTCTCCCCTCTCTCTTTCTCTTTCTTTCTCTCATTACCTAGCTTCTCTTCTCCTCCTCTCCTTATTCTTTCTCTTCCTCTCAGTACTCCTCCCACCTTAGCTCCTCCTACATATCACCCTTCATGTTAAAATAAAACTTTTCCCTCAAAACACAATTAGAGCATAATTATGCCAATTTGTACCAGTGAGGTACAAGATAGTCCTAACACCCAGTCCATCATTTTGTTGACTTAACCAGAACCTCTGTCATCTCTCCTAATGAAAACACTTAGTTCTGAACCTGGCTTTTTTCTTGGCTTTAGAAGGAATGTCAGCTGAAAACCATCCACTCAAATCTTTTCTCTCAAAGTAAATAGCCAGGATTGGCTATGAGACTATAAGTTTTCAACCCCGTCAGAAATCCAGAATGACTGAGTTAACTGAAATTATGGGAAGCACAAAGCATAGCTTCTAAAACTTAGCCAATTTATAGAGACCGCTGAACACCTGGACAGTCCGTATACTACAAAACGTTGGAGCATCTGATCTTCAGCCTTCTGGCCCAGGATCATCTGATAGACCTTAGTCTATCATTCCCTACTATACTCAGTGGAGACGAAGGTTCTCTCTGAACCTGGAGCCTTGCTCTTCGTTTATTATGAATGATCATCGAATTTTAGCAATCCTTCTGTCTCTGCTACTTGCTTCCCAGTAGTGAGGTAATAGGCATACATGATTACATCACGCTTATTTCAAGTGTGTTTTGAGATCTGCACTTATGACCTCATACTTAAAGAGCAAATACTTCATCTGATGAGCCACCTTTCCAGCCCTCACTGTTTTTCTTTAAAGACT
This sequence comes from Rhabdomys pumilio, assembly GCA_030674055.1. Classification (NCBI taxonomy): domain Eukaryota; kingdom Metazoa; phylum Chordata; class Mammalia; order Rodentia; family Muridae; genus Rhabdomys; species Rhabdomys pumilio. Next base: position 7,918,781 of record JANHMN010000001.1, read on the forward strand.
TATCTTTATACATTTAATTAGGTTATAATATATCTTACATTTAGTATCGTGGATATCATCAGCTCTCATTATGTAGTACAAGCAGTCCTTGAAGTTGTGACCATCTTGTCTCTGTCTCCAGAGTGCTGTGATGGCAGATGATAAAATTCTACCTTGGAGATCACTTTGTTATTTTTTCTACTTTATGTGACACCCCCCTTCTTTATTCTATATCTTGTCACTGAGACTTCTAATTCATGTGGTGCGAGTCTTTCTCTATATAGTCTACAAATATTTACTGCTGAAATCTTATCAAGAATGTGGTAGCTTTGGGGAAGGAAATGTAATTAAATACAAAAGTTTGCAATTTGTTTTTGCATGTTACATGTTCACAACATGACAAAAATAATCACATTGCCACAGAAGTTTACATTGCCTTGATAAATATAACTTATTGCATAGACGTGTTTCCAGGAGCTGGGGCTCAAACATTGTTTGCAAACAAGATATCAATAAAATTTGTCTATTTTCAACTCAGGAAAACACTTGTTTTATAGTGTCAAAGGGAAAATGTAGTTATGTGAATTGCAAATGTGCTGCCCTCTTCTGAATGACATCATCTGAGATGACAAATTTAGCCTAATGGCTGGCTTGTAACATCTGGAGGCTACAGTGGATACCTACAGTGTTCTTATCTGTACTTGCTTTCTTCCTTCTCAGCCTTACCGTTGTCCTCTTTTCAGTGATCTGGAAGGACAATAGCAGCTGGCACCAACAAATGCATTCATAATTTCTTTTGTGCCTACAAATTGAGAAAAAAAAAGTTTTAATTAATTATCTAGCTCACTGATTTTTTATTAGGACTTCTGAATATAATTTAGCAGGTAGACTCTTGACTGTAATCGTGACTGCAAGTTGAGTATTATATTAATGTCATGCTCAGCCTTCTTGATCCCAAAGAAGTAGGGAGAAGAGGGAACTTCCCTTGGTCTAAGGGAAAGGTTAAGGCAAAGACATTGAGAGCATGTTGTCAAATTTTGGGCAGAATATTTTTCCTTTTGAGAAATCACTTAACCTCTGCTTTGGTTTATCTAGCTGTAAAGTGGGATGTTAAAGAGGTTATATAATTAATATTTCTAAAGTACTCTTTCAATGAGAAATGTTGTACAGGTGTTAATTATCTTGTCATACTATTATTAACAGTAATTTCAGTAATAAATTTGGAAAGAAACCATCATGACAATTTTTTTCCCTTTTGCAATATGGCTGATTATTTTTACAAAATAGCACACATGTTGATATAATATAATTTCAAAGTTTATAAAGCATCTCGTCTATGAGCACCAAGGTAGTCACTTTACAGTTTAACACTATGCTGAACGGAAGAAAATTATGATGTGCAAGAAAACATGCAAAACAGTGATGTTATACTGCTCAGTTGGTTGTGTGTCCTGTGGCTCACATTCTTACTCTTCCAAGTGATCATGAGTGTTAATGGTTGAATATTACTGCTCTGTAGTAAGCAGATTGGCTTATCCTCAGTCATTCTCATAGACTGATTTCTTCTCTCAATTCAGATGCTCAAAAGCCTTTTACAAATTAATCTTGAGCCAGCATTCCCAGATTGAGCTGGCACAGAAGAAATGATGTGTGAAGAATGTACCTATAGCAATTTGAACAAGTTTTGTCATCTTCCCATTCCTCACTTTTGATCAAATACATGACAAGAAACAACTTAAGAAGGAATGGGTTTTTCTTCCTATGGGGTTGCAAACACCTTCAGGTCTTTCAGCCCTTCCTCTGACTTTTCCACTGGGATCCCCATGCTCAGTCTGATGGTTGGCTGCAAGCATCAACATCTGTGTTGGTCGGGCTCTGGCAAAGTTTCTCAGGAGACAGCTATATCAGGTTCCTGTCAGCAAGTGGTTCTTGGCATCAGCAGTAGAGTCTGGGTTTGGTGTCTACAGAAGGAATGGATCCCCAGGTGAGGCAGTCTCTGGATGGCTTTTCTTTTGGTCTCTGATCCACTCTTTGTCTCTGCATTTCCTTTAGACAGGAGTAATTCTGGGTTAATATTTCTGTGATAGGTGGGTGGCCTCATCGCTCAACCAGGGTAAGTGCTTAACCTCTGGATATGGTCTCTACAGGTTATTTCTCCCCAACCCACCAGAGCTCCCAAGGACTATACCACCAACCAAAGAGTACACATGGAGCAATGCATGGCTCGGCTGTATATGTAGCAAAGGATGGCCTTATCTGACATCAGTGGGAAGGGAGGCCCTTGGTCCTGTGAAGGCTTGATATCCCAGCATAGGGAATGGTAACTAGGGTGGTAAGGCAGGAGCAGATAGTTGGCTGGGGAACACCCTCATAGAAGCAGGGGGGAAGGGCATATGGGATAGGGGGTTTGTGGAGGGGAAACTGGGAAGGGAGATTACGTTTGAAATGTAAATAAGTAAAATAACCAGTAAAAAAATTTTGAAAACTAGGGGAAAAAAGGAAAGGGTTTATTGTGGATTACAATTTAAGGAGGGTTACAATGCATTATGTTGGGCAAGCTTAATGGCAGGGAAGACATGGTGCCCCGAGCATGAGATGGTTAGCTATACAACTACATCTGCAATTAGAAGCAGATACTGACCAGGAACAGGAATCTTGTTGTAAAAATCTCAAAACCTGATGAGATCTGTTTGTTGCTCTCTTCATCCTGATGGCCAGGACTTTGTGTCTTAGTGTTTTCCTTCTTTTCTTTTTGGTCACAATTTATGACAATTGTTATTTAACTGGGATTCCGTTTGTTTCCCTCTCCCTTTTCTGTGAATCACAGCCATTATCCTCATTTCCAGTGACCCTATAGAGCCATATGAGCCTTCCAGGCCTGAAGAGCTTTACTGACTATCCAACAGAGGCCTGGACATCAGAGATGAACAGTAAGCTAAGAAGTCTGAGAAGTGAAAGAATGAAGACTTGAATTGCAGGTCTTTGTTCTAGTCTCGCGTTTCTCCACCTTCCTGATGCTGTGACCCTTTAATAAAGTTCCTTATGCCATGCTGACCCCAACCCTAAAATTATTTCATTGCCACTACATAACTGTAATTTTTACTACTGTTAAAAAATGAAATGTAAATATCTGTGTTTTCTAATGGTCTTAGGAACTCCCTATAAAAGAGTAGTTTGATCCCCAAACAGGCCAAGAACCACAGGTTGAGAATTATTGTTTAATTTGGAAGCCCAATGTACAGAGATAAATATAGCTCAAGTGGCCATCAGAGGGTGTGATTTATTAAGTATGTGTTGTCTGGATTTTGGGTATTGATTATGATGGTAAATATGAGCCTCTATGATCCAAGTATGGGGATTCCAGATTTGTGCATATACTTCAGATCTGGTTTCCCAGTCCAGAGCTCATGGTATTATCATTAACAAATAAAATGCCAATTTTGCTAAAGAAAAATAAAAAATGAAGACTGTGGTAAGCCAAAAGAATAATCCTATGGATGATTACCAGCTACTCTGTGATGCCTGCTGAGTGTCTTAAAAGAAAATGCTCCCACATATATACAATTTTTTGATTTTTCAAAAAGAAAGTAAAAATTCAATCTTAAACGTCCTCTGCATATTTAAGATAATTAGGATAAACTTTTTTCTAACGGTAGCTCTCTTTTATAATAAAATTGTGGTATAGTAAAATTTTACTAAATTTCAAGGTCTGCTGTGTCAGCTAGATATAACGATAATCTGTTTCAATTATAGATGTTATAATTTAATTATATAGATTTTTTTCAACAGCCAAAACATTCAAACACGCAATTTATAAATATTATACAATAGAATTATGTTTCATTGCCAGTTTTTTATCCAATAATGGGATAATATTTGGAGACTATTAACCTGAATTATTAGGTATTCTAAATAATTTTCTCCTATAGACTTCTCTTAAGGCCAAGCCAAGAGGCTTAAGTCTCAAAGACATGGATATATCCACTGGAGCAATAAAATATTCAGGAGATTTTGACTGTCAAATTAGTCATTAAAGTCACTAAGAATTTCTGAGTCTTTTGTGAGACAATATTTTGGAAAGCATAGCATTAGAGAGAGAGGATTTTCTAAATTCCTTAAGCTCCATTAACATCAAGAGCCTGTTTTAATGGAGTCAAGCTTGAACAACCAGTTTTATTCTAAGGCAGGTGGAGCACTGTGGAGATACATGATGGAATTCCATTTGCCAAAATGAGATATAGAAGCCTACCAAGCTCAAAGGAACACAGATTATGGTACAGAATGTTAGAGTGGAAGAAAACAATGAACAGCTTAGCATTTTCCCTAGAAGGCAATCAACAGGATGGTATGTGCAGAAACAGGGCAATATAGTGGGGGCTGTGAAAGACGCAGGGGTCTGAATACCTGTTATCCACACACGTGTTAGAGGGTGTGACAGTTAATGCTCATTTAAAACTTGATTGGATTCATAATCACCTAGAAAACATACTTCTGGACATGTCTTTGAGGGTTCAGTCAGTTCTGAGGCAGAGAACCTCTTCCTGAATGTGGATTGTACCATGAACTGGAGGCCTGAGCTGAATGAAAAGGGAAATGTAGACAGCCAGATGAACGCTATGACTGATCTTTGTGCTATGACTGATCTTTGTTCCTGGTAGCTGAGTGGCTAGAGAGCAGCTCTGTACTCGTGCTGGCACACCCGCAAGCTGCTCCTGCATCGTGCCTTCCCTAACATGGTGTACTATAACTCTGTTCGTTATCTCTGGACTGATGAGCCAATATCCTTTCTCTTTTAAGTTGTTTCTATCTGATGTTTTGTTACAGCCATAAGAAAAAAAACTAGCATCTCTATGTTGTACATATACAGAGTTTTTTGTAATCAATAGAAGACAATCAGAAGATGAACATTTTTCTAGACCACATGAAGAACACTGGGAAGAACATAGGAAAAAAAAGTCAAGCATGTTTTCAAATAAAACTGGATGCCGAAGTACCCTTCTTTTAGCTTCATATGCTACAAAATGCTACCTGGTAGCTATGAGAAATATCTCCACATCTAGGTAACAATATTGTGAATTTGTGTGTAGTTGACAACAAACTATAGATCCAAGAATACCTAAGCAAGAAACGGGAAGGAAAAGTTACTAAATGAAATTTGAGAACAAAGGCAGTACTAAAATGATGTATTTCCCTAATAGATATCTACTTGATTCTCTTCTTCTGATTAGTTTTTGCATGGTCCTCTTGAAAAGCTGATATGAAAAAGAAAACACACTGTGCCTTATTCTACATAACTCGTGACACTCATATAACAAAATCCCATGGCTCACACAATATCAGTCTCAGATCCCAGATACTTGAGGCTAGAATGAGGACCTCATTTGCTGCTGCTATGCAGATAGCCTGAGAAAGAACTTAGGAGTGATCTTTTTTGAAGGAAAAAATAAAATTGTTTTATTATGTTTTGCTTTTTAAGACTTTCTAATATCTTTTTTCTTTTTAATTTTATTTAACCTTTTGGGTTACGTTCATCTTCTCTGACTGAACCCAGACCTGGCAGTTCTCTGCTGTATACGTGTTAGGGGCCTCATATCAGCTGGTGTGTGCTGCCTGATTGGTGATCCAGTGTCTGAGAGATCTCGGGGGTTCAGGTTAATTGAGACTGCTGGTCCTCCTACAGGTTCACCCTACTCCTCAGCTTCTTTCAACTTTTCCCTAATTCAACCACAGGGGTCAGCAGCTTCTGTCCATTGGTTGGGTGTAAATATCTGCATCTGACTCTATCAGCTGCTTGTTGAGTCTTTCGGAGGGCAGTCATGATAGGCTCATTTTTGTGAACATTCCATACCCTCAATAATAATGTTAGGCCTTGGCCCCTCCCCTTGAGCTGGATCCCACTTCAGGCCTGTTGCTGGACCTCCTTTTCCTCAGGCTCCTCTCCATTTTTGTCCCTGCAGTTCTTTCAGACAGGAACAGTGATGGGTTAGAGTTTTTGACTGTGGGATGGCAACCCCATCCCTCACTTGATGCCCTATCTTTCTACTGTAGGTGGGCTCTACAAGTCCCCTCTCCCCACTATTGGACATTTCATGTAAGGGCCCTCTCTTTGCGTCCTGAGCGTCTCTCACCTCCAGGGGACCATTCTGGAGGGGCTCCTGACCTCCTACCTCCTGAGGCTGCCTGTTTCCATTCTTTCTGCTGTTTCCCCAGGAAAAGAAGGATGAGTGAATTTTTAAAGGACAAGATGATGATGTATTTTTTTCCTGATGTTGCTACACAAGCATGTAGGAAACCAACTGCCACAAGACCAGAACATTCATGAAGTCAGACGCCACAGGCAGCCTCTCACTTAAAAGGGGGGAGAGGAGGGCTGTCATCATATCTTGGCACTTTGTTTCATTTTGTTTCCTGTGACAGTTATACACAGGGAATGGAATAATACTTGAGTATCAAGTGACAGGAATCTGTGTGAAATGATAGATAAAATTCATGATAGCAAGAAGTTTTTGTGTAGAGCAGTGAGATACTGAAGCATCTAAGTGGACACAGGGATGTCCTTAGTGTCTGGAGAAAAGCCACATAGCAGTGGTGAGGTACAAGCCACTTTCCTTGTCTTCAGTTCTAACAAAAGCAGATTAATTCTGACTGAAGTTTTTAATCAGCTCATGGTTTAGGAAATATAGTCCTTAATGGCAGGGGAGACGCGAGGGAGGTGAGTTCCATCTATGGTGGTGGGAATTGCTGGCAAGTCTTGTTCCTCACACTCCTTTATAGATTAGGAATCAGTTCATTAGAGTCAGAAGTATGGCAAACTGAAGCCCTCAAGGTCCACTCTACAGTCAGTAGCTTATTCCAGCTAGGTCCTCACAGCAAAGATGTCTGAACCTCCTAAAACATTGTCATCAGCTCAATCACATGAGCATGTGCAGATGTATATGTGTAAGAATACAACTGAGTCGTACAGTAGGTACCAAAAGAATTAAAAGCTGGGTTTGGGTCAGTAAGAAAGGCCTTAGTAACGACTTTGGGCTTTAATATTTAAAAATCATTATTATTTTCTTCCTGGGTGTTAGCCATGTTCCCCCTGCTTCTTGCTACATCCAGTGCCTTCTTCTTCCCTATAGCACAATGTAGTGGTTCACCGACTTTATCTTCCTAATAATTATAGTTAAAAATTTGTGCAACTTTAGTTTTGTATAATTGACAGTAACTGAGCTACATGCATTTGAACTGCTCCATGTGATGGATTTTGACAAACGTACATGCAGTAGAGCTATGAAAACCATCAAGTTATTGACAGTTCTATGACCTAAAGAGGGTCTTCATTCCTTGAAATCTACCACTCTCTCAATGCATCCACAGGTAACATTTGATCTGTTCTCTGCAAATGCAGATTAATGGGCATCTTCTAGAACTTAACAGGCTTGCTCAGTATTTAATTTATGCCTTATTTTAAATTAATTAATTAGTTAATTAATTACATTCCAATTGTTACCCTACCTCCCTATCATCCCTTGAAGAATTCTTCCCAACATATCCCCTCCCCATTGGCTCTGAGAGATGTATCTCCCCACCATGATGCATAAAATCTCTGCAGGATTAGGTGCACCCTGTTCCACTGAGGCCAGACACAGCAACCCTCTGCTACATAGGCCTTGGGTGCCTTGGACAAGCCCGTGCATGCTTTTTGTTTGGTGACTCAGTCTCTAGGAGCTTCTAGGAGTCCATATTAGTTGATGTTACTGGGCTTTCTCTAGGGTTGCCAAGTGTTTGGAGGCCTCAGTCCTCCCTCTAACTCTTCAACAGAGTCACTGACTTCTGTCCAATGTTTGTCTGTGGCTATCTGCAGTCACTTGCTGGGTAGAGCCTGTCAGAGGGCTGCTATGCTAGGTTCCTGTCTGCCAGCACAACATAGATCGCATTATTAATAGTATGAGAATTGGAGCCTGCTCATGGGATGAATCTCAAAATGAGTTGGTCACTGGTGGGCCAGTTGCTCAGTCTCTGCACCATCGTTGTGCCTGCTTTTCTTTTAGATAGGACCAATTTTGGGTGAAAAGTTTTCTAAATGGTTTAGTGTCCCCAAATCTCCAGTGGGTATTGTCTGGCTACTGGAGGTGGTCTCTTCAGGTTCCGTATCCCAACTGTTGGGCATTTCTACCAAGGTCATCTGCATTTACATTTCCCTGCATTGGTTCCTGGGAGCCTCTCTCATCCTGAGTCTTTGAGACTTCCTAGAGAATTTTCCCATGCCCGATGCCTGGCACCTGCATATTTCCAATTATTCTCCTGGCCCTCTGGGAGTCTCTCTGGTCTCTCCACATGACTGGTTCTGCCCCCTATTGCTCTAGCCCTCCCCTCACTCACCAAGGTCCCTCCCTCTGCCTGCCATGACTGTTTTGTTACCCCTTCTAAGTGGGATTCAAGTATCCACACTTGGGCCTTTCTTCTTGTTTAACTTATTTGCATCTTTGGGGTATATCATGGGTATTCTGAACTGTTGGACTAATATCCACTTATCAGTAGTATTTTTCACGCAAGTCCTTTTGGGATTAGATAACCTCACTCAGGATGATACTTTCTAGTTACATTCATATGCCTGAAAATTCATAATGTTCTCGTTTTTAAGAACTATATAGTATTCCATTATGCAAACATATCACACTTTTTGTGTCCATTTTTTGGTTGAGGGACATCTGGGTTGCTTCTACTGATTTTTGACAAAGAAGCCAAAACCATACAATGGAACAGGGAGGGTATCTTCAACAAATGGTGCTGATCTGACTAGATGTCTGCATGTAGAAGAATGCAAATAAATCCGTATTTATCACCTTCACAAAACTCAAGTCTAAATGGATCAAAGACCTCAACATAAACCAGACACACTGACTCTAATAGCAGATAAAGTGGGAAACAGCCTTGAATTCATTGGCACAGAAGAAAATTTCCTGAACAGAACGCCAATGGCTCAGGCACTAAGGTCAAGAATTAATAAATGAGACCTCATGAAACAGAAAGGCTCCTATAAGGCAAAGGGTGCTGTCAATAGGACAAAATGATTGCCTACAGATTGGGAAAAGATCTTCACTAACCATTCATCCAACAGAGGGTTAATATCAAAAAAATATACAGGACTCAAGACGTTAGACTCAAAAAAAAAATGGATACAGAACTAAGCAGAAAATCCTCAATAGAGGAATTTTGAATGGCTGAGCAGCAATTAAAGAAAAGGCCATCCAAAGACTGCCCCATCTGGGGATCCACCCCATATAGAGTCACCAAACCCAGAGACTATTGTGAATGCCAAGAAGTACATGCTGATAGGAGTCTGATATAACTGTCTCCTGAGAGGCTCTGCCAGAGCCTGACAAATACAGAAGTGGATGCTTGGAGCCAACCATTGGACTGAGAATGGTGTTGCCAATGGAGTCCCCGGTGGAGGAGTTAGAGAAAGAACTGACGGAGCTGAACGGATGCCTTGTCTAGCATCAGTGGGAAGAGAGCTCCTTGGTTCTGTGAAGGCTCGAGCCCCCAGTATAGAGGAAGGCAGGAGTGGATGGGTGGGGAAGGGAACACCCTCATAGAAGTATGGCAGGGGGGAATGGGATAGGGGAGTTGGAGGGGAACTGGGAAAGGGGATAACATTTGAAATGTAAATAAAGAAAATATCCAATAAAATAATTTAAAACAGAAATGTTCAACATTATTAGTCATCATGGAAATCTAAATCAAAACGACCCGGGGATTCCAACTTACACCAATCAGAATGGCTGAGATCAAAAACTGAAGTGATGGGCTAGAGAGATGGCTCAGCAGTTAAGAGCACTGACTGCTCTTCCAGAGGTCCTGAGTTCAATTTCCAGCAACCACGTGGTGGCTCACAACCATCTGTAATGGGATCCAGTGCTCTATTCTGGTGTGTCAGCAACATCAAATCATGTACATAAAAAAACCCAAGCCAACCAACCAACCAAACAAACAACCCTCAAGCAACTGTACATGGTGACAAGGATATGATGAAAGAGGAACACTCTTCCATTATTGGTGGAATTACAAACTTGTAAGCCCATTCTGGAAATCTATCTGGTGGTTTCTCAGAAAATTGTAAATAATTCTACCCAGCTATACCAGTCCTGGGCATATAGCCAAAAAGATGCTCCACCATGCCTAAGGTACATGTGCTCTACTATCTTCATAGCAGCTTTATTCATATTAGCCTTTTTATAATTTTATATTTTTTAAAAAGTCTGGATGCCTTCATTCATGGAGGATTGAGTTTAGGGATTAATTCATATTTTCTATGTCTCATTACGGTGTTCCTCTTAATTGTGAATACTATCTCACTGCACGAGTGCTGACGATTATTGTTAGACGCTTACCTATTGCTAAATACTTGGGTTTCTTCTACTTCAAGCTAATATTATGCTTCACGGATGAACTATGAATACTGTATAAACATTTTCATGGGAACTTGGGCTTTCACTCATCTCGAGCAGGCAGCTTGAAATAAAATGGCTGGAACCTATGTTGTGTTTTTAACTTTTTCAGATTTCTACACCATTTTCCAGAGATGATTAATTCTCCATTCCCACCGGCAAAGAGTTCCCCAACCTTTAGTGTCAGGGTTTTATTTGATTATTTATGTTATTGGGGTACATTTGATGTGCATTTAAGGTATTCAACATGAAAATCTGAGAAAGACAAATCTTTGAAGTGGTTACCACAATCCAGCTAACTGATATTTCTGGACAAATTTCAAGGAAAAGTTGAAATATTGATATGTTTAACATTCTGCTTATGAGATTTCTAGAATTCATTAGCTATGAATATAGCTCTTCTCACTTTGAAGAATATCTCTACAATTTCTCCATTATCTATCCCTTACATCACCACTAGATATTTCACATATGGGTGCACAAGTGGTTCTCTCTTTAATTTCACATGTATTTGTGATTGTGTAGTATGTTCCATCTTGCTTTGCTTAGCACAGTGTTCCTGTGTGTGTGTGCTACTGCATATAAAAAGATATTCTTCTTCTAAGGTTAAATAGCACCTGATCATATCTATTATCTCAAAAATATGGTCTATGAGACCTAGCCAAAGGCAGCTAATGCTGAAAGGCCAAAGAAAGATCGCCAAGACAAAATTGCACAAAGTTAAGTGTATAAAAGCCTTAAGAACAGAAGTGTACTTTGGCAGCAGTGAATACATGTTCCCTGAATCCTAAAAGAGAAGGATCCATAGAACATAAAAGAAAGATGAACCCTGATCCACCATAATGCACACAAACTTACTTTTCAAATCTAGGAAGTTGTCAAATGTCAGTTAAGAGACACTTGGTATATAATTATACTATATGAAATATTGGCTCAGTATATTGATGTTATGTTTTATTTTAAGTATTTGTCTTATGAGTCAGGGTCACCTGATAGTAAATGGTGGCTAACACCAAAATTGCTACAGTAGATCAAGCCAATTTTCTGAAGAACTGGTCAGATATTCCTTGTTTTTTAATGCAGTTTGAATATAAAATGCCAAGTCTGACCCTCACCTTAATGTGTCAAGTTGTGAATGTTTGAACACAGGGTCCCCAGTTGTTGGTGCTGTTTGGGAAGCCTATAGAACCTTTAGAAGGAAAGTCCTGCTAGAGGAAGAAAATCACTAGAAACTGACACTGGAGTCCTGTAGCCTGTCTCCATTTACTGTATTCTCTCTTTCTGCTTCCTGAGTGTGACTACACTGTGGTCAGCCATCTGCTTTCTCCTATCAGATGCCCTCCCTGCCTTCCACTATGCCTTTCTAACTGGCTTAGGTTTTATGTTTCTGGAGTTGTAAGTCAAAAACAAACTGCTTTTCTCCTACGTTGTTTATGTCAGGGTATTTTATTATAGGAGTTAAAATGGAGCAAATATATTCATGAATTTGTCCATGGGTGTTGAGACATGATTCTTTGTCTTGGCTACATACCATGCTACAATGACCACTGCGGTGTAGATATCCCATTTACAGAATGCATTTATATCCTTTGTATATATACCTAGAAGTGGAGTGGTCCTTTTATCCTTAAATTTTTGAAGAATATTTATACTGTTCTCCACAGTGGTAAAGTTGTTTTATATCTCATAAGGAGTGTCCAGTCTTAATCATTTCTCTGGGTTTGCATCAACTGTTGCTAGCCATAGCCATTATCATTCTGATACAGTTGCTCTAACAGGTTTGAAATGTACACTTCACTGTGGTTGTGATTTGCATTTTCCTGATGGTTACTGATGTTGAACACATGTTCATATACTTGTTTGCTACTTGTGATTTTCTTGATAAATTGTCTATTCAGATCTTTGTTCATCTTTAATTGGGTTATTTGTTTTCTTCCCGTTGAATTGTTTGAGTTCCTTATATACTTTGGATTTGAACTGCTTATCAGATGAATGGCTAACAAATATTTATTTTATTCCATTCTGTTGACTATTTATTTGGTGTGTAATAGCTTATTGTTTGATTCATTCAATACCCACTTGTCTACTTTGAGTTTTGATGTGTATACTTTTACAATATTAAGAGACTATTTTGAAGAATTATACACCAGCAATATGGATGACCAAGAGTAAATACATAAACAGAAAGTACTACACAAAGTCATAGGGAAATAGAAAATCTAAATAGGTAAATAAATAGTAATGAGAAAGAAATAGGAATTCAAACCTGACTATATCTGTGTCTCTCTCTCTCTCTCTCTCTCTCTCTCTCTCTCTCTCTCTCTCTGTGTGTATGTGTGTGTGTGTGTACAATCATATTTATTAGGTGCTATTTTGCTCGGTGTAAAGTTTAAATCGTGCTAAATATATTTATACCCTCAAGTACTTTTTAATTCTCTATGGTTAGGTGGTTAGGGATTTCATAATGGGCAGGGATTTTGTCTTCTGGCTCTTTGCTGTTATTTTTTTTTTTCAGTTTTGGTGTTTAGACACTAGGCCTCAATCTTGCTAGGCAAATGCTATGCCACCAAGGTGTAAATATGGTCTCCGTAGTTGTTTGTTTTGAAGCAGGGTCTTAATAATTTGCTCTACCTGCTCATGAAAGCACTATATACTGCTCAGAGAGATACCGAGTGTATGATTGTTTAGCTAGCCTCAGCCCCAAAAGAAGCTGGAACCATAGTTCTGAGGCAGCAGATCCTGTGTCATCGCATAGCACTTTGAAATATAGGATTTATTGTTAGTTGTTATCATCGCTGTTATTAGAGTTGCCATAGTATGAAGAAGTGTTCAAAAACATGCGGCTTCTGTTTAACTACAATTTAGCATCTGGTAGTCCACCTTTGTTTTCTCTATATTTATATTTCCCAGCCTTTGGTAACCGTGATACAATTGTGCACTTCTATGAGGACAACTCTTAATCTTTTTTTTTTTAAATGAATGACTTACATAGCCTATTAATGATATCTGTGGTGGCGTGATCTCCATAGACTCATGTGTTTGTGTGCTTCGCCATAGGAAGTGGAACAATTGGGGATTGTGGCCTTATTAAAGTAGGTGTGACTTTGTTGAAGGAAGTATGTCATTAGGTGGGTTTTGAGGTCTAAGAAGCTCAAGACACCCAATGTGACATCCTCTTCTTGCTGCCTGTGTATTCAGATGTAGAATTCTAAGCTTCTTATCTAGTATCATTTCTGCTTGCATACCACTGTGCTTCCCAGCAGGATAATACTGGGCTACACCTCTGTGAGAGCCGGTCACAGTTAAGTTGGTTTTTTTTTTTTAAGAGTTACTATAGTCATGACATCTCCTCACAGCAATAGAAACCCTAAAGCACCAATATTCAATACTCCTCATGTTGATCATGATCACTAGTCCTGTTTTACAGGGACATATCTCATGATCTACCCTCTATCCACAAGCTGATTCACACTTCGACCGTTTCATATAATCACTACAGTTAGGAGCACTACCGTGAAAAAGGAAGCATCTAGCTCTGACATACTGTTATCATGCTTTAAGTACATACCTACTAGTGAGACCTGCTGAAAAAAATATTTTAGACATTATAACAAAGTTAGTGTGTATACAAAATGCAGGCATTAAGAATTTCATAGTTAATATTGTTTCACTGTATTTATTATGGTAAAATGTTTTCTAATTTTTACATTTATTAGTCTCTCTCTCTCTCTCTCTCTCTCTGTGTGTGTGTGTGTATGTGTGTATGTGTATGTGTGTGTGTGTGCACGTGTGAGAAAGAGGGGGTTGAGAGACTATATATCATGTGTGGAGGTCAGAGGATGACTCATGGAAGTCAAGTCTCTCCTTTAACAATGTGGGTTTTTAAGAACAAACTCAAGACATCAAACTTTGTGACTAGTGCCTTTACCATCTGAGCAATTCAGTAGTAAAATGAATATTCTATTTTAAAAGGTACTTTCTGCTTCTAATGAAGTGTGACTCTTCTTACTACCTGGCTTATGAATAGCTTTTATCCAGTTCCTTCAAAAATGTTTGATTAGTTTCGTTAGTTATCTGAAAGTATCACCATATCTTCTAGATACAATGCCCTTTTTAATCACAGATTTTTGTCACATTCCTCTTGATGAATTGTTGGAATAATGTAGCCATTTTATTGTATTGATAATTTATTATCTTGAGATCCTGACTTTGATAAATTTTGATTTATCTCTTTTATGTTTTATTAAATTATTTCTATCATAAAATTTAAAAACATAACAAAAACACCTACATTCTCATTAAAAATTCGAGTGTCCTTTCTCACTTACATCATTAATTTGTTGTGGGAATTATCCTATATTTTCTATGTGTACAGCTGATTTGCTGAGCTAGACATTGGAGGGTCCTTTCCATTGATTTTATATCCCCTCACTCATCTAACAAGGTAGTTATTGTGCATATAACTGTTTCTTTAAATTATGATGCTTTTGTTTATGTAACTTGTTCATCTTTGTACCTGTAGTAATTGCCATGGACTAGCTTTCCATCAAAGATCTTAGCAAGAGATGTCATTGGAACTGGAGTTTTCCATACAACCAGTAGATTACCTTCCTCAAGTTTGGCTTAACCAATGTGCCTGAACATGCATATAATAAGGAAAACACCCTTCCGCTACTACTTCACTCCATGTTCACAAGAGATGAACATTACATTTAATAATTGTATAGATACCAGATATAAGATTGTCACATTAGAATTAATTTTATATATTCATTTTTAAAACAAAATTACAAGGGAATTGAGTATCTAATGGCAATAGGCTATCACGCAGGAAGGGAAGTACAAAAGCAGGTAATACTCCCTGGCCTCAAGAAGCTCATAGCTCGTCCAGTGTAGGGTAAGTACATTGTAATTAAGGGGTGGGAAGGGCTTGGTGGGAAGGGACATGGAAACCAGGAGAGAAGCCTTGGACAAAAGCAGCCAGAGAAGGCTGCACAGAGCTGATCAGGACTGAGCTGAATCTCAATAAGAAAATTTAAAGTTCACCAGGCCGAAAACAGAAATGCATTTTCTTAGCAGTGGGAATGACAGGCACAAAGGCACAGAGGCATGATGGAGCATGGTGTGCTAGGGAAATAACAGCTGACCTTTCATAGCAAAAGCAGAAACGTCAGGGGTGGAGAAAGGACTTGGAGATTAGTCTGGAAAAATAGATTGGGGTCAGATTTTGAAGACATTTGTACTGGGAAGCTGTACATAATTCTGTAGGCAACAGGCCACCATCGAAATTTTGAAACGGGCAAGTCACATGTTCAAAGTTGTATTTCAGAAAACAACTGATGTCAGGATGATGGATGGACTGAAAGCTGTAAAGACCAGGAGGTAATAAAGCTTATTTTTATAGGAAAAACAAGAAACAGATTTTGAGGTGTCTAGAATAAACTCAACAAGCCTTTGTCTGTCTACTATTGCCCCTTGCAGTATAGTTCCAGAAATGCTTCTCCACTAAGCTCTTCCTCGTGACTCTACAAACTTCTCAGTGAAAGATCAGGTCCCTAGAATACATACTACACAATGAATGCCATATCACCTGTCTGACTTCTGTCCTTGCTCTTCTATTCCATTTGCCCCCTTCATTCCACTACCCTCTCTGCTGATTCTCTTCTCCTATTTTACTAACTTTGTCTCAGGTTAATTTCCTTATCACTGTCAAATCTTGGCTCAAATACCATCTTTTAATGAAGATGCTTGTCACTCTGATATTACAAATCTATCATCTATCTCTTCTGATCCATTGCATCTGCTCTGCTTTTTCATCCCAGGGCACTTCCAACTATTTTCAATATTTTGTTGTTCTGCTTCCTTCCCCATGATATTTTACGACAGAAATAGTTTATTATGTCAAATTATATATGCAGAATTGTCTAGGACATAGTCTGGCACCTTACAAGTACACAATCATTACTGTCTTTAATAAATGTAATGGCAAAGTCCTGGATATGGTAATATACTGAGTGAGAGAATGACTGATAGCAAAGCTTTAAAATGAACTCAATGGTGTTATGGGCAGGACCTAGTGTGGACATTGGGTGAGGTAAAACAGTGAACCTATTTGCTATACGTGTGTTGTCAGGAAACTGGAATGCTTTACATGATTTCACAAGCATTGGCTGGCACTCATTAAGTATCTTCTAGATATTTTTTGTTTTCCATAAAAGAGAGGGACATAGAGAAATAAGTAGAGAAAGAAAAAAGACCCAGAAAGAGAAAAGAACTAGAGAAGTCGGTCTCAATGTTTATAATGCGGCAGCACATGTAATACAGTTACTCAGGCGGCTGTGACTCCCAGCCACAAAATTATTCTTATTGCTACCTAATATTATTATACTATAATAATATGCTATTATTATACAATTTAGTGTAAATACATGTGTTTTCCAATGGTGTTAGAAGATGCATGTAAAAATGTCTTTCAAACCCAAAAGAGTTGTTACGCATACATTGAGAATCCTTGAATTAGAGCGAGAATCTCTCAGACAATTTTTAATTCCAACAAATATTGTTAGGTGGGTCCCAACAAATATTATGAGTTGGATAAACAGAAAAATACATTATTTTCTGATTTGTGTGTAGTTCAAATAATATTCTACTCTTCTTGTTGTTTATCTTCCTTACTCCGGCCAGCCAACCTTGTAGCTGTGGCTTCTGTGTCTTCAGCTGTTTCTTGGTGTCCTTGGATTACTGTTTCAGAGGCCATCCATACAGAGATACTAGGTTGCCACTAACAGACACTCATTATTTGTAATTTTATTCCTTGAATGATTCTAGATAATGGACATTCAGGGATGATACCCCCCGCATTGTAACAAACCAGGATATTTCATGACAAGAAATATTCTGGTTTTAGAAACCAGAATCTGAGGTTCTGAAGTCCCTCAAAAATGTTCAGTCAAAATTCATTCTCTAATATTTTCAAATAACATTTTTTTGAATACACAGATGCAGAAGTCATGGTCTCAGAGGGCTGACAGTAGTTGCTTTTACAACAGTTTCAGAATTTTCATAAGAGTCAATGTGTCCAAACTGTGTACTCTGAAATGTCCCTGCTAGGAGAAAAAACAAACTCTAATAGCTCAGTAAAGCTACGATCAACTTGCAGTTCTGTTTATTTATTGTAGAGAGCCGCGGCGATTGGTGACAGCATTCCCCATTACAAGATGGTGCTGGCATCCAGTGCTCCCACGAGTAAACAAGTAAATTGCGCATGTGCAAGTGGTGAAAGCGCGCCAGGTCACTGCCCAGACTGGGGCGTCATACGGGGTTATGAGCAAGCAGCCAATCAGATATGTCCCTAGGGTGTATATAAGCAGTGCCATTTTGGGGCTCTCTCTCTTCCTCCTTTCATCGCAATAAACGCTTGCTGCAGAAGGATCCTGGTGCCCGCATGCATTCTTGCTGGTGAGACAATTGCACGGGGCACAATTTATCAACAGTGTCCCCTAATCCAGGTCTATTTAACTCTACTAGGAATCAATTTTTTCATTTGAGAAATGGCGTCACTGTGCAATACTTTGCAATGACAAAATGCACTGACATTGAACAGTATGGCTTACAGTCAAGAGCTAAAATACTATCACTGTTGTACAAAAGAAAGAAGGATGGAAGACAGAGACTGTAGTGAAGAAAGAGGTGCTATTTCATTCTCAGAAAACCGGGCCTACTGATCCAATAACTAGTTTTGCCTATAAATACTGAATGGATTGCCCCATTGACATTTTAGATTCATGAAAGGGTAGAATCATAAACACTCAAAGATTAAATTCACCTCTGTAATGGTTTGTATATGCGCATTCCAGGGAGTGGCAGGATTAGAAGGTGTGGCCCTGTTGGAGTAGGTGTGTCACTGTGGGTGTGGCTAAAAAACTCTCATTCTAGCTGCCTGGAAGCCAGTATTCTGCTAACAGCCTTCAGATGAAGATGTGGAACTCTCAGCTCCTCCTGCACCATGCCTGCCTGGATGCTGTCATGTTCCCACCTTGAGGATAATGGGCTGAACCTCTGAAGCTGTAAACCAGCCCATTTAAATATTGTTCTTATAAGAGTTGCCTTGGTTATGGTATCTGTTCACAGCAGTAAAACCCCAACTAAGCCAGTATGTACGCCTGTCTTGAGTAGAAATGCCAACAAATTTTGCTATGTTTTAAACATGTGTTGATAAGTCTATTTTCATCTTCATAATATTTGCTAGAATCTGTGATGTGGAGCCTCTATCATAGCAATATAGATTATATTCTTTCTATTCTAGTCATAAATTTGGTTTTTATTTTGATTACATGTTTGGAAATTTACATAGGCAAAAATATATTTATTGTCATATTCCCACCCCAATAGTATCAAAATAAAGTATGAATAAACACATAAAGCATAAGTTACAGAGACTAGGTTTTATCATTTTAGCAAATGTCCCACCCTAAATTTAGTGAGAAAATGAAGTTGGGAGTTTCTAACATATGGACTTCAGAAAGCATATTTTAAACACAGAAGAGGTTGTACTTCACCAATAGAAACTTTCAAACCTTTCATCTAGACTGGACTTCACCCCCTGCACAAAAATGGTTTAGTGTTGGAGTCTGAAAATTTCAAGTCAGTTGCATTAAAGCTATGAATTGTGCGTATTTAAATATTGACTGTGATTCAATTCAAATTAACCCTTTGTGGTAAGGATGCTATGAATTAAGTGTTGGGATCTCTTTGTGTATCTCTCTAAAAGTTGGATCGCCTCTCGATAGTTTTGCTTGTGAAACTGTGTCTGGCCTTTTGTAATTATTGTTAAGTCTTTAAAAGTGTGTCTATCTATATTTTTTGACAAGTTAATACAGGTTCTTAAAAGAGATTGGAAGTTTTGTGGTGATCAGTAAACTGGATATATTTATATTATTCTCTGCTGGATGGATTAGTCACTTCAGTATCCATTTTTTTTCTCCTGATTCTACCAAGAACTACATGAATTTCCAGACGTGAAATATGAAATAGTTTTGAAGCTTTGATCTAATAAAATATGTGTATAGTGATCACAATAAGCTGGTAAAATCAAGCCAGAAAAGGTGATTCACTATTTTGAAACATGTGTCAGGAACATAGAAGACACAGTGATATCCACCTGCTATAAAATGTGAGAGTCTAGCGTGTTTTAAAACGTATTTTTCTATGGATCCAAATATCAGAAAAGTAGCAAGTGTTGGGCTGTTGCTATTTCGATATATTTAACAGATGTAGTGAATAAGCAATTCACTGTAATATGCGCTATTTTAATAAACCATAGTTCCCCCTATGATGTGATGGTTTTGGTGATGACGATCAAATACATGTTTATAAAGTGACACCATAGTTAAAAATAAATTCTATACATTTTCTCGGTTTTTTGCTATTTTGCTTTTATCTTTGTTCTTTAGATGTTGGACAATCCTAGGAACTTAAGCTTCTTACAATATTTTAATTTTTGTTTGCACATTCATTTCTTTTTTATTTCAAAGGCAAGAGGCTATGGATAGTATTCTCTTCTCCTAGGTGAATTTTAGGTTCCTACAATTTCATCAGAATTTCCAGAAGCTTAACCATTCTTTACCACTTTGATAAAAACACAGTGTGTTAAAAATGACACATTGCAAAGAAAATATCACGAACGTGATCATTTTGTGAAAACTGTATATATCTCACAGCCCTCATTGGTGTTAGGAGGCATGTGATGAGAAGATTGCCAAGAACCAGTGTTCCTAAGAGGCATCCATTTATTGTCCATAAAACTGATGGACTATTTTCATTTCCTATTTGGGGTGAGAGCCAAATGTCTTGCTGGGCTTCATCTTCTCTGTGGCGCCATCTTGTTTGCATTCAGTGGGCATACTAACTATATATATACCTTTGTATGATTAGAAACTAAAGGAAAAATATTTTGTAAATTTCCTTCTTAGCTTCTAGATGGAGAACTTACTTTATTTAAATAAAAATTGAACAGAATGCTTACTGAATCATCAGTAAACCATGTTATAGATTAAATTGCTGAAAGTATTTTTAAGATGCTGTCAAATAAAGAACAAGTACGTGGGATGATTAATTTTATAACTATATTTCTCTATACATTCTACAATATAAACCTGTATCAAAAGAGTGTAACCTATACATAAATGCAAGATTCATCTTTTAATTGGAATGAAAATTTTATAGAATAATACAACTAAATACAACCTATGTAAACATGCTTACAGTGTTTCTAGTTTTATAATAAAGAATAAATATTAATAAGAAGAAATTGCCCCAGGACAGGGTATCTAAAGATCTCTTTTGTTCTTCTCAGACACATGCAAGTAACCCACAGAGGCACATTATGCTCATTCATATAATTAAAAAGTAAAAAAAAAAAAACAAATGGAAAAGTTAAAAATAAATCACTCTTTGGTCAATAGATTCATTGTATGCGTTATCATTTTATTTTTAATGGTTTTAGATACACAATTATTGGAAATAACCAACTGGACCAAATTGGTCTGAATGTCTTGATCTAGATACTTTCATTTACTTAATATGCTACAAATGTAATAACTGATAAACTTAAAGCATTTTCACTTAAATATTGCTTTTAATTTAAACATCACTGTGTTAATTAACTCTGGAGTTTAAAGTAACTTCCTCTCTTCTCTCTCTCTCCTATCTACCTCTGCTGTGTATGAGAAAATAATTTTGCCTCCTGTAGAACAGCAAGACATAATGTTGTGGGTATGATTTTGTTTTTCTTGAAGAAACTTCCTGATAGATTTACAGTGTTCTTTGCAGCTATTTGTGGCCCGGATCTAGAGGGTATTTATTTTTTTCAAAGAAATGATATCTGTTCTGCTCCACGAGACCTGTTAGTTGTTCAACATAAAGCCAAAGGCATTTATTTAAAGAAAGTGAAGCAGATGCCCTCAGCTTATCAGTTTCACTGCCATTAGTGGTCCAAAGTGTTATATAGTTTTCCTTGGGTCGTTAGGCAACCTTGTAGTAAGGAAGAAGAGAATGTTAATGTTGGGAATAATTTGTTCCTAACTGGAAGCCTACAACCATGGAAGGGAGAGCTCCCCAGTGGCCATGAAGTTTCAGAATTCCCATGTGATGCACAGTACAGTGATGAGGTCTATGAACATTTCTGCAGATGGCTGCTTAACGTGTAAATTAATCTGACTCAGTAAGGATCATGCAAGTCACTGGCAGCTATAATTATAGATCAGAACAAAATCTTGCTCTACAAATTTGTTCAACCAGAGAACTGTAGCACCGACACAACTTTAATTTAAATACTTTAATTATTGACTGTCAGGAATTGTGACACATGTGTGCCTCAACCTGTGAACACTAATAGAAATGATACAGCTTCTTGTTAGTGGCATAAAACAAACATGGTAATTAAGAAATACAAGAAAAATGAAACTACAATAAACTCACAAAACTACATATCCATTTCCATGCAATGAACTTGCAAAGTAAATGAATGGATCAAATAACAGACATCATCCAGCAAGGGCATTTGAATGAACCCATCAAATACAAGGCTGATACATTATTACTTTTTTTTTTTTGGTATTCTTAAAATCAAAATAAAATCCATGGTGCTCCAATACAATCCTTGCTAACTAGCTCAATTCAGAGCCTGTTTGAATTTCAAGGTAACTGCTATGAGTATGTGTGTTTAACAGTAGCATATTTGCACTTAATGAGACTCGTATGAATTTCTAGCCTTTATTTGAGTTTAAGAAAGCATCAACCTTGAAAGGCACATCTGTTGTCTTCTTAGAACTAGAAATTCTTCCCTCCCTGTTATCAACTCTAGGAGCAGAATTCTCTAGGGGAAACAATAAGCCCAGTGTAATTCATGAAGTATCTTTGATTATTTTCTTTTTCTTTGAAAGGCAAACTTTAATCTAGTATTTGCTCAGTTAAAATAAATTCCAATTAAATAGCAGATTAAAAAGCTAATTGAAATATTCATTCCTAGAGGAAAGTGCAATGAGCTGAGATGCTAGCTTTGCTTCACATGGTCCTCATTTCCTTTGGTGACAACTGCTGAAGAATATATTAATTAAACTTTTTCCTCAGTATAGAAGAGTAGAGCTTCTTCTCCCTCAGACTGCCAGTCTTTGAAATGAAAGAGGATGGAACTATATTCCACTCTTGTCACAAGTTATCAAGAGCTGGGGAGGCTTTCTTTTAATTTACTAACTTTCCATTAGTAAAGCCCATTCACACAGGCATGAGGACATGTGTTCTAGCCCCAGAATGGATGCAAAAAAAGTTGGGTGTACTCCTGTGTGCTTATAAACACAGTCCCAGGGAGGTGGGGACAGACACATCTTTGTGGTTCTCTGGCCAATCGATATATTACACTGCTGAATTTAAGATTCAGTGAGAGATTTGTCTCACAAACAAAACAAAAACAACAAACAGTGCAGAGTGGCTGAGGAAGAAGGACTGACCTTGAACCCTGTCCTCTGTATACTGTCCTACATAGACTCACGTAGATATGAGCACATCCATGCACATGTAGTAGAATGTGAAGTATGTAAGATATCAAGCCCTTGGCTTCCATGAGATAAAGTACTTGTCAGCAAAGCAGTTAACAACTGTGACCCTAAAATCTCTAATGTAGAAATCTTGCACTAGAACACATGTAAGGAGTCTCTTTCAGTTACACTAGGAAATCATTCTGCAGAAATCTACATCAAAGTGCAGAAGAAATCTTACTGGGCTCTCTAGAAATGACTGCATGTCTAAGCAAAGCTTATCTCAATGACATGGATGAATGAAGCAAATTATTTGGCCTTAAACTTTCCTTGTCACTTTAAAGACATGAAAGCTGTACACCGAGATCAATGTTTCTCAATCTTCCTAATGCTGTGACCCTTTAATACAATGTCTCATGTTGGGGTGATCTGCAACCATAAAATTCTTTCATTGCCATTTTGTAACTGTAATTTTGGTACTGTTATGAATTGTGAATATTTGAAATGTGACTCCTATGAAATGGTCTTTCTACTCCTCAAAGGAGTTGCAATCCACAAACTGAAAGCTGGATCCAGAGAGATGGTGTATATACCTTCATGGCTGGTTATGAGATGCTCGAGACTCATTTGAATGTCTAGAGGTTACTTTCTTCTTTCACTGCCATAGGCAGTATCTTTTGGTAGGCTTTGAACTCCGTTGATTTACCATAGTGTCCTTAATTCCTCTATACTGCAAGTAAATTGCTTTTTTTCCATCATTTTTATTGTTTGTGTATTTTGTACATTTTTGGTAATATTAATCTTTTCGTCTTCTCCCAGATCCATGCCACTTATCCTCCAAAATATCTCTCTCCCTCCTCTGCCTCCCTCCCTCCCTCCCTCCCTCCCTCCCTCCCTCCCTCCCTCCCTCCCTTCCTCTCTCCCTTCCTCCCTCTTGTTCTCTCTTTGTCTCTCTGTCTCTGTCTCTCTGTCTCTCTTTCTCCTCTCCTCTTCTTTTTCTTCTCCTCCTCCTTCTCTTCTTTTTTCTTTTTTTCCTTCATCCAGTACAGTGTGTGGTGCCAATATACTTTTGGATATTTCTCTTTGTTGCTTGCACTGAAGGTTGATCTAGTGCAGACAATTACTAAAAACAGAAAAGCATGAAGCGGAAGTCTGCATCCCAAGGTAGTGAGGACACACACAAATTATCATATTACATAGGGACATCTGTTATTCATTTACTCAGAGGAAAATTCTAGTTCTGTTCTATCAATCTTAATGGGGTCTCATATGCCCTGCTTGGATTGTGTTGTTTAGTCCTTTAATTAAAACAAGAGTAGAAAACTGAATGAAACAAACACAAATGGCCGAGTAGAGATTTGTCTTTCTTTTTTTATTCTTATAAAAGCAATAAGGCAAAAATAAAAGAAATGCATCAGTCATTTCTGTCCTCTGTGTTTGTTTCAGGCAGGAAAAAGATTAGCAGAGGCAATCTGAATGACCATGCCAAGTGAGAACTGATCCCCAGTGTTCTCACAGGATTGCAAAATCACTGACGAGTGAATTCTGAACTTTTAAATATGTATTTTAAAGAATTATTTGTATTTATGTGTTTTTGTACGTTTCTTTCTCTGTGTGTATTACATACATGTATAGATTTCTGCAGAGTCTCAAAGGTGGCTTTGTGTCCCCTGTACCTGTGGAGCTGAAGTTACAGGCTCTTATTGAGTTGATCTATGCAACATGGGTGTTAGGACCTGAACTTAAGTCCTCTGCAAGAGCATGTTTAGTTGCTGAGACATTTCATGAGTTCTGCACTCTTATAAGACTTCTGTAATACTTTGAAAGTTCATTTTAAATGTTCTAAATAATAGCCATGTCAAAGAAACACATCTGCATACTGTACTTGGCTTCAAATCCATCTCTATTTATTTTAAGTTTTCAATGTATTTAATCATTATAGACCTTTTGATGTCTATAATGTAAAGATATATTTATATGTGTTCAATGTATACAAATCCACTGTGATATAGACATTAAGGGCACTAACAGTGATTGATTTATTATCCTTAACCACAGTCCCATCCTCTGTATCTATTTATAGATCATAGCTTATATGTGTATATTTGTACAGGAGTCATTGTGTGTAAAAGCCAGTAGCCTAGATTGGGGCTCATGAAACAAGGATGGGGGAATATTTAGAGAAAAAAATTACCCTGTGGAGGGTAATTGAATCCATGTTATGTTAAAGTAAAAGAAGTGATATATTTAGGAAAATTTAACTAGCTTAGAGGAAAGAGATAGGGGTTAGGACATGAGAGGAGGTGCAACCAATTAGAATTAAAACATAGAGAAGCTGAGAAACCAAAGATTCCCCAAAGATGCATAAACTGAGGGAGGTTTTCCAATTTTCCAAACAAGTTTTGTGTATTCAAACTTGTAATTATCAGTTCCTAAGATGGCACTGATCTCCAATCTGTAGAAAATAAATTTAGTATCCTTGCTGTTTCAGAGTATGATAGTGTAGTCAGATTCCCATGAGTAGGGCAGGGTGAGAACTCAGACAGATGATCATAGCCTAGCTCTTTTTTTGATATGTACTAGGTTTATAGTTTAGTTAAAGTTATAGTTATGGTTAAAGGTTATAGTCAACATTGTGGCTTAGAAAGGATTTATTCTGTTAAAGACTCTGCTATAAGCTGAAATTTTAAATAAAAGTCTTGAAATACTTCACAAAAGAACCAGGATGTGAATACTGATATGCTCTCCCAAACAAAATTAAAGACATTTAGATGATAATAAAATGAGTTGTGTCATTCAACAAACAACAGTTTTATATTTTGGCTCGTAGGGTTTTATTCAACCATTTATTAGAACATTCCTAGTGTGCTTTGCTCTTGGATTTGACACAAGAAGGAGACTTAGAATCATCTTTCTTCCTTGATCTCATAAGGGTACATGCTGAGACATTGTTAGGAGACAGTGAGCAGTCAGATCGGAGCATCTTCACCCCTTTTAAAGCCAATGTGTAGACTTATTTACTTTGCCTGTTATTTGCTCTCTAGAAAACAAATAATTTTCTGTTTATCAAAGTAAAGATATCATTTACGAAGCACAAAGATGTGATGCTAAACAATTTTAGTGATTTCATCAATTTATCTCTGAGCAGTTAAAAGAAACCGTCTCACTTGATGGTCTGTAAATGTGTCCATGATGAAACTACCTGGCTGATGGAAAGTAACTCACCCAAGATTAGCTTGGTGTAAAAAAGAACTTTCCTAGCACTAAACATTTTGATCTTAGACCCTTGGATTGTGTTTATGAAGTATTTTAGTTATTTTTATATGTAGTTAGATATAATTTTAAAATACTATTGAATATTTTAATACAATTTTATAACTAAATAAAAACTATGTTTCCTGCTGATAAAAGCAGAAGATAGTATAATTTAAGAGTTTCTTTTACTTGGCTCACAGTCAATATTTCAAGTGAAGTGTATGTGAAATAAGTTTTCAACAATTTCATTATTTCAAAGAGAAAAAATAGATGTAACTGGAACATGATTTTTAAAACATTGGCAAAATATTCTGCTGGTTTGAATATTTCTTCATGCAAATTGTCTTGGAACCTCAATCACTTCTGAAAAAATCACTTCTGGGGAAGTGAACAAAACAGAAAGTTCTGAGACCTCATGAGTTTCACCCTCACAAATGGATTAATGCCCATATAAAGTGTTGGAGGCTACAGGTTTGATGGTTCTTCAACATCTGTCTCCTCACCTTCCTACAGCTGTAAAGAAGAACACCTACCTAGAAAGGAACCCTACCATCATTGATGATGCCCTAGAAACACTCTTTCAGTGATACCTTAGCAGCCGTATCGGTGATTCCCTGGTCACGACTCCATCAGTGATGCCCTGGCCTCCACAATAATAAACAATATTTCTATTTCCATTATGATCCACCTGGTCTTAGACTTTGTATTATTATAGACTTTTGATAGTTTGAAGTTTTCTGTAGGAAATAAATTTTTTTTTTCTGATCTGTGAGAAAATAAATCAAGAAATAACAATATTCATATTATTCTGTCTTTGGATCACCCCTCAAATGGAATGATAAGAAATGTAAAATAAACAATAATGATGAAGATTTCTCCATTTTGTTTTTTTGAGTGATCAATTGAATTCAATATAATCATTTAATAACAGATGATCAACCCACTGGCATGAGTATGCATTAGTTACTCATTGTTAGAAATAGTCCTAAAATACTGACAAATAGATGAGATGTGCTATATGAAACTATTGGGAGAAAATGATAGAAAGTGAACTTCTTTCATCTGTAGCTGCTGCCTGAATTTTGTCTCTGCTCAGCCTCTACAGTGACCCAAAGTTTGGCTCCTATGTCATCACCAAGCATGCCCACTTTCTAAATAATCTGTTTGATCATTTTTAAAGAGGGAGGATTTAACTGTATAATACTAAAAATATAATAAAAAGAGGAAGTACTAACAGTTGTTAGTTCTTTTGGGCTACTATGTGGTCACATATTACTTTTATTTTTATTCCTTCATAACATGCTCCGATTTCTTTAAAAATTTTTAAGCAGTGTGGATAAAAGCTCACAGAGAGTCATACTTTTGTAGGGCAATACTTCTCCTAAAAGAGTCTATTACTTGTTTCTCTATATTATATCCTGTCTCCATTTTCATGATCTAAATGGATATCATCATATTTTGATATATTTATGTACAGTTTATTGACTTAATGAATTGTGAGTGGAGATTATGTCCCATCAATCTTTACATACCCAACCCTTAACACAATGTCTCATTTGTGAGATTTTAATATAATATGCTTAATAAACAAATGAATCACTAGAATATTTATTTTTAGGAATGTGCATACACATGCATGCCTATCAATACCATGAGAGAGTTTTGATTGCTCTAGAGCTACACACACAGGCAGTTATGAACCACGTGCATGCTGGGAAAAAAACCTCACATTCTTTAGAAGGGAAGCAAATGTTTTTAAGCCTTGAGCCATCTCTGTACTCCCTGCACAATCTTACTGGTACTTGTTTATAGGGTATACATTCAAGGACTTGACAAAAAATTCATTTATAATGGATAATTAAGAGTAGAGAAAAAAATTCCTGTAGCAATCTATAGTCTGAGGCAGTTCTCATTTCAATTGACAAACACAAGAAAAGGCAAGAAGCAAAACAAGTCCGAAATACAGTTTATCTTAAATAAAACCTGTGGAAGAATTAAACCACATCATAGAGACTCACTCATCAAATTGTAAATTCTGAGAGCACTAAGGGAGAAGCAACACAGTTCCATCATAAATAACCCCTAAAATGAATACAGGCAGAAGGACTCACAAAATAAAGGAGGCCAGAGACAAACAGCAGTCTAAGGAAAACAGTGGACCCAGTTGAGATTCTTTCTCCTACTTGTGTGTTTATAAAATACTACCTGGGGAATTGGAGCCCTTTATGATGCTGTTAGAGGCTAAATGCCTTTATTTGAACAGTGATAGTCAGATGATAGCTATTTTATGTTTTAGACATATACATAGATATAATCATGGTAGTAAAATCTCTACATGGTGGGAAAATGGAAGGAGATTACATAGATGGATGAATAAATAGATGATGATAAATATAGATAGATGATATATATAGATAGATAGATAATAGATAAATGATAGATATAATATGAATAGATCAGAGACAGACAGATTATAGAGAGATAGATGATAGATTAGCCCATAATTATAATTTCATTATGGTCTTTATGCTTTATTACAATCATTTTTGTATGTTTATTTTTTTCCACAATGAGCCACTTAGAGAAAAATTTTAAAAAATTTAAAAGAAATGAAAACATCCTAGAAAATTATATGTCAGTAAGTAGTTACTCTCTGATAACTTGGATAATAAAACATTTCATTGTCTTGACCAAGTTTCAATGAAACTTAAGGAATTTTCATTGAAATCTAGGACAATGGAAACTTCCAAGAATCTATGGGATGACCCTAGCTAAGACTTTTGCAATCCTGTGAGAACACTGGCTCATATGTCCCCCACAAGCATTTAAAAATTATTTCTGTTGTCTTAGATTTTAATGAAACCATGTTAAGCAACTATGGGCAAGACAATGAAATGCTTTATTATCCAGGTTATCAGAGAGCAACTACTTACTTCAAAAGATTCCTATGAAAATCTTCCTGCAGATAAGTCTGAAGTAAAAACTGGAATTAAATAGTTGACTCAAGTAGAATAGGGCTTAGTGTAAGTATAGATATCATGTCTACCATAAGCTGTATGAGTGGAGAAACATGTACATAGGAAACTCATGTTTGTGGACAGAAAAGAAGACTTACACTAACTAGAAGAAGGAGATTTTTCACAGCTCATTTCAGAGGGAACTGCAGTGTAGTCTCTTTACTGGGATTCGAGCCTGCCATCCGTCCATGGAGATACTGGACTTGACATAATCCATACACTTATGAGACAATTCTTTAAAATGAATGGCTTACAGATACATGAGTGGACACATGCACATATTCTACTTACACTGTTACTCTGGAGAACACTAATATAAATCACACAACATTCCTTATATAATAAACATGGCACTTCATGATTAAACATGAAAAGCTAGTTTGCAATATTAATCACTGAGAATACTAGTGGAGTTTCTTAGATAATACACAGAGTTTCCTGCGCTCTTTTGAGTTAATATTGCTTCCAAATATATATGGAGTATTAGAGTGTCCTATGACTGATGTTTAATGTAAAAATTTCCTAGTATTTTTTTCAGTTGATTTTGGGATGTACTATCCTGTTGTGGTAGTTGTTAGAAATGAAGGTGGGCTGTCCAGCTAGCTCTTGTCATCTGCCATGTTCCCGCTCTTTGTCCCTGCTCTAACTGCAACACTGGTTGGAGTAGCACTGGCCCCGAGACCATGAAACACTGGCATGACTGTTGCCTCCACACGTCAGCTCTGTGGAGTCCATGGCTCTAAGTCGACTCTGTCACCCTTATAGTGCTCGGTTCAACCCCAAACAATAACTGCCATTCTCGTGGTACCCAGTAGCAATAAGACTCTGAATTCTTAAGATTAACCAAATAGATTTATATGTCAGCAAATACTCAATACACAAGATGCCCACACAACCAGAATTAACCTTGATAAGAATAACTACCTTAGACTGCGAGAGACACGTGTAGATTCATGGCCATCTTCTCTCCTCTCTTCTCTTTCTTCCTTCCTCCTCCCAACTCCCAGCTCCACCTACCTCTCCTACTACCCAATCACCACGCTCCACTGCAAATACAACAGGCAGGGAAAATCCTGCCATACTATCCTTTTTTAAATGTAAGGCATATTTTTGTTTCATTACAAATTATTAAGAAGTTAAATTTGATTATACCATAGGAAAAACTGTAGCAGTAAGAAAGACATAATATGTCACAAATGATAATCTTAATTTACTGCACTTTTTGAATTACTAAATGCAAGTTATTTTAAAAATATCATAGATACCTTAGTTCAAGCTGTTAACATAAACTACCATGTTGACATTGTATATGCTTAAATAAAAAATATTTATTCTTCATGGTTCTGAAGTAAATAATTCAAGATCTAGGTGCTTAAAGATGAGTGTCAATGAGGGACTTCTTCAGAGATTGTGGGGGCTAGGGGATTATTTTATTTAATCCAATCATTAAGGGATTCAGGATTTTCCTTCATGACTTAAGCGAAATATTCTCCAAAGATTTCATCCAAGAGTATTGGATTTAGGAGTTCAACATATGAAGTTAATGGCTATTTATTTGCAAATATCCAGTCTATAATAGAAGCTAACAAAAAATTCTAGACACCCAAGATAGATCAGTAAGTGGACTTCTAAGTCTTCCCTAGTAGAACTGGAGAGATGGGTCATCTCTTAAGAGTATTTATTATTGTTACAGAAGCCCTAGGTTCTCATCCCAGCTCCCACAGAGCAGCTTAGAACTTCCTGTTACTCAAGTTACAGGATATCTGGTACTCTCTTCTGGTCTCTGTAGGATCCTATATACACATAGTTGCTAGCACACATACACAAAATAAATAAATAAATAAATAAATAAATAAATAAATAAATACATCTTAAATATATATTAGTTATACTAGTTCCTTTTCTGACATATTTGTTAATGATAACAAAATGAATCCATACTTATATATTTATCATATTCATGTTCATTACTAATGCTGGGCATATAATCTGAGATATGTGTCATTAGATAATTAGCCACTAGGCAAAAATCATAGAGAATGTATGCAGACTCTGAGATAATACAGATCGATTTTCCAAGATATAACCACGATAGAGTAAGCAGGAAATGTTCAACCCTGACCTTGTCATATTAGGCCATACTCTTTGACAGTAGGCAGCCTAGTTTATAGGAACAGACTTTAAAATAATTAACAACAGAAGGAAAAATGCATGTATTCATGATGTTACTTAGACTTATCAAGTATTTTGTGTAATAGATGATACAAAGTGTCGCACTCCACATGACGGGAATAACATAATGTTTGTTATAGTGTCACTACCAACAAACAAATGCTGTGCTTGTGCTGTTTGTCATATATAAAAAGCTACTGTATCGTTAGACAATATGACAATTTCTATGTCATTTAAATCATATGAAACCACAGGCACTAACACACACAGACACACACACATACACACGTATAATAGCTGTAACAATCTTAAATATGTGTATTTGAATTTTCAATTATTGTATACATATGATAAATTATTTCTATATATTATTATACACAGATCATGCCTGTAAGAAATATTTAAAATCTATAAAAATCAATTGTAATGACAAACTATGCTTTTGTAGGTAATGTAAAAATGACATTAGTACTTAGGTTGAGATATTATAGATCATATTCATGATAATAAATATTTTAGAAGTACATGTTTTATGGAATTAAAATAATTCTTTGAGATTTGTAGGATATGCCCATAGCCTTATAAAGGAATAAACTGAAGCATTGATGTCAGAAGGAAGTTCACCATGCCCATGGTGGTCTTCCATAACTGTCTCTGAGTAAACGCTCCTATGTTTGCTATATTTCTACATTTATTCTATGTTTCTCTTAGCATGTGAATGGTGAATCCAAGGGAGTGGTCCTTAAACTAGGACATTTTTCTTCCCTACCTGCAATCTCAGGAGCAACCACACCCCTTTTAACCTTGGGGATCTAATGACTCTAGGTTTGATGCCTAGTTCCACAAAAGCACAGAGACCTTCCCTAGGCATAACTACCACTGGGTCAATCATTTTCTGATTTGGAGTGTCCAGTACATTGTTCTAATTTTGTGAGCTCATTTCCTTGTTTTCCTATATAAAACTTGCTCTCTACTGTGATTTCAGCAAAAGTAAAAAGCTTCACTGACTGACGTATAGTTCTTTATAATGTTTGTTAAACCACAGTAGAGATGAGAGATGAAAGAAGTCGTTTTATAGAATTCCTAGACAGAGCAAGATTCTGTTCACACATCTCAGGCTGTTACTCCACAAGGAATTTCACGTTTCTTCATCATCTGACTTTTGACAATACTTAATTTAGCAAATAATAAGTGTCACTTCCTCTTCATATTTTTCACCTTCAGTTTCTACTCAGACATGAGGTCCTATGCCTTTATTTGTTACCAGGGCTAAAGCCATTCTCATACCTATTCCCATAGGATATTTTAAATTCTTATTTCCTCAACTCAAAAATGAGTTACTTTTATAAGTAGAATTCTGGCACTAGCTATTGAGATTGAAATTATATCTCACACCGTTACTCAAATAGTAGCAGGACTGCTTTTCTCACAGGATGATGATGAGTACTTTTTAATGAGGGGATGCTCATAAGGAAATTAGCACTATGATTGTGATGAAGTCAGCTCTCAGTTCAGATTAATCATGGGGTTTTTTGGCATTTTTACTTTATAAATAAATAAATAAATAAATAAATAAATTTGACTAAATGGTAAAACTGAAAACAGGAGAAACAGACACCAGCACAGACACAGAGATAAACACACACACACACACACACACACACACACACACACACACACAAAGGGAAGGAGAGAGGAAGAGAGAGAGATAGAGAGAGAGAGTGAGAAAGAGAGAGAGAGAGAGAGAGAGAGAGAGAGAGAGAGAGAGAGAGAGAGAGAATAGACTGACAATAAGAACTTAACTCAAATAAGGCAGGTGTGCACCTTTGGTCTGTCTCTGAAACAGGAGTTTCATTAGTCTGTATTCCCTAAGACTAAAATAGCAAACTGTTTTCATTGCCCCAGCAATTCATAACTTTATACTCAGGTTGGTATATCTTTCAGCCCTCATTAAAGAAGCTTCTTCTTGATAGTACATGATAATTCTCACAAACATACATAACTGGTCATTGTGCAGAGAATAAGATGTTGTTTAATGCTTGATACAAATTGAAAACATCTGTATCACAGGCTTTCCTCCTTGTGTCCAGAGATCATTGTATAATAGAAGGTAGAAAGATTTTAATTACCAAATGTAGTGAAGATCTTTAGTTTCCCAGCAAACTACAAACAGAAACATTTGTATAACAATATGGAAGAAACCAAACAATAGGTGCTATGAAGAAGTTACATAATTAAACACCAACTACACAAATTTGAAATGCTCAACCAGGTGACTGTTTCACACACTCAATAAATAGATAAACAAAACAAGTTCTAATCTATTACTTTAATTAAGTGGTAACTTCCAAGTTATTCCCCTGGAATTCATCAGAAAGTCTTTGTTGTCACTACTGAAACATTGTTGTCATCCTGTGGCTGTAATTGTCAACACTGAGACATTGTTCCATCATCATCTGGCTATAATAGATTTTACTGAGGCATTTCATTTCTCTTCTTTCATTTCAGATTATTCCTTTTGTTGCCTGCCAGATTTAGGTCAGCTTTCCTCTACTTTCTCCTATTTATCTGGTCTTGAGACTGGCAGGCAGGCTTCTTAATTTTGTCCTGCTCCATCTTTCAATGTCCAGAGCTTTCACAGATCAGTTTTTGTCTGAGCACTCCATACTTTCATCCTCTGCTCCCGAGAATCTGAGATCCAGTGAGATGAATTGATGAAGACTATTTTTGCTCCCAGTTATCACACCTTCTCCATTTCAGTCAGATCATTTCACTTTGCTCCTCTCCTCCCCTCCCCTCCCCTCCCCTCCCCTCCCCTCCCCTCCCCTC
>JANHMN010000001.1:7953101-7971439 GCA_030674055.1 Rhabdomys pumilio
CCCCTCCCCTCCCCTCCCCTCCCCTCCCCTCCCCTCTCCTCTCCTCTCCTTTCCTCTCCTCTTCCTTTCTCTTTTCCCTTTACTGAGTTTTAGAGACTTTCTCTCAATTTCAATAGTAATCAGTGAACTTATGTGAATTTAACTTTATTTCACGGAGACTTCCACTTCACCTGTTAAGTTCTGCTTTTTAGTGTTTTCTATCCATTTTATTTTTAACATCAATTTAATAAAACTTAAACTAAACTAGAATTCAACTAAATTCTCAACATTTAAGTGCTTGTGGCCTCAACTTCACTCTTAATTTTTCTTCTTTTTTTCCTAGCTCATGGTTTCTTCCTTGTATTATTTCTCTATATTTTGCTTATAAGCTGTCCTTGGGAGACCACTGCAGCCAAAGAATATGTGTTTACATTACTGTTGACTGTGATAGAAACTTTGTTTATTTTGGTTGAGTTTCCTTGATTTCCTAGTTCTAAACTTATTTGGATTCAGTTCTCTGAGTTACCTATTTTACAAGTGTAATACCATCCACCATGAGAAGTTTCTCTGTGGATGAGAACCAACCCTATCTTTAAACAATCATTGTGAATATTTAGCATTTCAAAGCTTCTGTGGTATCTAAAGTGTTGGAATTGTTCTTTCAGTACCCCTATATTGAACTGGAATTCTGATAGGTATAAAAGATAAAGAAAAGGTTTGAATTACATTTGCCTGATATCATAGTACATTATACAATGTACATAGTAGATACTATGTAGTACATTGAAATATAGAAAAATTTATGGACTCAAATAATTTCTCCCACTTCTGGGAAAGTGGAATAAAAACAGAGTACTATTAACTTGAGAAAAATGACAGAATAAATTTCCTTCAGTGAAGTGAAAACTTCTGGTTTCTTTGGAAACTCAGTTGTATCATGCATTTTTTTTATGAGAGCATTTTTTTTTCTGAAGTAGACATGTGAGTGGATACTTTATTGGGAATAGACACACAGATTTTTTTTGGAAGCTGCCTGGAAAAAGGTCATGTGATGTTTTGGTAAACAAGACACTTGAGATAACATGTGGTATTTGTAAATGGTATAAATGTAACCCAATAGACAGTGGATGATACTGACTGGTATTGGTTCGCCTTGCCACTCTTGGCTGATTGACAGCTCTGGCGCTGCCTGCAGTACCCAGCTCTGGCGTAGGCCTGGGGGATTAAAGAGAGACTCAGACTCAGGTCATTCATTGTGAGAGAATGCCAATGCCTTTGCTGGGCAGGTTCAATATATACACCAAGCCAGGAAAGGAAAAACACAAACTCAGGAAAAAAAAGAAACTCATCTGGGGGCAATAGGATGTCAAGTGTAAATTCCCTTCCGGGGCATCTTCCTTCAACAGGATGTTTTGTTCTTAGAAAAACTGTAAAATGTTACTTTGCAAACAGCAGCACAGGGAAAGTCTAAGCCAGGGCATAGCGTCCTTTGGGGTCCTACACTGATAATTGTTTGTACTGACTTCACAGAGAGAAACATACAAAAGACCTTCTGGTGGAGTTGCGGCAGCTTCTTGCTGCTTCTGTGGACTCAGATCAATTGGTAGAATCATATAATTTCTTCTGGATCTAACTTCCATTGCTGATTTGTGAATGGTGTTTGCTAGTGAGTCAAGCAACTGCTATTGATTTGTGTGAACTGAACAACTGGTATCTTGACAACAGAGATTGGATTCACCCCAAAGAAATTATTTCTAAACAGGCCCACATCCTCCTTTGCCCTATTAAACTTTCCTTTCCACTACCTCTGGTGAGTGGTGGGCTAGAGGATGACTATGTACCCAAACCATAGTCATCTGGGGGCATGGTTAGT
Organism: Rhabdomys pumilio; assembly: GCA_030674055.1. Lineage (NCBI taxonomy): Eukaryota > Metazoa > Chordata > Mammalia > Rodentia > Muridae > Rhabdomys > Rhabdomys pumilio. Next base: position 7,954,954 of record JANHMN010000001.1, read on the forward strand.
AGTGTTTACCAATATCAAGAAGAAAACAATCTTTTTTGTTGGTCTCATGGTGTTGGCAGAGATTTTATGAAATGATATGGGGTATAGGAGCAGCTCACTCACCCTTTCACTCCAGAGTCTGAAAAAACTAAAGAAAATGCATACTGCTTGAGACAAATGATTTCATTAGGATTCTGTCCAGAAAACAAAGGCCCTCTTGGGTTTCATTCTTGGAATAACTAAGTACAGAGAAGTAAAAGCCAAAGGAATTTCTGCATAGTTAGATAATGAAAATTATTTAAGGTCCAGAATACAATATAAAGCAAAAATTGTGTTAATTGGGAAATAGGCTAACACTTGAGCAGTTGTCTCTAAATCAAGAGAACTGGTGCTCTCCTTAGCTGCTGATGCACAGGCAAAACAGCTGTCCAAATATTTCTCCAGGTCAATACTTATGACATCAGGGCCTGAGGATAGGAACTCTTGGATTCCATGCTTTAAGATACATGTCGAAGCACAGAGGGGAGCAGTAACCATTTGAGGATCAACTGAAAATTTATTACATCACTATGTATTCACAACAGCACTGTGGATATTTGGCTGAGTGTTCATAGTATTAATAAAATTATGAAATGTGTGTGCATATGGACAGCTTAATCATTTTCATACATATGATTAAGAAAAAGTTATAGAAAATCAATTCTATATAAAAAGCAGAGACTTATTTGAAATACAACATATAGCATTGGAAAATGTGAAGTGTTTAGCTCTATGTACATCTGTTGCTCCAGTGTTTGATTGCTCATCATAGTTGTAACACTATAATACAAATTATAAAAAGAAAACATTATGGAAATGAGGTACAATCATCCCTTTATATTAGGATAAAAATAACTTGAGCATTTTAAATAAAATATGTAGTTCATGAAATAAAACAAGTTTAGTCAAGTGCATAGATAAATACACATTCACTTGTACAACAAAATATATAACAAAATTCCTAAATAATTTATTCTAATGGAATACAACTAGTATGTGAACGTAAGTTCTGTCTATTATGCAAAGTTGGTAAATACTTTCCATAAACTCACTGCTATTGATTGTGTGTGTGTCCGTGTGTGTGTGTGTGTGTGTGTGTGTGTGTGTGTGTGTTTATGCATGTTCTTTTTCACATGCATTGGTGGTGGTAGCATGTACTCACATGTGTAGGCTAGATGTTTACTGGCTAACTCTTGCCACTGTTCTCCAATTTACTATTCGAGTCAGGATTTGGAAATCACTGTTTATGCTTGTCTGTCTAACGAGAGAACACAAAGTGTCCTCCTGCTTCCACTCCTCAGGACTGGGTTCCACTTACATCAGTTTATTAAATTGATCCTGGGGATTTGAACTCAGTTCTTTACCCTGTGCAGTGACTGAGCTCCATCTCCAACCTCTGGATTCTTTGAATATAATCCTGTCCTTTCCATGCATTCTAGTTTGCTACCAGGAGCCTCCTTAAGTTCATAAATTCATGTGACCTTAAGAGAAAATGTATTTTACCTTTTTAATTCAGGATTTTTTGTCTAAACATGCTTTATTACAGATACTAAAAGAAATATATGTTTAATTACATTTTAAATACACAGGCTGATTTAACCCTATTTCTATGCTAAAATAATGTATGTTTCATTTTTATGTTCTTGCTTATTACAAGAGTCACTCCTTATCTCTGGCTTCACTTTCTGTGGTTTCAGCTACCCAAGATCAATTACTGTCTGAAAATGATAAATGGAAAATTACGGAAATTAATAATTCATAAGTTTCAGTTGTACAGTGGTCTGAGTAGTGTGCAGAAATATTGTATGCTCAGGATTTGAGTCACCCCTTTGTGGAGCACACAAACACTGTGTGCAACACCTCACAATTGTCTCACTGTAGCATTTCTGTTATCAGATAAACTGTCAAGCACCCTATCAAAACTCTATCACTGATCACACTCTTTTTGTTTGGTCATTTAGGCCTTGTGGTGCCTTATACCATCCTAAGGGGAAGGGTGAATACAGTGTAGTAGTTTGAGAGAGAGAAAGAATATATCTGCTTAGCTTCTATCCCAGCACCATGGCATAATTGCTATGCTTTATTGTTAGTTGTTGGTGGCTTTTTGCCTAGCATAAAAGCCAATCTTTATAATAACTCTAGATTGGAAAAATATTGTCTACACTATGTTTAGGATATGCTTCTATGTCAGTATCTACTGATATCTCTGCAGGTAAGAGGAAGCTTCTTTGAATAATCTTAAATATTGCAGACAAAGTGACTCCTTAAACAAATAGTTTGGCTGGAAAGGAGCTTCAGTATTAAATGGACACCTATCTATAAATGAATGATGAAATCAGAATAAAATATTTATCACTTTACCGCATATTCTAAATATTGGCAACTTCAGGGATATTGTGGGCTACGCATTACAGGAAAGCACAAATTGCAGTAAAGCAGACCACAGGCCTTCCCTGCTCGCCAAGTGCATATTAAAGTTTTGTTTATTTTATATTAACTGTGCTGAATGCATTATTTCAAAGCAAAAGACAATGATGTGCACACCTTCGTTAAATAAAATAATGCGACAGGATGCTAGTGAGCATGCGGATTGTTAAGATAGTGGTGCTGGCAGACACCGTATAAAAAAGCACTCTAAACAGGAAGAAACTCAAATGTCTTACGTGGCTGCAGTATGGAATGGAGGATCTACCTCTCCTTTGAATGTATCTCATTTGATAATGTCAGCTGAATTTCAGGCAGAAACAACCGGGTACAGTGTAACTAAGAGACTGGAGAGTAAATAATAATTCAGCAAGAGCATATCAGAGCACCAGAGATTACATGTTTGTATCATGCCTTGATCTCTTTCCCCCTCTCCAATATTCCTACAATCACAAGTAAGTGCAAAATGAATATATTCATTTCATTATCTGACTGACTACCTGACCTCAATTTATAACTGCATCCAAATTTGTGATCCATAAAACCATTTTTAAGAGACACAAGCCAAGCATTTCTTTTGATAGGTTAATGCAAGCAGTCCATTTGTATAAAGGGAACTTTACAAGTCCTAAACGAAATACATTAAAGACGTTCAAGGGTGTTACCCTGAAGCTTCCATAAAGAAAAAAAAAATAAAAGTTCTAGAATGCCTCATGCAGCTCCAGAAGTTTCAAAAATATTATAAATGAGAGAAATACTGGTTATCAGGTTTTAGCTGAATAAATATTTAAATGACATGTTTTACTTACTGGCAACAATCTACAATTCCCGTAGTGAATGCAAAATGTGACCAAATTTCCCCCATTGCTTCAGTAGTGCCTTGGTTTTCCCATAAATTTCAATAAGAAGAATGTTCTTAACATTTAAGCCTTGCTGCCTCACCTCTACAGTTCTCAGAAATGGTTATTTATGGAAGATCAAGGAGGAATGTACACTAGTAATTCTGTCACAAGGGCTTTTGAAGCTTAGTTATGTTTGCATGCACCTGTTTCTGCTCTTAAAATTCCGGTTTCCAACAGCCTGTAGAGAATATCACACAGTATACTTCTCAGAGCTGTGTGATTTACTTTTCTTTTAAAAAATAATTTTTAGTATCCCTGCCTTCATTCCTGAAGAGAAACTGAAATTATATATCTTAAGATCACACAAATTGAGAAATGAGAGTTTCTTCTAGATAATTAAATTCTCAATATTTCACCTTTCAAAGATAAGATGGGGATAGAAAGCCATCATTGTATCAATGTATGTCTGTCAGCTTTCTCATTTTTTTGACAAAATGCCTGACAAGATCAGTGTAAAGAACGAAGGATTTACAGTCTATCAGAACAGAGAAAACATGGTAGTGTGAGTGTGTGGTGCTGGTCATGTTACACCTGCTTGCAAGAAACAGAAAGAGATTAATGCTAGCACCCAGCCCATTTCATCTACTTTATTCTTTTCAGGCTCCTAATCCGTGGTGTGTGGACCCATGGTTAGGGCAAGGATTCTTTCCTGGGTGATTCTAGATCCTGACAGACAGTCAACATTAATCATCCTGGAGTATTAAAAAAAAAAAGCTTAAAACCTGTCATTAATTTTGTCCTCAGAAAGAGTTATTCTCATTCCCCTCCATCAGTATATCTGATAAGCAAGCATAAAAGGAGCAAATAATATCAATAGGTCTTCATAAGAAATGGTGTCATCACTATTTCTAATCAGATGAAAATTAGCTTTTGGGCTTAAAGATGGCTAGGGGTGCAAAGTGCCTACTGTATAAGCATGGAGACTGGGTGGGAAAGTGCTCTACTGAAATGGCCCAGTAAATAGACAGTTTGAGTGCTTTTCTGTCTAACCGTTTCTCCTTTGGGTGTGGCACTTCAGTTGGATTTTCTTAAGATGGCTTTAGGAGCAAGGCCCACTCTTAGCTGAGGAGTGACTGAGAATATCTGCTGGCAGAGGGAGAGTCAGTTTTCTTGTATAGTATATCCCCTGGTAGATCCACCATGTTCTAGTGAAAGCACATATATAAGAGTGTATGGCAGCAGAAATTGGATTCAATGGGTTGTCGAAATAAGAAAAGAAGAAACAAAGGAAGGAAAATAAAAGTAGGAAGGAAGGGTCATAATTCTTGGAGGAGTTTGGGATGGGTATAAATAATATCAAAATACCTAGTATGAGATTCATAAATCACCAATATAGGAGAGAAAATGGACCTTTCATTTTCTTTCCCCTTCTCCCTCTCTATCCTAAAGCAAATTACAAACACTATAAACTTTGTGAGCAAGTGTTCCTGCAAGTGAGTTTATGCACACTATTTAAGCAGGAGATGAAATTAAGTTATTTGAAGCTTGGATGACCCATGAAAATGAAAATAATTTCCCACTCCAGTTTAGTATGAGGAGAATTTTTAGACTGTTTGATTGTTAAAGGTTAAATGTGCAATTTTTCTTTGAGGTTATTTTTTTTAAACAATTTCAGAAAGGTATAGAAAGGTATAGAAATAGCAAAGAATTTAAAATGCATCTATTATGTTTCGAGCTACATAAAAATGCTAAATGGTTTAATCATTTCCCATGATCTAATTGTGTACGTAGGAATTCAAGTCAGTTGCAAGGCTCTGCTCTAATTTTAGATCTCTTTTCCTTCACATTAGAAACTGAGAACAAAGGAGGTGACAGGTGAACAGTGTCTGCTAATCTAGATCCTGGCCACTCAGCCTTGACATGATGGTTCAGCAAAGAAGGCTGAATATTTGAGCAGCTAAGCACACAGAAATGTAGGGTCAGAACATCTCTATTTTTCATCAAGGCAGCTGGGCAGAAAATTAGCCAATTGAACTCCATCTGTCTTTATCTTTCCTTATTAGATTTCTGAGTGTGTGTGTGTGTGTGTGTGTGTGTGTGTGTGTGTGTACATATGTGTGTGGGTATTGTATGTGAATGTCTGTAGATGTGTGTTTTTGTGTAGATGTGTGTAGTTTGTGTTTCTTCTTAATTTTTAAAAACTAGATGAATTGTACTAAAGCATATAACATTGAAAAAAAGCTATATTATCACATCAAGAGACATTCTCTTGATCCTGCATTGCTATCTGCCATTTGAGCAGAGAAACACCAGTCTGAACAATATTATTTCTTATAATACAATCAATATAGCATCAATAGTGACTGCAAATGGGCAAAATGTTGACTATCAAGCCTGTATCTAAAATGTACTCTGTGTGAAGCAAAATCACCTCCAAAAAGACAAAATCCTTACAGTCAAAGAGCCCTGCCTCTTTTTACTGGGATTGAAAACCATAAGTGTGACAAATTTCAATCTATCTTAGATGATGACAATTCTTATAAGAGAAGGAAAAGAAAACTGCTAGGTACTCACATAACAACGTTGGACAAAGTAGCGATTCAATTAGTCACTGAAAGAAAATCACCCAAGAAAGGAGAAGAGTATTTATAGATAGCTGGTGATGTGTTTGAACATTGTTAAAATTTACCAAATGAGTAAAGAGCATATATTCTCATATATATTGCTTGTGATCTGAAATTTCACTGCAGGTAAATGGTGTTTCTGATGATCATGTTTCCAAGTCGTGTGACACTTATATTTATGTGCTTTAGTTTTTATTTTATTTTTGTTTAGTTTATACAATAACTGGTCACCTATTTCTTACATGGTTTTGGATGTCTATCCCTCCTGTCTCCCATGGGCCTTCTGCTCTAACTCTCAGACCTCTATTTGTACTTACCCTCCTCTATACCCAATACCTCTTTCTCTTTTATATTTCATGCGTCCTTTTGTCTTCTTCACTGATCTAGTTACAGCCATGTTTTAAAAGAATAATGTTAGCAATGTTTAAAGTGGATGTACTAGGAGAGAGGACATCCCAGTTCCTGAGAACTTAGAAAACAGAGTCTTGTGTTATAACGGAGGTCTTCTACACATTATGTCTTGAATGGAGGAGGAGCGAGAACTGGGAATCAGAGAACAAACTCCAAAAACTTCTCAAAGTCAAACTCGAGCAGACTTGGTTGACTAGCTTTAGAGATTCAGTTGAGGTCAGAGAGAAAGGTGACTGGAGTTTGTTGGCCTGTGTGATGGGGAGGAGCTTGGCCCCATTATTGGAGCAAGGGACCAGAGAGGAGCTGCACCAGGGCGGGAATGGAAACATAATGAGTCCCATTTGGACCATCTTGGGTTTTGAGTGTCTGTGGGCCAGGCATGCTTCATGTTTTCTAAAAATAAAAGGGCACTGAGGGCAATCGTCTAAAATAATTGTGATATTAAAATATAATTTATAAATGTCATGCCAATGTAAAAATATTTAGCCACGCACATCATTAACTCAAAGCATGCTATTTTCAAGAGGCCTGTGTATACACATTAGGTCTAAGGTGTAAAAGTCTGTCCATTAGAGAATGCAGTGCAGACAATTACATTTGATTTGACCTACCTCCTTGTCCATTTTGGAGACATAGATTAAAGAAAGAAAATGATTTTTGCCCTATTTTACTAACAAATATTTTGGATAATTCTCACATACAGATAATTGGATTTTTAATGTAAGAATCAGTCAATCAGAAATTGAAGGGAAAATGAAGAGCCATGAAATAATGAAAACAGAAAGTACTACTTATTATATTTAATCAGGACTTTTTCTGTTAAAATGTCTAAAATCAAACAAAAAGCTCATTTATTCTTTCCATTGAATTAATATATTAAAATTTCTTATTTTGACTACTAAGTATTTGTATTGGAATTTAGGAGTAAGAATAATACTAAATTTGAATTGTATTTTATATAAATCTATTTAATTTGATTAAATTAAGATTTCATAAATTAGAAATGCCTGCAAAATATTATTATGTAAACAGATTGCAAGTCATCCTAGCAGGCTTTTAAAAGTCTGGCAACAACAAGAAGCATTGGCTGACAGTATTTTAGGTGTTTCCTCATATTTTTCCCTATCCAAGGACAAAGTTCTGTAGAATATTAAGCTAATTTTATAGAATTATTAACCAGTCCCTGATCCTAGTTGATCAGTTTACTTAGCTCTCCTGGTTAAGACATTCAGTGGAATGCTGGAAGTGAGCACTGTCTCTGTGGTTACATGGGCTACTTTAACATTGGCGATTCTTCTTTGTAAAGCCGACTTCTCCAAATCACATCTGAGCTTTCAGGTTAGTCATCTGATCTTAGCTACATGGTTTGCTCACAGGTCACATTGGAGAGAAAGGTTACAGAAATCTTAACTCAGATATAAGGTGGCTCTAGATAATTACCCTCACGTTTTTATGCATATGTTTAATAACAATATCTCATGGAATATTTCATTTTGTTCTCATTTGGTATTTGTAGTGACCACAAAAATATTATCATACAGTATGGTCTGGCCAATTTTCCCCAAAAGGAAACAAGATCGTTTGTCTAAATTTACATTGCTGATAAATGATTTTATAAAATCCAGGATTAAAAATTCAAATTCTTTACCTTCTTTAATCCCAGCACTTGGGAGGCAGACGCAGGTGGATTTCTGAGTTCCAGGCCAGCCTGGTCTACAGAATGAGTTCTAGGACAGCCAGGCTACTCAGAGAAACCCTGTCTCGAAAAGTCAAAAAAATATTTACCTTTATCAAATGTATTTGTTATAGACATACAGAATAAGGGCTATTGAGTAGGCAATAGACAGGATTGAAATACTGCAGAAAGAGGAGGGTCACTGCTTGTCTCCACTACCATAAAAATAATCTTAGCACACTGCCTTAGTAAATCTAAGGATTTTTAGTTCAATAGATAAAATAAACTACTTTTAGTTAGTCTTGTTTACATTCAATGGGCAAACTCATTGGAAATTTAAAACTGTTTAGATTTATTTATTTTATTTTGTCGGTGTGAGTGTTTTGCTTGTGTATTTGTGCATGTACATATGTGTGTGCTTAGTGTTCACAGATTTCAGAGGATGGCACTGGACTCCCTGGAAAATGAGTTACAGATGGTTGTGAGCTGTCATGTGGGTGCTGAGAATCGAACTCAGGTCCTTTGGAAGAACAAGCAGAATGCTTTACCATATCTCCAGCTCCTAGATTTTGACTCATTAAAAAGCAATACCTTTTGGCAGATAGAATCAGCCCATGTGTCAACAGCTTTATATAGGAGCAGATTGGATTACTCTTCCGACCTGAAGCTTAGTGATGCAGAGAAGCACAGGGTGAGAAACAGGAATCTAAGTGACAGAAAGGGAGAGAGGCTACTCTGGACAACCCAACTGCACTCTATCATAGACGAACTCCAGTATTAGGAGGTTAAGAGGCTGAGCTCATTTCTTTTTCTTTCCTTCTGTTCTGCTTTCTTGTATGCTACTGCTTTCACAGATGAACCATTGTGGGGATAGAAAACCAAAATGAAATTTAAAAGGCAGAAGTCACATTCTGTATCACCAACAATGTTCAGCAAAAACAGCTGGAACTTATGGAATATCGCGGCATTATAGCCTGATGTCTATGCTCAACAATACAATTTTGAAAGGCGTTTAGTGTCATTGGTTCAGAGTGGAGATAAATTAAGCTTCCCTAAAACGAATAATTAATAATATCTGCCCCAAACAAGGATCCTTCACATACCCATCTTGAAACAGTTGCTATGGTATCTCAAATGTTTTTTTATATGCTTTGGTTTTGTTTAGCAGGATTTGTGCCAACTGATGAGAAATCATACATTTTTAAAACGGGATTCAAATGTTACCACGTTTTTGTTGTAAGCAGCCTTTGTTTTTAACCAGCAGCCTCAGTTTATCATGAGTAAAGTGATAAGTGTGTCTGCACCACAGGGCTCTGGTTGTCTATCCATGAAATGACTAACGTAAATCAAAGTTAGACACAGCTAGATGGTGTTGCCCCTTTGAACATTCTCATTCACTTTAGAAATTCCAGTTTCAGTTGTTATTCTGTGACATTTGGGGAATCCAGCACATATGCTAATATTGACCCTTCTCATAAATGGCAGTGAGGGAGCATTACAGCTGACCATGCTGCCACATATCACTGTAATTAATTGTACGTTAAGGCTCAATACATTCTGCCTCTAACTCCAATTCCAATAGTAGCACAAAAAATTTGAGGTATCACTTTGCTTCCCTTTACCTTTGTGGATATTGGAGGCTATGTGTAAAGAGTTGGTCACTGGGGCTTTGAGCCATTCTTTTTTAATCAACTCAAGAATTCTAAGTAAATACAAAAAAATTCAAATACAAAGAGGTAAATATTTTTGTTTCTTTTATTGCTAACTATGTCACACTCAAGTGAAGACAGAGAGAAAGGTTGTCTTGAAGCAACCGGAAAGATGTGTGCATATTCCTTATATGTGAACTCACCTTTGTTGCCTCCTGGACACTACAGTGCCTGCTTCCTTTTCTGAACCAGGGAGCTCAAAGGAGACCCTAGCATTGATACGGTTGTTTCTGAGTTCTGTCACACTTGTTGACATTATAAGAAATGCTCATTGTTGAATTAGAGAACTTGCATGATGTTTTATGAAAGTATCCACAACAGATGGGTCTCTCTCTTCACCTTATTACTGCATTATAGCTTAGCGGAGACTGAACTACCTAATATTCTTGTCGGTTCTTTATTATAGGAATACTATTTAATGAGACAATGTTAACAGAAAAAATACAGATTTTATTCTAAATAGTTTATAAAATAATAAAAATTTTAAAACAAGTGTACAACTTATCTGCCAGGCCTGCCTTATGTCCTGGATCTCTTTCTTCCTTTGCTCATTCCCTTTTTCATTTAGAAGTATAAGAAATATAAGGTTGTCGTATGAGAAATAAAGAAATAAATAGTTTCAGGTACTGGTCTCAGAAGTGGCTGAACACAGCACAGGCTCAGCTCAGCCTTAACTCTTCATCATTTAACAGTTATTTCATGTGGCTTTTTGCATACACATTTCTGTAGATACCCTAATTATACCGAAGAATTATTGATTATTATTACTAGAGTTATTATGGCCAAATTTAAATAACTAATAAGATTGGAGAAATATCCAGATGTAATCCAGATGAGATTTCCCCTTGCGTTATCATGCTGAGCCATCTTTCCTTCGTGTTTGCCATGAGGCAGGGTGAAGCTGATAAGTGGAGAGTTTCTGACAGGTCTCAGATATAGAAGAGCTTAAGTTAGAAAAGAGACTATGCAACTCCAGGAAGCTATGCACTGGAAACTGATAAATTTAGTGCATGGTCAAGGGCAACCTCCTAATGGAAGGTCATCTCTTCCCTGAATTTCTCATACTGCAGATATTGATGCAAGAAAGTGAATCTTTTCTGAAATGTGTGCAGTTGATTGTAGAGAAAAATGAGACTGCAGATGAGTCAGCAAATTCTGGACAACTAAGCTGCAACTCAATGTCACGAGTGTAGACGAGCACGCACAGCATTTGAAGAATGTAAATTATAATGCTTGATGTTTATGCTCTTGGCCTTTAAACCACCTATATTATATGACCCATTTTGCTTATTAACTTCTGTGTGTCAGAGAGTTAATGTTAAGATGTTTTTCTGGTAAAGTGTAGAGATTTTGATATATATAAACCAAAGAACTGATGTAGGTCAGAGGATGCATTTATGTGTGCCTTGACCACTGCTCAAGGAGGAGCCCATTCATCGTGATCATAGAGAAACTGCTGCGGTTCTCAGTCACACTGATGTGACAGGATTGTGACTGAATTACAGACCACTCTTTACTGTTTCTTTTATAAGGAATAAAGAACATTTTCCTAAAGACCTGGAGCAAATTTCTCTTGCTATCTTTTTGCCAGAAGTGTGTCACATCACTCAATCAATGACAAGGAGAATGAAATTATCATAATTGACTAACTTAATCATTACTTGGTCCCGAGGAGCCTAAAATGAATGATATCCATAGCTTGTCCCTTAGCACAAAGTTAAGACTTTACATATACAGATGATATCCATCAGTCAACATACAGGCCCAGCAACACAGTCTGTGGAATTATGAACAACTAAAACTGAGCCCAGTTTTAAAATACAGTTTCCTAGGTGAATTGAAACTATTTTAGAAATGAAAAAAAAAAAAGACATGAGTTTCTCTGTAATTTTGCTCAAATGCATCCTTAGAATTGTTTTATAAATATGCCACTATTAATTTTATCATAACTAATACATTAGCTAATAATATAAGATTAAATAATATAAAACAGAACTAAACAAAGAATTCTCAACTGAGGAAACAGGAATGGCCGAGAAGCACCTAAAGAAATGTTCAGCATCTTTAGTCATCAGGGAAATGCAAATCAAAAAAGCCTGAGATCCCACCTCACATCAGTCAGAATGGCTAAGATCAAAAACTCAGGTGACAACAGACGCTGGTGAGGATGTGGAGAAAGAGGAACACTCCTCCATTGTTGGTGGGAGTATAAGCTGGTACAACCACTCTGAAAAACAGTCTTGCGGTTCCTCAGAAAACTGGACATAGCATTACCTGAGGACCCAGCTATACCACTCCTGGACATATACCTAGAAGATGCTCCAACATGTAACAAGGACACATGCTCCACTATACTCATAGCAACCTAATTTATAATATAAAATTATATAATAGTTCATACTAGTATAAATAGTAGATTATATATATTTAAATGTGCATTACAAAGACAGAAATTATTGGAGGTACTGTTATGTGGCTGAGCCTTCTATGCTGCATCAGAGATTGTCACAATTCTCTCTCTGTTGTGGATTGCTGTCTGTATGTTCTGTTCCCTCACGAATGCCCATAATCAGGTGCAGTCAGGTGAGATCTCAATAGGTCAGATAAGGCTACAGCCTGTGACTGGGCAGTGAAAGGAAAGGCAGAACTGAGAGTTTTAGAAAGGAAAAGGGGAGAGATGGAAAAGAGAGCGGGATGGAGGACAGAAGAAGATATAAGAAGGAGAAGGTGGAGCTGAACCACGTGGCCCTAGGAGCCATAAGTAATGGGATTTCATAGATGGGAAACAGAGTAATATAGAGTGTGTTTGCCTGATGTAGGTGTGCAGCTTGTACAAAGCTCAACTGCACAAAACTCAGTTGAGTTTTGTGTTCTTTGCATCGGCATTTGGGGGTTGGACATTTTTACCATTATAAATCTGGTATATTACAAGTCCTTGGTGTTATCATTTTACAGGGCTAAGGGGAAGAGCAAGTGGCAACAGGCTTTCTGTAGGCTTGCCACAGGTGGCAGATGGCCAGAGAAGTGAGCGACCTAGCAGCAGCTAACTGTGGGAACCAGGGCAAGACTGTTGCATGGGGTTGGCCACTGTGACTTGGCAAGACTGCAGGTGCTGGTGCCTAGCCGGTTTAGTGTGCGTTATTATTATTATCATTTTAACTACACGATACAACTCTAAACATTTACCAAGGTCTTCTGTTAAACTAATGGCAATTTCTCTTCTTATACTATCTTGTCCTAAATATAGCTCTTTAAAAAAAGAATGAGAGCTGGAGAGCTGGCCCCACCCCTCCCTGGGGCTGCTGCCCTCTAGAGGAAGAGAGCAGCTCTGCACCTTGCCTGGACTCCACCATAGAGCTAGCCCTGGTGGTGTGGGCACCAGTGAGCTGCCCCTAAGGCGAAAGAGCAGGAGATCTTGCCTCATCCTTTGCTTGCTGCTACTTTGGCTGAGCTAACCTGAGCAGTGCTGGAGAACTGATCCCTGCACATGCAGGAGAGCTGGTGGACTGACCAAGTCAGCTTCCAAGCACGCCTCAACATCTACCCCATGTATGGACTGCTGGGAAGGGGCTGATCCTGCCGATCTAAAGCTTCAGAGTCTCCATAACACAGGATGTCTAAGAGGAGTCCTCGTGAAGATCCAGTATTGATAGTGTAACAGAGACTACTAGCCTCGGACCAGAACAATGAATGACTCACTGAAATGAGCGTGCGCGAGTAAAGATGTGTGGACAAAAGTGTGTATACTGTGGGACACACTGTTCCACACTGTACTATAACACAATCTTCCACAACAAGATATTTTTTGTTTGTTTTGTTTTTGTTTTACATTGGGGAGGGGAATGGGATTGGGGTGCATGAGGAAAATTCACAAGGAATCAATAGAATGTTTTTTAAAAAATCTATCAAGTTTATTAGTTTTATGATGCTCTATTTTAAAAAGACACGGAATGAATTCTATTAAACCATCCTACACAAGGTCATAAAGATGTACTTAGCTTTTCCTATACATTTATTGGTTGCTCAGTTTGATCTCTGTATAGTAAAATAAATAACCAGGTTTGGTAGAGAAAAAAGAAAGCATTAGCTTCTATAATAAACTACCCGGTGATAAAAATATTCTTTAAAATTTACTAGATTATTATTGAGAATTTATATTTTAATGTACTCAAGACTAGCCTCCAAACTGCCTCAGCCTCTTAAAGGCGATACTTGTAGGAAAATGCCAGTATCTTGGCTTCTTTAACTTACGTAGCTCTGGATGGTCTTAACCGTATTTCAGTAAGACACACTGATAGTACCCTAGCGTGGCAAGCTGCTTCCATGTCCTTTCATTCTTAAGTTTTAGCTTTTGCACTTGGCTGCTGGTCATTGCTACTTAATGGATTCTTTTTTTCCCATCCTTTCTCCTTGTTTCACTCCTAAACACTAGATAGGATAGAAAAAAAAAAAAAAAAAAAAACTCGAGGCAAGAGAGGAATTAGGAAAATCCCTGAATCTAATTTCTTTCCTTTTGTTTCTTCTTTGACCAAGGCTACTAACAAATCAAAATCAACCTCTCTAACAGACCAACAACCACACACCCTCCTCTCAGGGTCCTCACATTATGTCTCCTCTGAAAAACATCACACAGTTGCAGAAATTATCTGCAGCTGGCAAAACTGTGCTTCTACTAGAGCAAGAGGCAAATCACAGTCAGCTGCTATCGACAGTACAAAGTAGCCCCACACCACTGCACCTAGGATTATAATGAAAGCACATTCTTATAATATTTCTGTGCTTTTTTTAAAAAAAAACAGAATTCCAGAGTTCTCAAAAGTGTCAATACAACACTTAGTCTTTACATGGCTTTAAGTATAGCACTAATTTCTCTAAGTCTCATTAATAGCATCTGCATAAATGGATCCTAATGGTCCTTTTTAGACTGGGTTGTTGTGAAGGGTAAGGGAGAGAGAAGGAGAGAGAGAGAGAAAGACAGAGAGACACAGAGAGAGACAGAGACAGAGAGACACAGAGAGAGACAGAGACAGAGAAATAGAGTTAGAGAAGACAGAGGTGAGAGAGATGGGGAAAAAGAGAGGGGGGAGGAGAGATCCATAAATTTATCATTAAGCTTTACACATTCATTATTGACATTCATTCAGTATTAACTGAGACTCTCTGTGCAGGTGTCTTAGGAACTGTGTCTTAGTGGTTAGTCCTCTTCAGTGGATTTTATTCTTATTAAAAGCAAGTTCCAAAAGTTGTTCTTTCTTAAGTAATCCAAAAACATTAGTGCAATAAAAACACAACAGTGAACATTTTGATTTCCACGTGTTAGTTCTTAAATGCAGTCTTGTTTGAATGGAAACATATTTCATTTTAGCCAAAGAACAAAGAAGGTGGAGCAAGGAAGAGAAGGAAGGAAAAGGTAAGAAGTCTCTGTGCTCTTTCTGCTGGGCCATCTTGCTCTCTTATCTTGCTTAACTTACTAATTTAGAAAAAAATTTCAAATCTCTTGTAAGAAGAGCACTTTAGAGTCATTTTATCATTGCAGGGAATAACAAGCAACCTACCTACATGGGTGTTACAGGCAATGTACTTGGGAGGCAAGTTCAATGCCTGCCTGGGCTACAAAAGGAGTCAGAACAGTGTAGCACATCTCAGAATAACACAAAGGGCTAAAGATATGGCTCAGTGGTAAAGTGGGAGCGTAGTATATATACTTAGTATATCTGAGGTTGTATGCTGGTTTGACAGTACTCCAAAATAATATAAAAATAAAGAATTAACAATAAGCAAATGACAATTTAACTGACTTCTGAGGGTAGAACATATGCCTATAAGAAGATATTCAATTATTTCTATAGAAATTTTATGTAGGAAGATTGATTCTATGAATCTTCTGGCACAGAAAGAGATAAAGCATGTGACTTACAACCTCCTACGTAGAGAGAAATCCATGGAGATGGACAGAGTTCTGGGTGACTTTGAAAACCTCTGCACATGAAGTGTTTTCTTTCCTCAAGTGTTGTCTGGAGTCAATATTCCAACCTGAATCCATCCATTCCACACTTGAATTCTATTTATTAGATTTAATATATGTCTATTTTCCAGGGTTGGGAAGAAGAGAGAGAAATTAACTTATTCAAATCAGTTCTTTCCCTCCCTAGATCTTCTTCAGGGTCACCTGTTTTTGTTTGTTTGTTTTTTTTTGTTTTTTGGTTGTTGTTTTTGTTTGATTGTTTTTCTGAATAGCAGCAACGATTCCTTCAAGACCACTGTGGACTACTTTCAGATAAGCCCCCAGTAGAGGGTCATCTTGCCAAGGATAGAGATTACTTCTTGTTTTAACCCGACAGGGCTCCTCCTGTCCCTCAATACATGTCAGTTTGTATTGTATATACAGAGGTTAAGAGACACTTCTATTCTGAGTGTGGCCTAGCATATAAAAGTGCTTGCTGCTCAAACCAGATGACAACGGTTATATCCTTAGAAGACACATGGAAAAACTGCATTTAATGGCCCATGCTTCCACAGAGAGACGGGGGTTAAAGAAAGGATAATCACTCAGAGGCTAAATGGTAAACTAACCAGAAGTGATTGATGACAGACACAAGAGAGACATACTGCTCCAACAAGTTGGAAGGACAGAACCAACTCCTGAGAATTGTCCACTGAACTGCACATGTGTATGGCATTTAGCATGTAGACACTCCTCCATCCTCCCACCCTCACCCCTCACACACATCCACCAACACACACACACACACACACACACACACACACACACACACACACACA
>JANHMN010000001.1:7971449-7984187 GCA_030674055.1 Rhabdomys pumilio
CACACACACACACACACACACACACACACACACACACACACACACACTCCTCTTCTTAGTCCACATACAGCCAGAGGTAGGGGACAGAAAAGAAGAGCAAGTACACAACAGATTTATCCAAGATGGATTGTTGAAGACCCAAAGAGATCAAGGCTTCAGGTCCTAGTGGACTTATCTTTTCTCTAAAGACTTAGGTTCCTTTGGAAACTGGAAGAAACAGACAAATGCAGTTGGAGGAAAGCACCTAGAAACACATCTTTTATTTCTAAATTCTATGATGCAAACTTCTACCCATAAGTTGTTGAGACAAAAATCTAACTTGGGCATATGAAATACCGTTGTTTTATTTATTCCAAGAATTAACCTTTTCCTCATAGAGAGCTGGGGTATCTATCAGCTCTGCTAATCTGAAGTATTTTGTACATAATTGCTGCATTGCCCGGCTCAGGTAAGAGACAAATCAGTTCACTCTGTAGCCTCCAGTTGTTTCTGACACAAAAATAGGACCCTTGGCTGCTTTTGTGTCTTTTTAACAAGTATTTGTTAATTTTTATAATTTGCGGAGTTTAAAGAACAGCAGTTCTGTTTGTGTAAATCACAAGATTTAATTAGAGAAGAAGAATCCAAATGGTGCGAATAAAAGTCTTTGCATAATAAAATATTAATTGCCTTTTAAAATACAACTGTGATCCCGTATTCTATTACACTCCGGCGGAACGTGCTGCAGGCAGGGTTGTTCAGGACCACAGAGCCTCTGCAGTCATGGCTGCCTCAGGAGACACTAGACGGCTACAACAGTGTCTTTGCTGCGTTGTTCATCTTTCCCTGCAGGACTTGTACCATTTTCTGTGAGCTGGTGAGTTAGGCTTTAGAACCTTGTGTTCTTTTCTACTTGCTCCTTCATACTGGTAAAGTCTAGATTATGGTGAAGATGAGGGTATCTTAGGACTTGTAAGCAAGAGTTGATTTGGCTTACATAAGTTAAAGGAGTTATCTTGTCCTGCTATCAAGAAGCACTGATGCTCAGAAGGCCTGCCACTCTGCATATTGCACGGCACGTGAGACCTCTCTGTGCATTCTCCACAGAATGCACAGGGGCACACTGCTCACTTCCAAGTGGATTTCTTTGATTTCCAATCATTCAAGTGTTTCAGTGTCTATTTTCAAATCAAATTTTATGGAGAAATTCAGTTGTGAGTGAACATTGTGCTATGTTATTTGTTAATATAACGTTCTTTCCAGAGTGAAAAATAAATACATGTAAGTTCTCAAGTAAAACCTTGAAATTTTGCACAGTGTTTTGTAATGTGAAAAATGTACTTCAGACATATTTTGATCATAGCAATTGTCCTAAGAATCTCCAGGAGCAAGTAGTGCTTGACATAGGAAAGGAATTCAAAGCTTAATGCTGAACAATTACTGTCATCACTACTGTTGAAATTGATAAATTTAATTCTCACAAATATAAAATAATTGAAATTAAAACCTTTATTAGATATTTATGTTATTCCATAGTTTCATTTTAACTTAGAACTTTCATTTTAAGTTTAACCATCATCCAATTATGTATACATCAATTTACTAAAGAAATACAATGGTACAAGTATTCATTGGATATAAATTTTAATCAGTTTATATCATTAAATACCCATATAGGAGAGTCATTCTTGGGAAAGAAACATATAAAACCATGCCTCTGACTCCAGCTAGCATAACTACTATAGCAGATATTTGTTTCCAATAACATTTATTTATTTTTATTTTATGCATACTTTATTTTTTCTATTAATTAATTAATTAATTAATTAATTAATTTACATTTCAAATACTGCCCCCTAGTCCCCTCTTCCAGAGCTCTTTCCCTATCCCCCATCCCCTTCGGTTCTGAGAGGTCTGCACCCCTAGCACCCTTCCTCCCTGGAATATCAAGTCTTTACAGATTAGGTGCATCCTCTCCCACTGAGGACAAACAAGGCAGTTCTCTGCTATCTATGTGCTGGCCTCAGACCAGTCCCTGTATGCTTTTTGGTTGGAGGCTTAGTCTCTGAGAGCTCCCAGGGATCCAGGTAACTTGACACTGTTGTTCTCCCTATGTGGTTGCCATCCACTTCTGTTCCTTCAATTCTTCCTCTAATTCTTCCCTGACCTCAGGCTGTGAGTATCTGTATTTGTCCCAGTCAGTTGCTGGCAGAGCCTCTCAGAATACAGCTATGCTTAGGCTTCTGCCTACAAACACAACATAGCGTTAGTAATTGGTATCTGCTCATGGGATGAATCCCAATTTGGTACCAGTCAATGGCTCAGTGGTCCTGAGTACAATTCCCAGGAAAGACATGGTAGCTCACAACCATCTGTAAAGGGATCCATTGCCCTATTCTGGTGTGTCTGAAGAGATCAACAGTATATTCATATACATAAAGTAAATAAATAAATATTTAAAAAATAAAGTGTTTTTAATCATCTCTATTCTTCTATAGATACAATTTATACTTACTGTGGATTATGATATGATCACATTTGCCTTTAGGTGTTGCTGAGAATAAATGTAATTATGTCTAAAACTCAGAGCACTCCTAGAAGTTTCTGTTTGTGTCCTTTCCCTACCTTGTCCTGCTCGCCTAACCCTCCACTCTTTTCTCCTCACTCCCTCATTCTTCCCTCAATCCTTTTCTTCCTATTTCTTTCTTCACTTTGTGGTATTCTCTGTTTGTCTTTCCTCTTGTGTCTTCTTTTCTCCTGGCTTCATTGTACTTGCCTTCCTCGTCTGTTCCTGGATAGAAACCTATCCTGTCACCTGTAAACTGACAAGCTCTTTCAGATCCATCACCTGGCATCATCACTCAGTCTGTGGTAAATGTATTCCAAACACTCTCTGTCTTAGGATTTTGGTTGCTGTTGAGAGATACCGTGATCATAGCAACTCTTGGTATTTACTTGGGTGTGGTTTAGAGTTAAGAGCTTTAGTTCATTATCGTCATGGTGGGAAATATGGCAACTTGCTTACAGTCAGACATGGTGCTGCAGAAGCAGCCAAGAATTCTCAACTGGATTGGCAAGCAGCAGTGAGATGTTATAAAATGTTCTTCATTCCGATTGGTAAACAGCATGGGGAGAAAGTTGCTAGTAGCGACACCTAATGAAATCAATCCCTTCCTAAGTGTGGCTTTTAACAGCCTCATAAACTGGCCTCCTTAACCTCTGGCAGTAAATTGCTAATGGCACTTCCTGTTGCTGTTTGTTTGTTGTTTGCTTGCTTGCTTATTTTCCCATTTCCTTCATTTTTTTTTTTTAAATCCACTGATGAATTACTTGGGGACTACCAATTATGAGTTTCTCACAAGCTGCATACAAAAGGAAGCACTTTCACTTAAGGATGTGTGAAGCGTTTCTTAAGAGCATTTCCATGAAATCTTTTGGAGTGGGTAAAATGTGGAAAATATCCTTACACAAGTTAGAATAGTTAACATTCAATTAAATATGTCCTAGACATTTTCAACTATTCATATCACCAAAACAGGAACTGTGTCACATTTCTTCCAACAAAACCATACCTACTCCAACAAGGCCACACCTGCTAATAGTGCAACTTCCTATGAGCCTCTGGGCCATTTTCCTTCAAACCACAACACTCTCTTTCAATAACGTTGAACTTTTCAGTGGAATCTGTTAATCATAGTCACTGTTCTGTACTCAAAGAATAGAATGTGTTTTGTTTAACTGGAAATTACGGATCACGTTCTTCTAAAAACCTACTGTGAGTTTCTGATGACCAGTCTCTAGTTCAAGGAAATCAACTTAAGACATAAAATGAGTGGTACTTATCATTCCATAACCTTAATTTATTAAACACAATGTATTCCAGGTTTTTGCATGTCACCTGGACAAGATTTTATCAACTTATTAAATTATATGGCTAAACGCTATTCATATGTGTTTGTATGTATCAACTTGACTATTGTACATAACAGTTCAATAGACATGGGAGTGCTGAAATATCCCATTTTAATTCTTCATTTTAATATCAAATATTCCCTGAATACTTTCAGATATTGGGCAGTTATTATAGTTGTTGAATGTTAGAAAAGTTAATTATTCTGATCCTGCATATGTTTGATTTCTTGATTTCTTGTAAAACCTGAATTGTAGAATCATCAACCCTAGAACTGGAGACTTTTGCCTTCTGGACATTGTAGAATTAGGAAGAAGCTCCAATTCTTTCTTTATCTTCAGGAATTTGTTGATGGACCTTTGTCTTTCTTACTTAGGAAAATAATTAAAATGTTCTTGGTATTCACATTTTGGAGAAGGTGAGGTACAGGAAGAGTGAGAAAAGCAATTTTTAGAATATGTCTATTTAGTAGAATATTAGTAGGTTCATACCTGAAGCCTTGATCCCTGGGCAGATTTACACTATGCGTTACATCCTATGGAGCAGGTCTTAAATCTCAGAAAGTGGCTGGTTACTTCCATGTGGTTAGTGACACTATAGCAGCTATGGGTATATCTTGCCAAGCTGCATATTTTTGCAATCCAACTCTAGTTCACGCATGAGCACTTGATACTTTCTTTCCAGAAGCCTGCATAGCTTCCTTCCATGCAACCTTCCCATGCAACTGGAAGCTAACAAATAGGGAGGAAGCTTCCCTCTAGGAATCCCAACTAGATACCTGTGTCCTGTGGCCAATGTGTGTGGTATCTTCAGCAGTAAGGTACTACCCTCACATTCTGATGGGAAACGAAGAGCAGATCAATAGCCTGTGTTACTTGGGGTTTTTTATAGGCACTCCTGTCCAGTAGTTCAAGGGAAAGTATCACACAGCTGACTGTAGGGCTTTTTATTTACCAACCTATGGATTCTGGGATGAGGAAAATCCCAATATAAATATGGATGATTGTAATAAATATTATGACTCCAATTGAGTTCTTTTATATCAATACAAACACACACAGAGACATACACACACACACACACACACACACACACACACACACACATATATATATATATATATATATATATATATATATATATATATAATTGTCAAATATGTTGCAGAAAAAAAATAAAGAACCTTACATGTCATAAAAAGACCATTCCCTAATGAGAAGGCTTTCCAAAGATGTAATAAAAGATGGAAAACTATTTTCTCTGGTTAGACAAAGACATTAGCAAGGTGGAAGTAATGAAACCTTATTTTTACTGTTACAGTTTCCCTTGGTAATGACTGGGCATCCATCTGGACTTCACAGTCAGTCTAATCACAGCCCCTCCTCCAGAGGCCATTTCTATCTGTCTCTGTTTCTTTCTAAAAGACTTCATGGAGGTCGCCAGATACCAGATATTGGAATGTAACAGCTCAGACAAATTGTTTCTGTGAAAGCTAGGTCATGTGGGTTACCTGAGACTGGAAACTAGGTATCTGACACTGCAGACGGTTTTAGATGGATCTCCAGCTAAAAATGGCCTTTGACATATAGCCTCAAATTTCATTTGATATTTTATATCATATTTTCAAAAAAGTAGCTAATAAGATTGTTATTTTTCCTAACCCCTTTGCTTGGTACCACTTACTCAACAGGTAAACTATGGTTTCCAGTTACATTAGACAAAACTTTTCCCCCATGGTTTTCTGGGCCCAGAGTCTGTGGTTTTCCAATCCCCAATGTTAATATTGACTAATTTTTGCCTATGTTTGCCACAGAATTTCAGGTAGCACTTTTGTAATCATCTAGAGCCCATTAAAAATGATTCCATTTCTATTCGGAAGCACAACACTCTCACCTCAGTGTGTCCTGGGTCATGTCCCAATTAGACTGTATTCTTGCTGTCATATTCTGAGGGTCCACACTACCACATAATCACATTATCATTCTACATCTTTAGGAGATCTGGAAATAAAGTCTAGCCATGTGCTAGGGAGAAGAAAACACCAATTCAGTCATCCAGTTGTCCAGGGAAAATAGCCACAATTCTGTGTTAGATTGTTAATGTGTTTCATTTAAGAAATATTGCCAGGAAAGCACTTATACTACAAATCTGCCATACAGTTTGCCTACAGTGTAATCAGGGTCAATGGATAGCCAGTGCTCTAAAAGATAATAAACGGCCCCTGCCCTCAAATATCAAATATATACATTCTCTCCAATAGATTCACTTTAGTCTCTTCTTTCTAATCCTTCTCAACAGTTTTTTTCCAAAGAATTTTGCCTTAAATTAAAATTTAAGAATTAAAGCAGGCACCAGCACATGGTTGCTGTAATGCCCAGTTTTAGGCCCCCCCCCCCAGGTTCAAATTCTATCTCGTCTCTAATTCCATATTGCCAGAGTATTTCAGAGGCAATATAATCTTCAGTTCATTTCAAATTTCTAAGCTTCCCTAGGGCACCCGTCTCTCTACAGGGCGAAAGTAACTAGGAACTTTGGTCCAATGCCATCCACAGTTAAAGTTCACAGAGGGAGAAATTGCCCGTGTAGAAACCACACTTTCAGTACTGGTTGCTGAACATAAAATAACTCGGGCCTCCAGGGTTAATGGTAACATTAGAATCACTTGAGGCTCAGGTAAGAAACTTGTAATTAAAAAGGAAATAGAGTTTGAGATACAGCTGAATGTTATTCTAGAGAAGCACACTGCTGTATTTCCTTCTTAGCCTTGGAGCCAAGACTCTGAACGTGCTGGAGTTTTTGATACCCAGAAAACGTCTTTTGGAGGGTAAGGAGGAAGGGGGGCGGGTATTAAATAGGGTATTGTAAAAAATCTGCCCTAAATTTTTTGAATTAATTGCAGCTTGCTTGCCACCTATTTAATTCCTCTAACTTTTGTTTCATCTTATCCAGATTTTTCTCTCCTCAGTTTCTTGGGCAAGGTGATTTTGACCTTAGTTTTTCTACAACATACCAGTCTTCCTTTCCCTAAACTTTATGGGTCTTTCTCCTCTATTTCTAAATCTGGGAGTTCAACTACTCTGGAAATAGACCTTTCATTTTTAAAATTCTTCTAATAAGTAAAATGTTGTGGGCTAGTCTCAATATTCTTTTACTTCTTCTTGCGATAAGACAGAAGTAAATGCACTGCCATCTGATAAAGATGCAGTTTGAAACACAGCTGTCTGCTCTTCTCTGTGCAGACCACGGGGCATCCCAACCCCTTCCTGACTACTAATACAATTTAAAATCCAATTAAAACCCACACCCTCCTCTTTAAGTCAGTAAAGGCTTAGGGATCTCATCTCTTCAGAAACAGCCTGCTCCAGTCAACTTGAATCAACACTTAACTCCACAATTGTTTATTCCTAGGTTTAAATTGAAAAGAGCTCAATGGAGCCATTGGGGGAATGAAAACTCAGGAGCACAGACCTCCTACTTTTCACATAGCCACTGAGGCCTGCTCTGCTAAGCCCAGCATGTCACAGGAAAATTCCTTCCAGAATGTACCCACTAGTGCAGAGTCTGCCAATATCCATTTTCCCAGCTTACATCCATATGTTGTAAATGAAGAAGAGAACTTGACCTCCCTCTGCTTCTTATGCTCACATGTTTCTCTGATCTCATAACTATGCTGAACGCTTTGAACAGTGATAATTTTAATAAACACCTCAGAGTTCTGTCTGGGTTGCCTGCAACTGCTAAAGACAGGCACCCTAGATGACAGAAACACAAGGACAGTTGAGAACTCACTCATGCCATAGGAGATCAGGTGATGTCCCTCTCACCCAAGAACCTAATTTCATTCTGACATTAGGCTAGAACAAAGAAGTAATTTCAGGCCGGGTGGTGGTGGCGCACGCCTTTAATCCCAGCACTTTGGAGGCAGAGGCAGGCGGATTTCTGAGTTTGAGGCCAGCCTGGTCTACAGAGTGAGTTCCAGGACAGCCAGGGCTACACAGAGAAACCTTGTCTCAAAAAACCAAAAAAAAAAAAAAAAAAAAAAAAAAAAAATTAATTTCAGGCAGGAATCTAAATCTTAGGCTAAAACGAGGAAGTAGGCTTCAGACATGGAAATGACTTTGGGTAGGACAGGGAAGTTGGCTCAGATACTTTGGTCATCCTGATAAGCCCTTAGAAACAGTGATCATGGGAGTGTTCATGGAATTTTGTTTATTGCTTTTCTTGTTCTTTGACTATTTGTGTTTATCGTCTTGCTTGTTCTTTGACTATTTACATCTATTGTATTGCTAGTTCCTCAACCTAGAACTGTCGTAAATATTCACATGTAATTAAAATGGTATAAAAGCAAAAAGGAGGAGGGGAGATGGGATAGGGAGTTTCTAGGAAGGGGAAATGGGGAGAGTGGATGACATCTGTAATGTAAGTAAAGAAAATAAAAAAAAAAAAATCCAAACAAACCCTAGTTTCAGGAATGATTTGCATTTCTCCTGTTTAATTGCTGTCCCTCTTGATAATTCAACTCTGCCAAGTACTCACTGGTCCAGAACCAGTCATTCTTTGAGTTTGTGCACACCGTGTTAAGGGATTAGGAAACAGAGAGGATTATTTACCACTTAGAAAGGTAAATCCTGGAAGAGAGTCCTGGCACCAAGCAGCACTGAACTGGTAGCTGGGGAGTTTCTTCTCACTCAGATGGTCTGGAAGCTGGAAAATCACAAATGTGGCTTCAACCCTTGACTGTGAACCCAACACACCACTGCATCTGTCCTCTCTGTCCTTTTGTTTGGTGGCTAATATATAGAGCAATCCCTTTGCAGAAAATTTACATGTCAGGAAAATTTGCAAAGCACCAAGAGGAGTTTCAAGTCCTTTCACTAAGTCCACAGGGTTCAGTGAAAATAGAATCTAATCAACCTGTAAAAAATTGAAATCCCACAACTACTGCATGACTTGATTTGATTTGAGGTATCTTCATTTTGATCCCCAAGCAATAAAATGAATTGACTCTCTTTCCATGAACATTATTGCATCTGTGTCTGCTCTGTGCAGCCTCCATCTTTTCCTTCTTTGCCTTACTCCTTTAGATGTCAGTTTCTACCTTTACTCTGGTTACAGCTTCTTTCCGCATTAAATAGAAAAGGAATTTCTCCTCTCATAAGTGTAATTTGGGTTTCTATGGCCCTCATTTTAGAATACTCTTGCCCTTGA
This sequence comes from Rhabdomys pumilio, assembly GCA_030674055.1. Lineage (NCBI taxonomy): Eukaryota > Metazoa > Chordata > Mammalia > Rodentia > Muridae > Rhabdomys > Rhabdomys pumilio. Next base: position 7,980,547 of record JANHMN010000001.1, read on the forward strand.
GTTGCGTGATATTCGACCTAGTTTCCATGGTTTTATGTAGTCTTTGTGAAGAACCATTAACCATCACTCCAATTAACTTGGAATCAGAACATTTTCTGAATTCTTAACAGTGTCTGACCAAGGTTCTCCTGTGTGGAAAACAATCCAACACAGCTTGAAAACTGATCTTCAGTTATCGTGGTCACGATCACTGTTTTCCAAAGTGAAAATGTTGCAGATCGATGCAATGCTTTACATTTGGATTAAACTATTAACAGTATTCAGTTTAACTTTACAGCCTAACTGGGAAATAGAGTGACATACTTAAAAAGCTATAATTCAAAAGAATCCAGCGTGTAGAATTTGGATTAGTGCTTAGAAAGCATAGTATATGTCTCTGCTTTCCCACATAATATGTAGCTCACAGAACCACCTGGAAAATATGTAAATTAACAGTGAATACTATTCAATTATATCAGACGAGGTCATGTAAATTTAGTTTTGAGTTAAATGTTTTGAGGAAGTGTGTTATTTTAGGAGAGTTATGGGAGTCTTCCCACAGGAGAGTTTTTGTTTGACATGAGTCAAATATGAAGGTACCTGTTGAAGATACATTTGAAGAATGGGAGATCTCTCATTATGATATTCAATTAAATGTATGCATATATTTATGTATATATGTTTATGTTTAAATATACACATATAGTATATGCAATAAAGATTTGTACAAAATTTGAACATGTTATATTTATTCATCTTTGAAAGATTTTACAAATTTGGTTTATCAAGCTCACATATGCCTCTGCCTTGATACCGCTTTCTGCATGGTGCTTTGTCTTACTCTGCTATGACAACCATATCTTTGTTGTAACAGTACTACATGTTCCATAACATGCCAATGCGAATATCTCTGAATTCTAAAAAAATCTATGGCTATATATGATGTATAAATTTATTACAAGAGAAAAAAGATGAAATCTTTCTCTAATGAAGAATATATGATGACTAGACTTCAATGCTCTTTTTTAATTTTTTTTACAAGAATCCTAAATAACTAAAAAAAAGTACATGGGTATACATAATTTATTTTCATGTTCCTGTGACAATATGAATAGCAGGCATACCCTCTGGCGTTATGATAGCACACAGGTTCAGTTATACATAAGGAAAGTATCAGGGAACTCCCTCCTACTCATGCCTGTTCCTGCTCTCTGTGTCAGCTCTTACTGGGCTTTGTGAAGTTAAGTTCTACTCATTAATGAGATCACAGCCAACAGTGGGAAGTTCACTTGGGTTTCATCTTCTCACTTAACAATAGAGGAGCAAAGCGAGAAGAGGAAACTGCTTAATGTGGAAGCATTTGGATTGACCCATTGTCCGACCCAGCAGATCCTACTAGCTTCATCTCTATCCATCTGGAAACCAACCATGGCTTTCATTATTTCTCTTTTTCAGACCCTTACCCGCCTTTTCATGTCCAGTAGTTGTAGCTTCACAAAAGGGAGTCGTAAAGTTGTGTTTATATGGGGTAATGTATTTGGGGGTTGTGCATGTTTGATGCTATGTAAATAGGTCAGTTTCATTTTTGCACAGTTATGGGACATTTGTTTGAACACTTTTTATTTTCAAGTTTACTCCTATATGCTGCTACACACTGGGATACTTCCTATAACCTGTATTCTGAGGAGACATCGCAGAGCAGACTTCCATATTGCCTATCTCCTTCTTAATCACACCATACTGCCTGAGAGACATTACTTTGAGTGATTTTGTTTCCTGGTCTTGTTTCTCATCCCAGAGAAAATATTTGCTTAAATGGTATGAACCATCTGTTGCTTATAAAACACCTTTAAGCTATTGTTTTAAAGTTTCATGCCTTTTAACGTTTTTCTATTTATTTCCTGCTGATATGAACATGTACCCTGGCAGGAAAATTCTTTGGTGGATACTAACACATTCATATTCAACATTTGATCCAGAAAGCATGCCATAATAAACAGAATTAACATCTGTAAAAAAAAAGAGAGAGAGTTTTAAATATTTATGGAGAGTTCATCCCTGGGCTGAATCCACCTGATGACTCCAGTTATTCCTGATATGGTACCATGTGAGTCTTTGAATAGATTTTATTATGGGAAAGTCTGGAGATGGAGCATTAAACAGATTATTAGTTTGTATTTCAGATGTGTGGAAGAATATTACTCATGAGAATTTCAGCACCATGCAAGGTTTTCATAGAAAAGTGGTGGTCTTGTTTTAAATTGGATACTTGTCAGGTGCATTGTGAGAATAATGTTTCCATCTTAGAAGTATCCACCCATAGAATTTTAAATGATACTTTACTGTTTTACATTAATGTTTAGTTAAAAGTTAATTGAAACTGATAATTGTGAATCAGAAGAGTATCACATTTATTTCCTAGAAATAATTAGACATTAGCCCATGTTTCCTCTGAATATATTGGTTGGTCAAGAAGCTGTGCTGGAGTGTTCATTTTTTTAAAATCATTTTGAAATGTTCAGCTGTCCTGTTACAGGCAGTAACCTTAAGGTCGCATAAGGTTAGCACAGGAAGATGCCAAAATATTTCATGTTAACATAAATTGATAAATAAATTATGGATAAGGTTTAGATAGGCACCTGAAAGTGTCTTAGAGATCATGGGGTCTCATCTGTCATTGCTTTGGGAACTGAATTCATTTTTAAAATCTAGTGATATAGCTTAGTGATTTCACTGCCGAAATTCACAAAGTCCTAGGTTCAATCCACATCACCATCGAACCAAATAAGCTAGAGGATAAAGTGCCTCCACGATGATATAACCTGTGTTGAGGCAAGTCCAGTACTAAGGCCCTTGTTCAGAAAGTGCTCAGAGCAGTTTGAAAAATGGCTGAATAGGCAGAAACTAAATAGCGCAACCAAGCCTCTTTAAGGACCCCTGTTGAGAGATACGGATTCTTCCCAGCCTTCTCGTGAACAGTAATAGTGCTGAAAGAGTCATCATATGCAAAATATTTTCATTTGTTAGCAAAATTATTGTGTGTTTAAAAAGTTTATAGGAAGAGAGGCTTTAGGCTTTAAAAAATCTAAATTAATTATGATGGGTACATATAATTGTCCAATGTATTGTGATTATATTCATTCCCTTTACAGTCTGATATCCTTCCTCGTTTCCTGCTGAACCCCTCTTCTCTACTTTGTTGCCCAGTAGTTAAGTCATTGGATCCACAGGAAATGGCGTGAGCTCATTGGTTACTCATGGGGAAGGAATTGGCCTCATGGGCTCCTCCTTTAGAAAATATAGGGCCTCATATGCTCCTGCTATATCTGCTTTATATTCTCTGTCTCACATTTCTTGCTTCACAATTTCCACTAGGTCCTAAAATCAGTATTGAAAACGATCTGTTGTCTAGCTGATGAAGCTGTATTCTTGGATATAATTGAAGGAGGACATGAAAGATGGTCGTCTCAGTACTGTTTTGTTTTGTGATAGTTTTAGATCCTTATATGTATCTCTGACAATAATACTATAAATTCCTAGTGTATGTTTCACTTTTTACTGCTCAGAAAAATCATAGTTTGCTTCTTGTTGAATAAGAAAGTAACCACTCTGTTGAAGACATCAATGATACCTAGGTAGAGTTACCCAGCATATAAGTGCTC
>JANHMN010000001.1:7984197-8029197 GCA_030674055.1 Rhabdomys pumilio
GATACCTAGGTAGAGTTACCCAGCATATAAGTGCTCTGTCGTCAGGAAATAAATGATACATAGGTAGAGTTACCCAGCATATAAGTGCCAAGAAAATTCTCTAAAAGAATAAATCCAATAAGCAAATAAGTAACTTGCCTCATGGGACATTTTGGTTTTCCCAATACCAAAGTAAGAAGTAAATTAAGATTTTATCATTCACAGACTTGCTATAAACAAGAAAATACAAAAATGTATCCAAAAAACCAGAGAAATCATCTTTAGAATGAAACTTCCCTTTCTCCAGATATATGACCATGAAAGCTACAGCCTGAGTAGAGTTCCACAAGAAAAGGCAGAAAGTTTTGTTGTGGATAATAGCCACTTTTGTTCCTCTCCGTTATTCATGTTTAATAATAATTATTGGCTTAATTAGCTGATTAAATAATTATTAGCTTAATTAGGTAGTTCAATATTAAGTTAAACTTATAGTACTACTTTTTAGTATGCGTACAAAGTTCTAAGGGTGTGTGTGTGTGTGTGTGCACGAAAGTGTGTATGCAAATGGCTATGAAATTATGGTGACCAGTGTTAGATATCACATGTCTTCTTCTATTGTTCTTTACGGTAGTTTTGGAAACAATGGCTCTTCCATAACCACAGCTCTCTGATCGGCTAGATTTGTTGTCTGGAAAGGTGGAAGACTCATACCTCCTTGCCAAGCTTTGCATGTAGATGCTTGAGTCTAAACCCATGCCCCCTTGCATATATAACAGGTATGTGTGAGGATAAGCCATGTCTTCACCTTCATTTTTAAATTATCTAACAGTAAAATAATATTATCAAAATATGATCAATGAAGGATTTAGTATTTCCAATTATCAAACAAATTCAGAGAGTTGCCAAGGGCTATATGTCCTCGAGCTGACCATGATGAGATTCAGAATATAATACTGTGGGTGGATAATACATCTAATATCTATAAAATATAGGTAAATAGAAGGCTCAAATGCCATATAAAGATAACTATATTTTTCTACTGCATTTGACCCTATGAAGAAAGTTTAATGACTAGTTTATAGAATGCTTTCTATATTTTCAGTACTGCATAGGGTAGGGTATCTGTTTGTTTTACAATGAAACATTCAAAGGAATATGTTAAAACTAATTGGACTAATGTCAGTCTTAGATAGTGCTCTCAAACAGAACGACATTAGCCCTGATGCCATGCTGACAGGCATTACCCAGGGCATCTTTTATCGTAAACTTTTGCTAACTGGGTTTTTGATGTATGAATGAGCTTGCATTAGAAAAAAAAATAAATCTCAGGTTTAGTGTGATTATGTCCAGTCTATGTTGAGATTTGCAAAATTCTAACTCTAAAAACTTTTAATGTTATCATCTCTTTGGTAATTTTATCTTGTTCTAGTGGTCATGATTTGAACATTTATTAGTGATTTTGGTTTTATTTTATCAGTTATTTCTCTCATTGTTGGGACAAAATCACTGACAAAGGCTGCCTTAGGATAGAGTTGGACTTCTCAGGCATGAAAGGCATCAAGACAAGTTCCGTCTGCACTTAGAAAGCAAAAGATGGCCAATGCCCATATTCAACTTGCTTTCTTCCATTTTTGAAGTCTCAGATCCCACCAATGGCATGATGCTGCCTACCTCCAGGGTAGACCATCCATTCTCAGTTAACCCTTTGTTCAAAAACAGTCATAGTTACCTAGAGGTATGTCTCTTGTGCTATTCTAAATCCTATTATATTGACAATCAAGATCTGCAATTCCAGGGGTCATCTGATTGTTGCAATGTGTAGATGTTGGCCTAGGAGTTAGAAGCTTGCAATTTCTCACCACACGGCTGTATTCTAATGGAGCTCCCATTTTATTGCTATTTATTTGTCCTCCTATGTCTGTGTAACTATCTGGTCTCATCCTGTGATACTTTTACTAATGTATGTAAATGTTTGTACACATAAACATGAATAAATACATACCCAAACACATGTGGTCAGCTAATAGAGGTAGTCTTGCTATGTTTTCTTGTAAAGAGCAAAGAATCTTCTCTTCTCCTGCTACCTTCTCCTTTATAGAATCATCCTGTCATTCTGTCTTTCAGTAATAAATGTCTCAAGTGTTGTTGAAGACATTTCTGTTCCCGACGAATTTACTGTAAACTCTAGTTTACATATACACATAGGCAGGACCTAGTTTCACTATCGCACTACAATTTATGGAGCTTATGTACCATAGGTACCAAAACACTGAAATCTATTGATAATCCTGCCTTGAGTTTTGTCTAAGTATGTATGTATATATGGTGTGCATGCATATGTGTATGGTTGTTAAAGATCAGATTATGTGTTTCTAGTTACAGCTGCATATGTATGCTGAATGGACAAACATATTATACATGTCAAGACCCTAAATTGGTGGTGGCATGTGGGGTTTTTATTGTTTTTTTTCCTTTTTTTTTTTTTTGTCAGAATATCTCATTGACTCTAGAGCTCTTGAATTCTGATCAATTTAGCTAATCGGTTTGTCCCACAGGTCTTCTAGCTCTGCCTCCTGGGTGCTGCTTTTACAGGCTACTGCTAGGACTTGTTTTTCTTCCCAATGCTGGGTATTCAAACTCATGTCCTCATAGTTGGAGGAAAGTGAATTTATCCACCAAGCCACCACCCAGTATTGACAATGGCTCTCCATTAGCACAGCTTCATGACACTGGGTAAAATAAACTGAAATAGTACATTAAACCACATATCTCTCTGAGGAGGAAAACAATAGGTAAACTCTGAGGAAAATGAGAGGACATATTTAATTTTGGGAAGAAATATTCACGAGGATACAAGTGTCAACCAGGTGTGTCAGAACTTAGAGCATGTATCCCCATCTTAGCTGGCCACTCCCCAAAGTCATGGGGAATCACGGAAATCATGGTAACATGGCTGCCATTCACTTGCCACTTCCAACTTTGGGCAACAATTCTGCTACAGATTACTTATAGTACTTATAATAGTTGGTAATTTCATTTGCTTTGAAAATTATTTTTCTTATATATTCAGACTTATTTCTTACTTTATATTCTCAGAACCTTCAACTAAGCCATTAATCAGAAAGAATAGATATACCCTGGTTGACAAACTACTGATATCTTTGAAGTAACACCTTTGATTTCGGTAACTATAATTTTTTTTTAATGATCTACAATGATTAGATCCATTCTCATGGTAAATACAGATAACAAAGTCTATTTAATCTTAATTTTTCTCATGTCTTTCAAGTTAAGAAAAGATCTTATCATTTCTGACACTGGTTAGATATTATGTTTCACATGATAAAGTAGTTATAGGCACACACTACTCTATATATGAAAAATAATACTTTGTGAAATAGTTTTCTGTTTTGTATTTAGTTTATTTCTGAGGTTTTTGTCCCAGTGTGTTCTCATGCTTTGATTCATCAAGAGCTCCATTCAGAATTTCTGAATTATAAAGATCTCAAAACATCTGTGGTATGCAATCTGACCCTAAAAACCAGGGTAAAAGGAGAGGGCCCATCATAGGCACACTGGAAACATCTATTTAATCAGTGGCAAGGAAGTATACAATTAACTTTAAAGGGAAGCGGCGACATTATAGTGCACTTTGATGGACAAAGCCCTCATGGCTTCTTTCCTCAAGCTGAATGCAAAGTTAAACATCCACACAGATGTAAAAATAGCTGTCTATGAAATGCCATCTCTATGGTAGTGAGGGGAAGAAGAGCAAGGTTACATAGACCACCATGTGGGAGAGATGAGCACAAGCTGAAGCAGACAGAATGAAAGCCGTCACCACAGTTCTGTGGTACAGACAGTAACAGAGAACACAGAAAGAAACCCTCTGCTCATAAACATAGGACAAAAATGCATCTGACTGAATGTGTTTATGTAAAGCCTGGAGAAGCAAGGCTGCTTACTACTGCTGCAATTATTACCACAACTACCGTTTTCCTGGGAGTGGAAAGGTTGTTTTTGTTTTCTTAGGTTATTGTAAAGTGTACATTAGTAAGCAGAGCCAGTCCCCTTAGGTAAACACCAATCTCATCATGCACACATAATCATAGATTTAGCCATTTGTAGAAGTAAGTTTATTATCCAGCTAAATAGGGAATGTGCTGCTCCTATCAGAACATCCTGAGAAGTACTCGCCTGATGTTTGGGAGGTTCTCAGTAGAGATGATATGCAGTGAAGAAAGGATCAATCTGTAAGATTCATTAGAGGTGGGCATTCAAAAAAATACTCCTGTTCTCAGTCAGAACAGAATGCTAGAGGGGTGAAGTGGGAGTGGGTAGAAGGATGGAGGAGCGCCTGCTTAGAAGAAAACAGGAGAGGGCTGGGGTGGTGGGCTTGTGGAGGCAGGACCTGGAAAGGAGACAACGTTTGAAATGTAAATAAATAAAATATTTTTAAAAATTCAAATAAAACAACAACAACAACAAAAGTGACAACGTTTTCTCTGTATTTATGGATGAACTTAATCTTACCTCGCTGGCTTTAATAATTCCATTTGTTGTGAAAGCAAAAAAGGAAAATAGTGACATCACATTAATAATAGAACTTGATGATAGTGCTTAGAAACAATTTCTGTCCATTGTTCATATTTAACATGTGTATTACTTGCTTTTCTATTGCTGTGAGAAATCACCCTGACCAAGTGAACTCATAAAAGAAAGCATAATTTGGGTTTACATTCCAGAGGGTGCGTGCATAGACACCATGGTGGAGAGCAGGGAAGAAGGCATGATCCTGAGGCAGAAAGACAAGACAGAGAGAGAGAGACAGAGACAGAGAGAAAGAGAGAGACACAGAGAGAGACAAAGACAGAGACACAGAGAGAGACAGAGAGAGAGAGACAAAGAGAAACATACAGAGAGAAACACACAGAGAGAAACACACAGAGAGAAACAGAGAGAGAGAAAGAGACACAGAGACAGACACACACACAGAGACAGAGACAGATAGAAGCAGAGACAGAGATAGAAAGGCAGAGAAAGACAGAAAGAAACAAAGAGACAGAGATAGACAGACAGAGACAAAGAGACAAACAGAAACAAAGAGACAGAAATAGAGAGACAAAAACAGAAAAACAAAGAGACAGAGACAGATATAGAGACAGACAGACAAAGGGAGAGGAAGACAGAAATGTAGCAAGTGCTATCGGTGAAATTTAGTGGCTTTTAAATCCTCAGAGTCAGTCTCCACTGACACACAACAAAGGCACACCTACTAATCCTTCCTAACCAGTTCCATCAATTGGGGCGTGAGTATTCAGGTACACGAGCCTACCCCAGGCAGGACACTCCGATTTGAACTACCACATTCTACTCCCTGCCTCTCATAGGCTTATGACCATATCGTAATGCAATACACACCTAATCCAGTTTCAAGAATCCCCATAGCTGTTGATTCTCCTGTTTTGATAAATTCTCCCTCCTTCCCCCATGCATGAAATTCCCCATGGATTTTGCCAGTTGTGTATTTTAGATCTAGATCTCAAGATATTTACCTGTATTCAGACATTTCATTCATTAACTCCTTGATGTTTATACATTTGCAACCTTTACAATAATGATGATTTTTCTCATCTTTTTCTACTGTTATAATCTGAAATCTTTGCTCCATACTTTTATTCTGTTATCTTGTTTTTGTAAAACCAAGTTCAATTCTGTCCATTCATCTCACTCTTGATTTTATGGGAAATGCTCTCAGTGTTCACTCAATAATGATAATGTGATAGATTAAAAAAAAAAGTCAAAAAGTCTCTTCTGAGACTCAAAGCAATCTCTTAAGTATAATCTCCTGTGACATTAACCAAAAACTTAAATATTTCCAACATACAATGGTACAGAATATACATTAGCATTTTGAAAGGGAGAAATCCTAGACAAAATGAGACTTCAGCAGGGTAAACCCCAAATCCTGTAGTGTTCTGTCCCAAGGGCTTGATAGCTCTTAGGATCTCCCAGTCCTTCCACCTTGCTGACTGTAACAGGTTTATCTCTCCTGGGCTGGGTCCTTTGTGCACATCTCCTTGGCAGATATCCCATGGCACCAGCACCTTCCCTGTCCTAGGGACTCCAACACAACCCAGGTTTCCCTCGCACAGCTTCACACAGTATCCACCCCAGGGTTCCATGAAGGGACTTCTCTATCCTAAGCCTGGCCTCAACCACTTTCCTCAATCATGAAGGAAGATTCCACAACACAGCCTCTTGCCCTTGTATTCTTCATGACTCTAAAGCCAGAACCACATGGCCAATACTGTGGGGTTTAGCTGTCTGCTTGGAATGGGACCTGGTCCCTCCCTGAATTACATTTGCCTAAGTTTTGTTTTGTTGTTGGTTTTAGGAACAGATAATTCCTTAGTTTTTTTTTTTTTTCTTTTCACAGATTTCAGAATTAACCGAGCAGGATCTTACCCTCAGGAGACCATGCTCTTTATTCCATTTTTCCTCCCTTCTTTCCACATAAGTCAAGGCTCCAACATTAAATTTCCAGGTGCACTCTCTCTCTTCAAATGGTGCATTTTATATTTCTTTTTCCTATTTGCTTTTTTCTTTGTAGATTTCATATGATCTACGTAAGTGCTACACGTGCACTAGTAACCAGGTTAAAGAGCTCATAGTAGGTGATCTTGAAATCTCCTTTATCCATGAAATTAGCCTAAAACTCTTCAGTTTATCCTCAGGCAGAGTCTTAGGACAGGAGCAAAAGAACAGCCACATTATTTAGCAAAATATCGCAAGAACGGTCTGTAGCTTAGCTGTTAATATTGTTCCTCTCTGAAACGTCTTAAGCTAGGCTTCAGTAGTCCACATTGCATTACTCCCATCAGATTTGAAGCTTTCTAGACTTGGACCTTCTAGAAAGTTCCAAAGTCTTCCACATATCTCCACAAAACACAGCGTATTGTGGTTACAACATGCACAGCAAAATCTCCACTCACGGTAACAACTTCAGTCTTAGCTGATTTTCAACTGCCATGACAAAACACCATGCCCAAGTCAGCTTAGAAAAGAAGGCATTTAATTAGAAGTTTGCATTTCAGAAGGTGATTCCATGACCATCATGGTAGGAAGCACCTGGAGGCAGCTTGGTTGGCATGGTGTTGGATCAGCAGCTAAGATCTTACAACTGACCCATGTGAAGGATGAAGAGACAGAGCTAACTGGTAAGGGTGTAGACTTGTAAAGCCTCAAAGGCTGCTCCTAAGGAAATACCTACTCCAACGTGTCCATACCTTCTAATCCTCCCCCAGAGTCTAACCTACTGAGGACCCAGGATTCAACATAAGAGCACAAGCTTGTGTGGCCCAGAAAGCAAGTGAGCAAGTGAGCTGAGGGAAGTCATCCCCTTGAGGAAAGACTTCATGCTCTAGATGGGCTTGGGATAGATCCTACAGGTAAGAGCTGAAATTAAACAATAAACTAAAACAAAAACATAAAATAAACACTGCTTACACTAAAACTGTACAATGAACCTAGAAAGATTTAGTAAAGAAAAGGGAAAATTACAGGTGGATTTTCTGTTTTAAAATATTCTAAACACTTTTAGGGTATTGAGTTGCTCTTAAAAATGAATCCAGGGGCATAAAAGAATCGAAGTACGATGTTGAAGTTCAGAAAGACAAATTAAAATAATCTGAAAATTGGATCAAGAGGAGCTGACATTGAAAATAAAAATAAGATTCTTTTCACATGTTCTTTCTCTTAGATGCCTTTGAAATTCAGAATGTTGCTCCGGTGGACAAGAATATTAACAATTGGAATGCAAACTGTGTTGGTATAATAAGAAATATCAAAACTCTCATTTTGGTAATCAGAACCGGAGTCGCAGAGGACAGCCCGGCTTGAAGCCCATTAACACATCGTAATAACAGCCACCTGATGTAATGAAAACAAATGAATTCCAACAAAACAGCAAGTGTAAGGGTAGGTCATTACGGCTGTAGCTAACGAGGAGCAGACTTTCCCTGTTGTCCTAGGTTCCAAGGTTTTTAGTCCACCAAGGGTATTTTATACTAGGAACTATTTCAGTCCTGTTCAGTATTTCTCCTTGGGACAGGTTATAGAATGCTTTTCTTGCCTTAAGCTTTTTTTGTTTTATTTGAGCAAGATGAAATATCACTGGGTTACTCATTACTTTATTTCTAATTTCACAGAAAATAGGGACATGAGAGAGTTGGGTGGGTGAAATAGAAGTCCCCACAATGTTTCCTTCCTCCGTTGAATTGCTCCACAATGATCAAGAGAAACAGAACTAACAGGGCCTTTCAGCCTTATTTACTTATTTAGATAGGATCTTAGTATGATCCTCCTCCATCCTCCTGATGGCTGGCAAGAGTCTCCACACCGGCTCATTTAGCACATTTTTATTGTTATATTTTATATAGTCACAACTTTTGACAACCGTTACCAACAGTGTTTCCGAAAGGGATGAGCACAAAGTAGAATTTATACTGTCTCTGGGATTCTGATATTCATGTTGTGGTTGTTGTTGTTGTTGTTGTTGTTGTTGTTGTTGTTGTTGTTATTGTTGTGCAGTCCAGGAATTCCCACTTTAATTCCATGTTTGTTATTAGGATACAACCTTGCCTTTTTCTAAAACTCTTCCCAACTCCCTTTGCCATTGGCATTTTAGATCAGTGCAAACATTAACAACTTTAGAGACCCCCACCACCACTCTCTCTGTGTCCTTTTTTTGTTAATTCACAGACCTTCCACTGCATCCTGAAGACCTCTTCTGAATTCACAATTGGGAAATTCTCTTCCTCCTCTCCTTTGACCAGTCAGAAATAGCTCAGCTATTTCTCAATTGAGGGAATATGCTCACTCATAAAATGTACACCTAGTTTTTGTGTTGACATGTGGACTAGTCAGGCTATACATTCCTCTACTGCTTGTGAACCTATTATATTCTCTTACAAGAATTATCTTGATGCCTAGAACCTTCTAGAAGACTAAAATATAAACAATGAAATAAAATAATAAGGAAATTCAGTAATATCTAAAATACTTTAATATATTCTTCTCAAAATATGGACCCTCTTTTGATACATTAGAATGTCTATCCATTGTTGACAGTCTGGAGGATCACAAGCAAGTGACTCTGATGTGGAAAGATAAGGATTCAAGCTTTAATTATTGCTCTTATAAAACTTACACCCTTAGACAAACTAGTGCTTTTTGCAAACAAAAGCATTTTCTCTATAAAGTAGAAGAAACACTGTATGTACCTCAAAGTGATAACAGAGGTGACTTTGTAGGATATGCTACTAGGACAAAACAATGTTTAGTAGATCCTACAGTAACTGGCTTAGAGTAAGAATCCAACAGATCTTACTTACATAATTAGATGAGCCTTGTGGCCAAGAGTGACATACTATAAAATCTTTCTAAATCTTTCATTTGACTGAAAAAATAAGCCATATACTCTTTGTTATAGTTGTCGGTGGGTTAATCTTACTTGTTACCAAATTATTATTTTAAAATTTCTACACAATTTAAAGCTATATAAAACACATATGCCCACATGCTTAAAACAACCCCCTAGTGGTTTCACACAAGTAAAATAAAGGAACCTTAGAGTTGATTGTTAAGCAATCCATTGTCTTGCAAATATTTCCCAGAAAGTCAAGGTATTGGACTGATACTGGCACATCAGTGTAACAGAATAATGTCAGATAAACTCAGATTTGGGAGAAACTTTAGTGACAGAACATACATTTTACTTTGCTTAGTGTTCTAATTTTCTGGTCCCGTTGCTAACATATTTTCTCTTTTTCTTTGATCTCTCTTTGGAGGATGAATATATAGTCATTGTGTGCGTGTGTGTGCGTGTGTGTGTGTGTGTGTGTGTGTGTGTGTGTGTGTGTGTGTGTCTTTCTGGGATATTCCTAACACATTGAATAGGGTGAAGCTATTTTTTTTTTCTTGACACGGAACATAGTACTACCTCCTAAGGCCACCCAATACACTGTAGTTTGTTTCTGATAGATCTTTCATAAATAGAAAAATCAGAAAATTAGGCCCGGCTTTTGCTGCTACCCAGTGCTCCTTACTCTACCCTAAGGTTATACAGAGAACATCTAATTCTTTTCCCTCATGACTGCTCCTAAGATAGTTGAAAACCACCATCATAATACAGCCGGAGGGTGCTCATTTCCTGACCTTGCTTGTATAGCTTGGTACTAAATTTCCTCAGCATTCTAAGCTCTCTTCTCTGACTGCAATGTTGTTCATCTTTGTGTATGTCTAAGAGAATTTCCCAGGACAAAGCAACATAATAACAATATGGTGAGTTGTATGAAATGCAAGTCATAGGCAATGTGGGTCCATCAGTGAAGTGGAAATCCAGTAGGTGTTACTCTCACCCTCACAATATTCATTTTTAATCCAAGGAAAGTCGTTCTTCCATTTCATCTTTTCCTGCGGTTTTTGTTTCCTATTCATAATCCAAGAGAGCTGAACATTGCGGACATAATGCCATGAAACAGAATTGTAAAGAAGGGAGAATACTGGCCAGTCAAGTTCTCAAACACAGAAGATACAGCTATTTCCAAGGGTAGTGATCTAGCAGCACTGAAATCAGTCAAACAGAGATCCAGCACAAACAGATTTTGGGTAGAAGACAGTGTTAGTAAAAGCTAATGCTTTTGATTTTTCTCTCTTTTTCTGGAACAACAAAATTTCAACTTTTTAAACATCCTTTGTCATAGAACAGATGCATGAACTAGTGATATAAAATTGGCTTTGAGGAGAGATGAGGAAAACCATTAATATGTTGAAGTATCCAAAGTAAGCTATGCAATTTCCATGTTTTCATCTGCTCTCTCTCTCTCTCTCTCTCTCTCACACACACACACACACACACACACACTCACCATCTTCATCATGTTCATATAGACTGTAAAGTATAATCACAAATTCTGTCTGTTAAAACCTATCCCAGTTACCTTGTAGGTAAAGCTCTTTTAGTTATTATGAATTTCATTGATGACATAATTGTCAGTGAAGGACTTCATAGCCCAAACATGAAAGAGCTAGTATATTAATATATATTTTATACAGCAGTGGTTAAATAGCTTCAATTTCATAGTAACTTGCAATACAAAAATACTGATGAAGCATAGATTTTTTTTTTCCTTGATCTTTTTCTAATGCATCTATGCCTTCCATGTTGGCTATAATGGATTGACAAGAAACAAAGGTGAAGTGAGTTCTTATACATTTTAAACATGGGCCTATAGACTTTCAATTTCTGTATTCTTGCTATTTCAGTATGCTGCTCTTACATATTTTGGTGTCCTGCTGTCAAGTTAAATGTGATTATTTGAAATTGTAAAAGAGAACACATTAATAATTCATCCAACAGTTCACTGTTTCTTTCAATAAGTTTTTACTGAGCAGTGATTTTCAACAAAGCTCAAAGCTGGATGCCCCATATTAAAACAACGAAATCATGGCCCCTGCCCTAGCTCTCTTCTTTTCCTTTTCCATTGTCTCTATTTTACTGGGAGAAATTCATTGCCAATGTCAAATAGTTGGAGTCAATTTAATTTCTGCAACTATAGGGCACTGTATGGCCTTCTTGTTTACTTGGGAGGGGTGGAATAATGTATCAATTTGAGGAAAGTACTCAAAGCATCATTATTAGGAAGAAACCCGACTTCTTCTGAGATATTTTACTGTTTTCTTTCTTATTAGTTTCCATTTCATAAGGCCTGTTATAATTTCTATTTCTTGTGGTTTTAGAGATCTGTCTACAAAACTCATTCATTGTGCCCTAGCCCCAGCCTTGAGCAGGCCTGAAAGACCTTGTTTACCACAATAGATCAAATAATAGGACCTAGGTGGAAAAGAATAAACTGTCTGATGAGCTTGCCTTGAGACATCTCCTGCAGTGACTACGGGTGGGTTTCCCCACCCATCTCCAGCAGTGACTAAGGATACACCCCCCCCATCTCTGGCTGAGACAAGAAGGAGTTCGGTGGGACTTTTCCTTTAAATTAGAAGAGCTGAATATTAAACTTCGAGCCTTAATCAGAGAACTTTGTCTTGGTTTCATGGTTCTCTTGCCCTTCCGTCCCTTTCCTCATTTCCAGCCCCACTTTCAGGTGAACCCAGTTGGTCCATGGCCACAGGCGGCTACAATTCATCCTTTTAAAAATCCATCTAATATCCCCAGTCTATCTTTCCTCAATAATTTAAGTGCTATTTTTACATCTGTATTGGTTTTCAACTGGTATATGATGAATTCTTCTTGTGAACTTGGGGGTGCAAAGAAGCATAAATTTATTTTTCTACAACTCCTACACATAGGATGGATGGACATACGGTGTATGGCTCATTCCCATGCTTAGGATCTCACTAGGGTAATATCAAGATGTTAGCTAAATTTGCAGTTCTGGAAGTATAAATTTCTGTACCAGGTGTCAGCTGGGGTCTGCTATCAGAATTTGGAACATGGCTTCTTCAGCTCCAAGTTAGCTATAGCAAATTGAATCCTTCCTATGTTTAAATAGCCAGCTTGTGTGACCAATCCAAGAAAGCACCCACTTAGAAAGGGCTCCTATGATTATGGCAGACTCCAATATACAATCTCCCAGTCTTAAGGTCAACTTGCTATATGACAAAATCTAATTGTAGAAGTGAGATCCTTTATGTTTACCACTGCAGGGATTATGAAATGTACATAAGCTAGGAAAGTGGAGAACCTGAAGGTCAGCTTAGATTTCTGCCTATTGCTGTTTCCGTATGATTTTTCCATTCTATTTCTTGTATTATACAGAATTAGTGTAAGAAAGATGGGTTTTGATTATTGGAGGGTTTTGTTTGTTTGTTTGGTTGGTTTTTTTTGTTTTGTTTTGTTTTGTTTTTGTTTCCAGTAGTTTTGTCCTTCCATTCTTTCAGTTGTATATGTCTTTTGTTTTCTTCTCATAGTAACCAAAGGTTAAAAACTTGGACATGTGATGTTAAAAAGGTGAACACACACCTTTCTCTCTGAAGGCAAGAACATTCCAGAGTTGAGTTATTATCAAAGAAGTGATTCCTTTTCTTTGAGAACAGGAATATAGAAGAACTGCAGAGACTCCCAGAGTGGTGTGTGTATGTGTGTGTGTGTGTGTGTGTGTGTGTGTGTCTGTGTGTGTTATGTGTAGGGATAGTGTGCCTGTCTTCATATTCCTAGAATTAGAAGCACATCCTTATTCAGAATGTGTTAATACTCTATATATACATGGAGCCATTTTATAGTTGTCAAATGGACATCTCTTAGCACAACATGTACTAGAAACTACTGTTTTATAGTCAGAATCTTCCCTCAAGAATTTATTCTAAGCTTTCTAAGAATTAAATTTCCAGTGTTCAAAGACGTAGTGAACCGTTGCAATTTTTCTCTGCTTATTATATTGCTGGTTAATATATCTACATGTTATTTTAAAATACATACACACATACATAATATTGAAGTTTTATACATATATACTTATGTAAATAGAAGTGTGTTTGTGTGTATGTGTGTGTGTTGTACGTGTATGCAAGCACATATTTTCCAGCTTGACAGAGAAAGACAATGAATTATTTATTTTACTCTCATATATGGATAGTATTTCTACCAATATAAAGTATACTATGTATACTTTCCTATAGTATCTAAGATTTTGCAGTACAATCTCATTATAATATACAGTGAAAGGTTACCAGAAAATTTTATAAATTAAAAAGGAAAAAAAGGTGGTGACTTGATATATATTTCCTTTTGTCAGAACAACCTTTTTCATTACTAAGCTGAATATACACAATAAATTACTATTAAATAAGCTCTATCTATCTATCTATCTATCTATCTATCTATCCATCCATCTATCCATCTATCTATCATCTATCTATCAATCATTTATTTACTCTTTAGACGCAATCTCATGTAGACTAGTCTTTCTCCCCCATTATAGGGTTACAGGCATGAACCTTCTCAACTGGCTAACGCTTTCATTGTTCATCCATTGTTTACTGCACTGTAATGATTTAATCAAGGGCTTCACACACAACAGACAGTTACTTTACAACTAACCTATGACCCCCAACCCAAGAGTTTAATTAAGAACAGAATTGTCTTTGTTTATCAAATACCAGCTCTACATTTATGTAAATTTATATAATCTATTAGGTGCTTGTTGAAAAGATTCACTTCCCAAACAGGAAAGATTTGGCTGAACAGAGTTTTGATAACTACATTAAGTTAGGGCATCCTTATTTAGCTCATGATATAATAAATGCCAGCAGAAAATGATTTAAGTATATGAATTTTCTGTAAAAATACTCATGTAAAAAACATTGAATGATGATGTGAAATCAACTGTGGATACACGAATAATATTAGAAACAGTGTACTCACAGGCTGGTGACCAGCACTCCTGATCTTTAGACTGCAGACATTGCCCAGTGGTGAGCTGTCAATCAGCTTCTGGGTTGAGTGGCAGATTTGATAACTGGAAACCACAGAGCCATAAAATCAGCACAGTGCTGGAGATCTTTTACTCTAGACCTCTTGAAAAACCAATGGAGACTTGCTTTCTTTTTCTTGTATTCTGTGTTGATGTTTAAGAACTGCAACTATTATACCCAACTGGATCTTGTCAGAATTCCTGGATTGATTCTCCATGGCTATGACTCTTCCTGCTGTGTCATGTCTGTCATGCTACAGAACAGAGTGTGACATGACACGCTTCTCACCAGAGACTGGGCATAAAAGCTCTGGCTTCGTTCCAGTATTAACAAAATAATTCCTCAGACCGCCAGGAAATTTCACCACCTCTTTATGCTGGATGAAGTTTCTTAAATAGGAATTTAATTTATTCATTGTAGCAGTTGTTTTTGTTCAATAAATACTAACTGCTTATTAGAAACCCATTTATTGAAGATGAGAAGCTATATCATAGACACATATCAAATTTATGGAGGCTAAATCTCCCTTAATATGCTTTGAATATTCTATTGGTCTTTAGTATGCTATGTTAAGATGACTATATTTATTCCAACCCTTCAAATAAAAATAGCTGTTATTGAATAACTGTGTACATATTTTCTATTCTCTGGCTTATTTACAGAATGCTGAAAACTATGTGATATTTACATGCTCTATCTTCTGTTTAGTTACTTAAAATTTCAATAAATAAGTTTTGAATACTAAGTTGATGTAAAATCAGCATATATTTAACACCTTATTAAAACAGAGTTAAAACCGGGGAAGTATTTATGACATGCACTATAAAATGCTACCCAAATTGCTTTTAATCTCCTTGTAGCTCCCCTGAGAAGAGAGTAAGATTTTGTGCATAAGAAAAATGGATCATTGGATTTGGTCCAGAACAAAACACAGCAACAAAACCAGAGTGTTTGGTCAGTGACTAGGTTGACATGTGGTAGCCAAGATTCTTGTCAGAAGAGCAAGGGGAATGAGAAAGGGCAGCATATGTTCAGTGTGTCATGCTTGCTCATCCAGGGTGTTGAAACTGATCTACATGCCTGTACTTCACTAAGAAACAGCTGATTTCTAGGATGCCACATGGCCACTGCACTACTATGTTATACTTGCTCTTAGCTGCCAGTACTCTTCCTATACGGAGGTCAAAAGACTTTAAGTGAGCAGCCAAGATTTCTAATCTCTATTCCAGGAAAACACTGCATAAGAGCTGTTGTTTTCTACTAAGGGAATCTATGAGCTTATACATTTGTTTTATACATTGACTTATATTTATTGCCTGTTTTCTGATTTTAAAAAGTACCAGGGATTTATTTTTAAATTCAGCTTGTTTAGCCTCCCTTTTATACTACAGTTGTTAGAACAGCCACACAATGTATGAGTACACAATACAAATGGATTCCAGTTGTTCAAAATCATCTTTTCAATTTAAGAAACTTTTTAAGGCTTTACCTTTCCCTACTGAAGTTCTCTCTCTTTACAAAAGAATCATATTTAGAATGCAAGTTAAAACTGAATTATGAGCAAGAAGAACAATGGAATGAAAACAATGAAGTCAGTTTAGAGTCCCGTCTGCTCCCTGAACTCTCCGTATGAACATACTTGTCCCACAACGGGCAATCGATGTATTAAGAGGTCATTCAACAATCAGACATCACAGTTCATAGCGCTCTGGATGTTTTCCATGCAAATTATTTTATTACTGCAAACATTTGTATGACTAATTTCTTTTCCCCCAAAGAGCCCTGAAGAGCTCATTAAGATATTTTCCTTATCCTCAGACTGATTTTTGTCTCCTCAAGACAGCAGGCAGGCATGTGAGAAGCATTGTCTGGGGAATTAAGCGTTTTCCTGGCAAACCACTTTACAAAGGTCCATAGAGCAAGAGATTATCTCCTGTTGGTTAGGTGGATGCTCTTCTAGACACTTCAAAAGAGCCAACAGCTCCTTTTACCCTTTGCGAATCAAGTTATGATCAATGGGATGTAAAGATTATATCCCTGCCTCTAGTCACAGACGGCTTTTTCTTTGCATTCTTATTGATTTAGCCATGAGTCTATTTAACAATTAAAGGCATTATTGCATTCCCCAATCCTGCACTTAAAGAAATCTAGAGTGTCCTTTTAAGAACTAAGAAAACAGATGGGTTTACCTCTCTTGTGCTATTTTGGGTGGAATTACTATAAGGGGGGAATCATTGAGTAATTATTTATGCACAAGGAAAAATTACCCAAATTACTCAACAGTGATTTTTTTGAACAAGCACAATCGACTATTTCAGTTTTGAGATAATAACAATGATAACAAACATGCTAACACAGTTAAGGATTATAGAAAGTGGGCCTGTGAATACTTTTTGTTTTCTTTTATTTAATTCTTACAGCAAAATGTCTAGATTCTTCTTTACTGGTAATAAAATTTGCGCAACCCAGTGAAATAATTTATGTAAGGTCACACAGTTATTATGTGTTAAGCCTAATATTTGAACCTGAATTTGTCTACAAACTGATGTTTTCTTTTTTATATATATAATTTATTTTCATTCATATTACATCCAAATTGCACCCCCACCTCCCTCCCCTCTTCCCAGTACCTTACATATCCCTCACCCCTGTTGATCCCTTCCCTTCTCCTTAGGGAATGGGAAGCCCCCTTAGGTATCACTCCACCCTGGGACATCTAGGTGTAGCAAGACTAATCACCTCCTCTCCTACTGAAGCTCAACCAGGCAGTTCAGAGAATGGTTAGGGAATCCAGTGGCACAAAATGGAGTCTGAGACAGCCCCCTCTCCAGTTGTTAGGGGACCCACATGAAGACCTAGCTGAATGTCTGCAACAAATGAGGGGCAGGGCTAGGTCTAGTACCTGCATGGTCTTTTGTTGCTAGTTCATTCTCTGTGAGCTCACATGGGCCCAGGTAAGTTAGCTTTGCAGTTTTGCTTGTGGGATCCTTTACCCCTCTGTCTTCCTCAGTCTTGTCCCCTTTCTCTTCCACAAGTCTCCATGAGCTTTGCCTGATGTTTCGTTATGGGTCTCTGCATCTGTTTCCATCTGCTGTTGGTTGAAGCCTCTCATAAAACAATTTATGCTAGGCTTCTGTCTGCAAGTATAGCAGAGTATCATTATTAGTGTCAGGGGTTGGCTCTGTCTCTTGGGGTAGGTATGAAGTCAGGCCAGTCATTGATAAACCAATGTTTTCACCTGCTATATTATTTCTAATGGGGTCCTGGAAATTTGATTTCATGTGACCATGGAAAGTTGTTCGAAATGACTTTTTTTGCTTTATTATTTTTCACCTAATGTTTCATTTGGTTTTGGCCTGACACATGTTCTAAGAAGCATTTATGGGCTAGCACAATCTACTGAACCATACTTTCCAGCAAAAAGTTTTAGTATTATGAATAAAATATATTTACTATAAGTTTTATCACATTGGACAAATAATAACCATCTGCTTCTCTTTCTTTAGGTTTGCACGCATCAGTGCTCACACCTGCATTTAACAGAAACAAAATGGAATAGAAGAAGGGAGGGGAAGGGATGAGGGAAGAAAGAAATGAAACAGGAAAGGCAATCTATAGCATAGAGCAGAGGTGAGAAAGAGGATGGCACAATCTGGGACATCGTTGCTCTATAGAGCTTTCCTAAACTCTTGTCATTCTTGGATATATGATTGACTGATCATGCATCTTCATCAGCATGCATGCAAATGAGCAGAAATATTCAGAAATACGTAATATAAAAGTCTCATATAAAATGTGTCTTCGCTATTGTTAGAGAAATACATTAATAGCTGAGTTTTAGACTGTGTGTGTATTACCTTGTATATTTATTAAATGCACAAAATAACTCCATCACAGAAAACATGAGCTTATAAAGTATTCACAAAATTACCTCATAGGTATTTTATAAGTTTAGAGGAAAATGCATAGATGCACAGACAGTGACATGCCTATGTATCGACAACAAAATTTCCTATTCTGAAAGAATTACAGACACGAGCTACTTATTAGCCCCTTTAAATTTGGGGACAAAGTGAAAATTTTTAAGAAAGCAAAGCTTGGAAAATCAGAGAAAGACAATTTATTTGGGAAGTATATGTGGAGTTCATGCTTGTTCAAGTTTTGTAGTAGAGTTTACCCTAGTTTCTCTGCTCAGATCCAGATGGCCCCTCCTTAATTAAAGGGAGATCACAGCTCTGAGCCCTGCACTGCTGTCTCCTCCTGGGCTCTGTTGTGCCACAAAGGACTCACACTTCTGGGAAAATATATTGTCTTCCTGCTATAACTAGAACCTTTGCAACAACCTTCATTTCAACTCCGTCTCTCTCTTTTAAAGTCTAATTATCTTTTTAAAATAATCAGAATTGTAATTTAAATATTACAGTACATAATTAACCACACTGGTTGACAGAGAATGAGGAATTTTGGCTCCCGGCAAGCATCAAAATTAATATGTACTATGGGGAATACATCCTGTTGTAAAGGTGTGTCATCTGGCTAGTGTGCAGGGAAGAGAACAGAACAGGCTGGCTCTCCTCTGACCAGACAGCTGCCTTAGGTAAGATGCTGAAACTCCATGCACCTTTAATCTGATCTCTGTTCTTCTGATGTTCTGTTTATTGGTGTCTTTCAATGAAAGTTGTCTCCAGCTCCCCAGTGGGACTCTCTTCTACCAGGTTGGTCCCCTGAATGGTAGCATTTTCATAAGCTTTCAATGTTTTGTTTGTTTATTTATTTATTTATTTATTTATTTATTTATTTATTTATTTATTATGTTTTGGCTTGATGTCCCACATTGCAGAGTTCTCAGACCCATCTGTCATACAGACACCCTCTAGGAAGGTGACTGAGATGTGAGTCCTGTGCTTAATGCACTGGGGAGGAGTTAATGAAAAACAACTGTAATTAAGTCCCTCTGTGTCATAGAACCAGTATCATCTTAAGGCTGTTAAATTGTGAAAAGAGAGTTAAAGTGTTTTTGATTCTTAGAGAAGAAAGAAGCATGTATCCCAATCATAGCAAGAATCCTTGTATTTTTAACCAAGATTTGCAAGATTTGAGCTTCTCTCTCTCTTTCTCTCTCTGTCTCTCTGTCTCTCTCTCTCTCTCTCTCTCTCTCTCTCTCTCTCTCTCTCTCTCTGTGTGTGTGTATGTGTGTGTTAGTTGAAGAGGCCACAGAGGATCCATATGAGAATATTCCAAATGTCAGTAATTACCAAGCATGTCCTGTGAAATTTGTTTTAAAGGAAAACTTGTCATGTCTCCATCTTTCCAGCGTATGAAAAGCAATGTTCATTGGTTTAGCCTAGCTTCCATAAAAAGCAAAAGGAATGAGCTAAAGCATACATTGAAAATGGGAGGAAAAGAAAACAAGGAAAGCCAAAGAGAACTAGTGATGGTTTGACAATCAAAGAGTATCTCTGGGTTGGCCTTGTTAGCTAGGTGAACTTTACAATGACCTTCTGTCCACATTTGCAGATTCCCTGCTGGTGTAGCAGGCTTGCTCTCACTAACATGATCCATTTTGCTGGTGGTTGTTATTTCTGTTATTCCCTTGTGTTCTATTGTTGTCCTTTTAGCTCTAAAAAGTGTATAACATAATGGAACATATCACCATTTTTTTTAATTGGGTTCACGAATCTGCTATGAGAGAAAAACCAGATGCTGATTTTTTTTTTTTCACTAGAATCCTCTGCATCTTTATGGAAAATGAAGGAAAGATGCTAGCTCAGGAAGACCTAATAAGGTCCCTGCCCCATTGACCTTGAAAAGTATATTAGATGACATGGTTGTAGCTGGCATTTCTTCATCAGGCCCATTCCTTGTGCCTGGCTAATGCAAATGCTGACCTGCATGTTCATTTACACATCTCTGTCTTTAGGCACTGGATTTCCTGAACCTTTTTCTGTAAACTGCATAAGAATGTAGATGCTGCATTTGAAGGTACCAAAGCCTTTGGCACAGGCTCAACAGGTGACAGGAGGTGTGTGTGTGGGGGACAGGGGTGGGGTGGGGGGTCGGGACCATCATTTGTAATGTGTGTCTTGATTGAAAAAGATGATGAACATGTTTTCCTCCAATGTTTTCTTAAAATGAAGATTTATTTACTACTGACTGCCCATGCATTTATTGTTTCTTTTTGCAGGAACAATTATAATAGATTACTATTTTTCTAGTATTTAGCAACCAATTTTACAGACAATTAAGTCATCCTAAAAGAAGATTAATCAACTTTTAATGTGAAATTGTATTATTGATTTTACTGTATATATGCTTTATACTACCATCAAATATGTCATCTCAAAGTTTATGTATATTAAAATACCTATACTCATTTGCACCCATGGCTATTAAACAATTAACCCACTTTTCATGGGTAATCAACCCAAAATAATTTGGTTTGAGTTTTCATTACCCAGATTAATTCAAATAAAAAAGACACTGTGAGGCAAAAATTGGATAAGTGGATACTGTCTAGTCCCAACTGTCTTAAATTTCCATAGGGATGTCTGAATTGGATTTTGACAAAATACCTTTCTTGATCATAACCCCTTTAATCAAATACAATGTGATTTTTCTCTATTTCTTAAATTGTTCTTTCATGAGTTGTGTTAATGTACTTTGATATTTCTAGGCTCAAGTTGCAAAAGACTTTACTTGTGTACTCCAAAAGATACACAATAAAATTATATATATGTAACCTAACAGTGTAAACAAGTGTTCTTAGATTAATAGTCAATAACTCTTGGATTTTAAACAAAATTGTAAAATCCATTTTCCTTTATTTATAGACTATTGGTTGATAGTTCAATGATTAAGAGAATTAAGTCTTACCTGAGTAAAATCTGACTATTAAATAATTTGGTTCCTTCTCAGAAGTCATGTACTAACAACTATCTAGGAAGGTGTGGTTTTAAATATCTTTTTTATCTAATATCTGTTAGTGGATAGCAGAAGGGTCCGTGAATAATCAGCACTAAGTGACTGGCAAATGTTCAATGACATAAAGTTCTTTAAAACAATGTTTATGGCAGCTATTTAAGAACATATGCCTTTGTTCCATTAGTGATTCTTTTTCTGGCTAGTTTTTTCAGTATCATCTGAAGTGAACCTTGAAAAACAAACTAAACTCAGCCTAACTCTAAGGAATTAGATTGCATTGGCCTACACTGGTATCAGAGAACAAGTTTATTTTAAAATCTTGGTACATTATTATTTTCTTAAATGCCTATGATGCCCAGTTGTACATGTATAATAACTAAATGATGTTGAAATTCTACCAAATCATGCTGAAGGAAATAAAGATGTGTACAACTAAATTAGGTTTTAAACAATACATAGTTGGGTTCAGTGCTGTAATTGTAGATGATATTTGTTGTTTGTCTTGAAATTTTCTACACTTTATATAGCAATGAGCTTATATTTCATTAAAATAGTAAAGGTCAGCAATGTATACAGAAATGGAGAAGGGAAGCTCTTAAATATTCATAACATAAACTCATGGACAATATAATGGCAGAAAGATTTCTTACTTGATATAAATTCCCTTCCACATAAACACAAACATAATTACAAAACATCTTCTGCTTAGATTATTGACTTGCAGATGAAATATAATGTTGTTTCTTTGAACACTGAGTTGTACACTTTTGCTTGTCTCCTATATTTACAAACCTATACACAAGAGAACATAGCATGGCAAAGTATAAAAAGATGGCTGGGCCACCAAATAGATGGCTTTTCATCATGCCTGAGATATCTAGATTAAATATCATCTAGTAAGACTCAGGAAAACATTCCAGGAAAAAGGCTTAGAAGTATGAGAAAAATCTCAGTTTTCAGTCTAGCTATATACTTCCTCCTCTATCTTTCTTTTTGACAGATATTTATGAAGAGTTCCACAATGCAATGTGCTGCAGGGCCACTTGCTGGCGGTCATTATGTTCTTGTATACCAATTAAGCATTCTCAATTCTATTTATAAACGTAAAATACAAAATCTTTATGTTGTGATGATTCTTGATTTTGTATTCCAACACAACTACACTAGAAGGCACTGACAATCGTGGTCAAACCTTATGTAAGCACATGGGAGGAAATTTATAGGTGAGAGGAACACTGGGAATCAATGGACTATATAAAGCATATCTTCTACCCTTGTATTGGTGAGCCTCCTTCAGCTGAGAACACAAATAGAGCAAAAAGCAGAGAAAGTTGGAAACCCTATTGAGGGTTTTGACTTGGGACAACGGTCTTTTCTGGCCCTTTCCAACTCATATTGAAATTCCTGATTATCTTCAATTTCAAGTGTTGTTCTAGAGACTCAGCTATCTTGGGTCTCCAGACTTCTCAGTTTTGACTCACATTAGATCTATTTGTTGGTTTTTTTATTTTAATTTTTTATAAACACACACACACACACACACACACACACATACACACACACACACACACACTTGCATACACACAATTACATTTTCTATAGTGCAAACTAATAACTAATATCATAATTATATTAATGTAAAACTTGTATACTCTTTAGTTAAATTGTAAAATTGAATTTTTTATTGAAATGATTTTTTCATCTTTTAAAAACATAACAAAATTAAAAATAAGACAAAAGGAAAACCATCAGGTAAATGTTGGATAAAAGAAGCCAGCAGAAAAATAAAAGAGAAGACAAAAGAATTAGAGACCCACTCATTTGTACATTCAGAAGTTCCATAAACGTACAAACTGAAAGTTATAATGCACTTACAGAGGGCCCGGTGAGACCCTTGAAGACTTTGTGCTTGCTGCTTGAGTCTCTATGAGTTCATATGAGCTTTACTCAGTTGTGTTAGAGTGCCTTCTTCTGGTGTTTTCTTTCCCCTCTGTTTCCCTTGCTTCTTCTACCCCCTCTTTCTCAGGGCTGCCTGAGCTCTGAGGGGAGGGACTTAGTGAAGATATCTCATTTAGAGTTATGTCTCTGAACCCTCCTTCCCTCCCTCTCTCTTTAAGTAATGTCTGGCTGTAGATCTTTGCATTCATTACCATCTGCTCCAAAAGGAAGCATCTCTGTTGATAGCTGAATGAAGTGCTGATCTATGATTCCAGTAGCATATCATTAGGTGTCATTTTATCGTTACTTTAGAAAGCAAGTAAGCAAAGCGAGCCCAAAACTAGTAGCATTGGGTTTTACCCTAGATCTCTATTTGGACTCTGGTTTTTGGTCACCCAAGTAATGTCATATATGGGTTCCATATCATGGAGTTGCCCTTAAGTCAAATCAGAAATCAGCTGGGTTTTCCACACAGTCTGTGACACCATTGGCTGTGACACCATTGCCTTAGCATATTTTGCAGGTAGGCAGGACAAATTACAGATCAAAGGTTTTTTTTTTTTTTTTTTTTTTTTTTTTTTGGTTGGGTTGGTGTTGTTTATTTTTCTCTTTTGATAGCTTGTATAGTTTTTTTCCATGTCCTATTCACATAAAATGGGGGAGAAGGTTGTGAAGAGCACTCTCTTGTCTTGACAATGGTCTAGGCTGTTTGAAGATTTCATGGGACCCACACTTTGGCCAGCAACTCAATTAGATAAAATCTAGTACCAGTATTGGAAGCTTATTTCATGTTAACAGACAATTAGTAGTTGTTCTGTCTCCTTCATTATTTGGAGACTTTATTAGTGTCACTTTCATATATTGTAGGAAGTTTCCATTTCACTAGCTTTCCAAAGGATGAGAACAGGAGGACCAGGTAGGACAGGGTAGGGGGTTAGGATTAAGCATTTTCCACCTGGACTGTTACCATTCAATATTTTTTAAAAGTCTACCTAGCATATGCATCCATTGTCTCCCAGCATGCTTCAGGTGACTCCCTCCATGGCCTAAGAACTGAAAAAACACTAAAGGCAGATTATGGGAAAACATCAAAACAACACATGATCGCCACTTTTTCTCTCTCTCATTGGTGTATGGAAAGTCTACATTTCTCCTGTGATTATATGACATTTGTATTGTCTTCAAATGCATGGTGTGTGTGTGTGTGTGTGTGTGTGTGTGTGTGTGGTGTGTGGTGTGTAAGAAAAGCTTGACTTTACTAACTTCAGATTTATAAAGTTGGACATTGTAATTCGAATGTCACATGTCGATGTTCATTTTTACTAAGCCTTGTCATGCTGGTTCTAACACACTGCCAGTTTACTCTGTTATCACAGGAGTCTATGTCTAACTTATTTGTGACTGTGCCCCATTAAAGAATTTAAAGAATGCTAAAATTCTGCTATAGTTTTTTTTTTCAGTTAAATTTATTTTATGTGAGTCTTACTTATTTGGCTTTTTGTTTCAATTTTCTACCACCAAAGGTTTTTACAATGTCTCTGCATGTGCAGTCTTTTGTTCTAATTATAGAACACAGAAGATATGATATTGATACAAAGGAATAATTTGCTTCTTAGGACATAAACATATAAGAAATAAGATATCATGTAAATGTAGACACAGAAGTCTAAATAAAAATTCAAATTGAATTTAAATTTTGTAATCACAGAAAAACATGTGTGAGGATGACTGAAAAAAATACATTTAATTACTTTTAAGTAACATTAAAGGAGTCTGAAAACACATGATACTGAGGAGGGGACTTATAAACTTTTCTTCATTTTAAATAAATTGTAAAAGTGTCTTTTTATCACTACTCTAATTTAATTGCCCATTAATTTTAGCTCGTGGAAGAATGTTTGGACCAAAGCACAGTTCTCTTACTTTTATTTTTTTTTTTAACAGGATCTCATTTTGTAGCCAAAAGTGTCCTCACACTTGTGAGTTTCCTTGTTCATTCTCCTGGGTATCTCCCACCAGTCTTTTGTTCTAATTATATTTATTTATATAATTTATATTTATTTATATAATTAATTATTTTAGATGATTATATGAAGAAAATACTTTTATCAAATGAAAGAAATACAATACTATTTGTTCCCCAATTACATTGCTATTTATTGAGCATTTTGGTATATTCTGGTATTGTCTTGAGTGCTTTAAATGCAGCCTTAAAAACACTTAGTATTTCAGATAAAATCATATCAGGATTTTAGTAGACTATCCTTGAAGGTGATGGACTCTGATTTTAAATTAACTGCTCATATACTTCTCTAAAAGACAGTAACTTTCAAGTAAAGATGCATAAGAAAATAGTCAATGCGTGCACACGCACGCACACACACATACACACATACACACATACACACATACACACATACACACATACACACATACGCACATACACACATACACACATACATACATATTTTCAAAGCCTTTTGGCATGAACATATACAGAGTGTGTCAGGGTGACTGGATGGCCTAGACAAGGAGATTATTATGTAAAGTTGTAATGTTGCCTGACCAGATTTAGGTCAAATTAGAATTAAAATAGCCTCCACGCCCAGGGTGTGTGTCACACAGCTGAATGCAGAACATCAGGCAGAGCCATAGTGAGTATTCTGTAAATGGGTATAAAATTGGAGAATACTTTTTTCTTTCTTTTGTTCAATGTATTCAGCTACAAGGAATTATGGAAGGTAGGCATCGCTGAATACATTTGTTAATACCACGAACTGAGAAACTGAAGCAGGAGAATTACAAATTTGAGGCCAACTTCAGGAACACAGGAAGATTCTGTTTAGAAAGAAACATGTGTTTTTACTGAGAGAATTGATTAGCCACAGCAGCTCTTGGTCAAGCCCTGGCAATTGTGGAGTGATGGTAGAATAGGATGTTGGGAGACAGCTACAGTGGTTGAAGAAGATAGGTTTAACTTAGCTAGCCAGGCTGAGCTTCATATGCCAATCACATACAGAAAAGGCATCAGGTTAGCAGCAACATTCCCAGCCCTGAAGTTTAGGATCCCAAGTTAGAAGTCATGGCATATCTACCGAAAATTTAACAGTTTAAGAGTGTGATATATTATTAATCTTCAGAGCTGTGGATATTTTCTGACTTGTCTGAGTGGTTCTCTCTGCATTCCAGACGAAGGTTGGAGCAAGATTGTTTGAAGGCTTGAGTTAGTAAGTGAAGGCTCTACAACAGAACATGACACAGACACAATTCTACTGTTTCTTATGAGCTCACTCAGTGTCATGTATTGAGCTTCCATTATGATCTTTCCTTGTGATTGTGGTCTACATGTTACCTGAGTTCTACTAAAATGATCCCAGTAATATCACTGTAAAGGCGACATGATTTCTTGTATAACTATTTCTGAGTTAAGACTGAGTTCTGGTCAGCTCAGATTCTAGGGAAGAAATATTCATGAGGACACAGCTGACAAGTTCAGTGTGTTAGACTGGGTGTTGTAAAGCATGCTGGTACTATTACAAGTGATGTAATGCCACCACAATGAATATCAGGATACTAAGATTTAGATATTGGACAGAGAAACAAAGACAGGATCAAATAAAAGAAAACCATTAGGAGAAAAGCTAGGCGACTGCAGAATTCTGAGTGTGGAGCGACAAGAAAGAATTTACAGATTGTGTAAAATGCTGTTGATAATTGAAGTGGGAAGCCGTGTAAGTGGCACAGAGGTCGTGAGGAATAAGTGTTGGTAGAGTTTGGTGTAGAATCCCTTCTTGAGCCACCCAGGACAGAACAAGAAGTTTCAAGCAAAGAACTGATTTGAAAATATTTATATCACAGAGAAGGAAGAAAGCACACTATGTAGTTATGAAGATTAACAATTCAAAGACTTCTTTTTTTTTTTGGTTCCAGTGAGAGTGTATCTTTATGTTAAAGAGAATGTTGTACAGAGGAGGTTCTGCATAGAAATCTCAGTTAGTCAGTAAGAACTGGGGCTTCTTTGTTCTTCATCAGATGAGATGACAAACCGGTAGATTTGTCATGGGGAACATGAACCCATAGCCATAAGCAAGAATGCAGGCAGTAAGGAAGCTGATCTGATGTAGACTGGCTTGGCGTCAGTGCAAGCCATGGGATCTAGGAGCTCTCCAATGTATGTTCAGAATGCAATGGCCAGCAACATCAACAGAGAAACGAAATATGGGAGGAAATTCTGCAGTCTTTACACTAAAAAGAACTTTACAAAATTTGAATCAGTAAGGGGGGAGAGAGAGTTAGAGAAAGAGAGCAGATTAGAGAGAGCAGTCAGTGTAAGGCTCTAGATAGTACATGATGATGTCTGTACACTTAAAATAAGACCAGTCCTACTATGTGATATGTAGGAATAATGATACAAACAATTGGTGACACAGATCATGGTCGAGACAGAGGCCAGAAGAAGAAATGTTTTCTTTCTAAGAAATAAAAAGAATAGTGGCAACACTTAGGTCTTGGACTTTGGAAATATATATATATATATATATATATATATATATATATATGGAGAATCAGATGGAGTGTCCTTCCTAAGTAATCAAAAATACATGGACTGCTCTTTATGATTTACATTCCATAACCTTAAAAGCATTTAAAAGAAGATTTTGAAAGGGAATAGCCTGAAATGTAGTTGAAAAAGTAGTTATTATGGCCAGGAATATCAGCTTTTGCCTCAAACTATGAAATCATAGATCCATGAATGAACTGCTAACCTTCTCTGTATTGAGTGACTTATACATAAGCAAGACCCTGATTCCTAAGTGCACATTCTTAGAGACATAAAGTGGATAAAATTTCCATAACAAAAACATTTAGGTGCTTTCTTTTCAGAGATGGAATTAAATTTTAAAAGATGTCAAAGTCTGGAGATATGGGAGCATGAGGACATTAAAGGAAAAATTACCTAGAAGCATAGAAATTATTCAGAGTACTTTGGTCTGAATATTTAGTTTCTGTTACAATTTTGGGGGCTGAAAAGTATTTTCTAAGTGCGCGGCACTTGTATTTAACTCACAAAGTTCTTTTAAATATAATATTGGGAAAACACGTGAATTCATTTGAATTTATGTACTCAATACCATTATTAAAAGCCTACCAAAAACAGGCATTGCATGTGCTAGTAGATATCGGTGAGTGTGAAACCAAGATTAATTCCTCCTCCTTGGAGGCAAAATTCACAGAAGGATGGGAAATGTGCTTTCTCCTTTGAGTCAAAGACCAGCCAAAACGAATTGATGTATTATTCCAGGATAGAACTAATCACTAGACTGATGACAGTGATAAGTACTTGGTAAGAAGATATTAAGATCTGATGCACAGCTGTAAATTCAGGAAGCTTACTGGTTCAGTTTGAGACCCTGACAACTGGCCATACCTTTGTGTGGTAGTATTTCGCACATGCAGATGAATATACAAGGAGTTGGTCTGAGAACTTCATTCAGGAGAAAGTTTGGACCCCACCAGCAGAGTTATTTAGTACTCTACAGGAGTGTCAGTTAAGTCACCACAGGATGCTCACATGACTCTTAACTCTTTTTACATGGGCTTTGAAATTGGCTGCTCACTTATGAAGAAGGCACAAGGGTAAGGCTCTCATCAAGGATGTCCCACTTTCATTGTCATATGTCCTGACTTTATTTACCTTAAACAATATATATAAGCCTTACATTTTCAGTTTATACTTTGGAGGCACTCTTGGATGATCCATACTTGTTGAATTAAATTGCCAATTTATTACTTATTGTATATATGTACATTGTAAATACATATACACAGTTACATGCATGCATATACATAGGTGCATACCTATGTAAAATAGGAAATATATGCAAATACATACCTAAGGAACTGCATAAATGTTCATGTTTACTGACTCCATATTATATTAGGACATTATATCATAAGGACTTCTAATGTCTTTATCACTTGATTTTTAATTTAATTTTTATTATGGAAAAAATGTCGTCACCTCATAAAGCCCCTGTTTTTAAAAAGTATGATTTCATCATAAATAGTATTGCAACTAAAATTATGACTATGCTTATACAAACAAAGTATAAAACTGAATTTTGTATAATTATATGAATAGTTTGAAATCTTAGGGCAACTTCTATTAGCACAAATTTTGACTTTTGTTTCCTTGTTCTCTGTCTTTGCTTGAATTCATGCCAGAGTTGCCATTTTAGGGAGGCTATAATGAGGGTGTCTCTGACATTATACAGGGAAAGTAAATTTTATCAACTGTGAATACTATTAAAGAAGTTTGGAGGTAGCCAAGGCTCTTCTTGGAAAGATGCACAAGTGTCATATAGACAGCTCTCGTTAGGACAAGGACTGACAAGGGTTCCCACATGGCAAGACCTGTGGAGATAATCCTGCAGTATCTCCTGGCCTTTCCCCTGGAATGCTTGATTCACTTTTGCCTTGTGTTTACATTCTTGGCTTTTGTATCAGCAGTTTTTGCCTTCACTTTGTCTGTGACTGACATTTCTTCAGAGTCAGAAAAAGAAAGCTAAGGCTGTGATTCATTCTTGTTTGTCTCTGAGCATCATGGGAACAGAACAGATCACCACTCCTCTGTTTGTTAATAATGGTAATGTGGTTAAGACAACACAAGGCCCTGTTGTGGATACATCAGCTAGTGTCTGGATACTCTCTCTCAATCAGAACTTAGTTCTGACAAAAATTTGCCCACCAATCTGTTCCAAACAATAGCTAGATGTTTATTAAAATATTAGAAAGGTCTTGTTGGATTGTTGGTTACAAGATTTAATAGAAACATTCAGAGTTGAGCCGAGGAAGTGTGAGGAACTGACTCAGGTTTGCCAAGAGCCCTGGGAGTTAGGGGAATTATCTCCTGATTAAGATATAAGGAGATGTTAGGTGCCAATAATTAAATCAGAATTTCCTGGGAAGGTAGTCTATCACCTCTCTCTATACAATAACTGCAATTGCTGCCAAACATTGTCACTTGGTTAGGAACCAATGTGCTGGCTGGCTGAGATATTACCTGTTTTCTGAAGTTGTGTTTCCTCTTTCTTGGATACCGTTCATGGGTTAGCAGGAAACCGTGGAAAGTGAGGTGGAAAAGAAAAGGGAAAAAGTACATTGTGCACATTATTGTTAAACGTAGAAAGTTCTTTAAAAAGATTGCACATGAAAAGAATGAGAAAGCCAATGTAAAATGTTCTTAGCTGTGAAAAAGTCAATGTATAAATAAAGGTGGCCTGAGTTGTCTCAGTGCCAGCGAGTGAACCGCATCTCTTGATCCAAGTCTTCTTTTGCTGATTCTACACATCCTCTTTCCGGTGTAGAACATGCCCAGGCTGGACCCAGGCAGTTTTTATGACTACTTATTATCTCATTTGTTCAAAGCTTTCTTCCTCTGATTTTAACATGTAAAGCATTATTTTGTGGGTATGATGTTTGTTTGTTTTTTAAAGTGAAAAATGTAACTACAATTATTCTATCACTTTTCTTTTTTTTCAGTTTATTTATCAATATTTGTATAAACATATATACCCATACATGCATACATATATACATACATATACAAATGATAACCAAACAACAAAATGTATCCAAAAAGTAGGGTGGGGTTTGGGAAGAGTGGGAGAAAGGAGAGAAAGGGGAAAGCTAGGCAAATACAGTGTTCATATATGAAACTCTCAAAAAGGAATCCAATTCTTTAAAATGTTCAACAGATTAACCAGCATTCCACAATATGAAAGTAAATATGACCTATAATTATGTTGAAGGACATTTCAACTCACCACAAACCTAGAAGTTCAAAATAAGATCAACAAAAAATTATTTTACCCAGCATACTAACACAAACCACAATAACGTTTTATAATTCAAAGTATTTCTGAGAACAAGAAAATAGATTGTCAGGAACTAAGTCAGCAGAACCAGGAGTACACTGTGTGTTAATTTTTTGTTTTGTTTGTTTGTTTGTTTGTTTTTATCAAATCATAATTTTTACTTTTTAACACGGGTTATAAACACAAAAATGCAGAATGTGGGGAAGGGGATGACACAGGAACATAGATGTTCAGGGGAAGTACAGATATCTTTCAGAACAGGGTATCATCTGAGTGAAGGTTCAGGGGTCAGGTCACTATGACTCTTCCTATGATTCCCTTGTCATAATCTAATTTGGTACTATCTGCTAAAGGCTGCTTATTTACAAGGTTTATGACTACTCAGGCTGGTAGATTTCAACAAAAGCTGCTTGTTTACAATAGTTTATAGCCCTCTGTTTCAGTATTTTTCCATAGAGATCCAAGTCTTTGTGTTAGCAGGCATATATGTCAGGCCTATTGCTGATTTTAGGCTTATGGCTGATTTTAGGTCTTCAGTGTATAAGCAGGGCTGCCCCTGACATCTCCTCACTTCTCCAAGTATAGAAGGGCTGTGGCGATTCTAATCTTGCCAAGGCGGGGATAGAGACCTGACCTCCAGTAATTAAAGGGGACATTGTAATGGCTCCAGTCCTCCTGTTGTTGTCCAGTGAGGCATAAGGGCCATACCCGTCCCGATGTCTTTTTCCTGGAGAAGGGATACTTTTGACATCTACCCCTATGCAGTCAGGCTTGTCCCTCAGGGAACCCAGAAACATATTTTTAACTTTTATTTATATTCCCTTGCAGTGCTTAGCCTTGCAGCCTCAGCAAGAATTAAGATCACCAGACAGAGGGGGTTCTGGGTGGCCCCTCTCTGCTTGGTCTAGAGGTAGAAGCCCCCTCTTTTAGGATAGGTGGAGATGGGACTTAGAAACACCCTGGATAGAGAAACAACCTCATCTAGAGTCTCATGGTCCTCCAAAGCTAGCATATGATGATAATGTA
Organism: Rhabdomys pumilio; assembly: GCA_030674055.1. Taxonomy (NCBI): domain Eukaryota; kingdom Metazoa; phylum Chordata; class Mammalia; order Rodentia; family Muridae; genus Rhabdomys; species Rhabdomys pumilio. The sequence goes on from JANHMN010000001.1 coordinate 8,016,432, forward strand.
TCTGAATAGATTTTGCTATCAGATTATCTGTCTGTTGTTTTACAAAGTTAGTCAGCATATTTAAGGCTCAGGGACCAAAGAAAATAAGCAAAAATAACCCAATTAATAATCCCAAGATTGAAGGAAGTAGGGTTAACAATCATGGAGAGGTTGAAAACCAATTCTTGTACAAGCTCTCCTTTTTCTCTTTCTCTCTCTGTCTTTTCTCAAGACCATCTCTGGCCTTTTTCATGCTCTCTTTAATCATCCCTGTTTTGTCTATGTAAAAGCAGCATTCTTCTTTAAGGGCTGAACACAGTCTAGAGCTGTTTACAGTCTTTTCTATTGTAAAAGAGAAAATCAAGTTCAATAAAGCCCTTTGGAATTTTTGGGGATCACATCAAACAGCGAAATGAGGCATTTCTTCAGATTAGTGATGTCAATCTACAGCTGTTTGATGTCCTTGTCAAAGGCCCATTGGAGGTCTGAGTAGTATAAGTCCAGAGGCCAGCATCAGGATTAGAACTCCTAATAGCAGACATCACAGGTGATTAATTTTTACCTGGAAGAGAAAAAAGAAAGGAATTCTCAGGGAAACTTCTCTTCCCTGGATGACAATTATTATTCATCTTATTTATAATTGGGCCTGGTTTTGGGGAGGTATCTATTTAATTCATTAATCTTTTTGGTGGCCATTTAGTTGTGCCTTCTGTGGTATTAAACAGTCATATCAATCCTCGGCCCCATATAGAAACTGGGTCCTGGCCATTCCATTTAAGGGTAAAAAGGTCCTTCCACATAGTTGTGGGTATGCTTGTTTTTTACAAAGTCTAGTAGCCCTTTAATTGATCTGAAGGTTCTTTTTTGTTTTGTTGATTTTTTTGTTGTTCTTTTCTTTCTCTGTTGTATGGAATAGCCAATGTTGGCCTTGATTCCCCATTCTTCCTTCCTCATTCTCATTGTTTTGTTTGATTGGTTAATTTTGTTTGTTTTTATGGCAGAAACTGGTTGTTTCTTTTTAACTACAGGGTCCCTGGAACTATGTGGGCTTCAAATCCATGGCAATCTTCTTCCTGTTTCAACTGAAATTACAGATGATCTTCTACGCCCAGGTATTTGATAGAATTTATTATTATTTGTTATGCTCAGCATATTTTGGCATCTCATTGTCTTTATAAAGAGTTTAGCATTTCCCTAATGGCTTCAGACACTAAACACTCTTCAAGTATTTATTGGATATTTATTCTTCTTGTTTTGAGAACCATGCACTCACTTGATTATCACATTTCTAATTAGATTATTTGGTTTATTAGTGTTTATTTATTTATTTGGTTCTTTCTGTATTTTAAATATTAATCCTCCATCTAATGTTAAGTTGGCAATGATCTTTGCCCATTCCATAAGCTCTCTCTTTCTGGTAACATTTTCTTCTGCTACACAGGAGATTTTGAATTTCATTTGTCAGTTCTGAGCAAACAAAGACAACATGTGCTAGTGATGCTGTGGAGAATTAGGAATGGTTCTTCATGATGGTGAAAAGCTAAAGTTGTCCTCTGGCTGTAAAAATCAGCAGAAAAGTTCCTCAGAAAAAGACAGAAACAAAATCACCTCATGATTTAGCTATAGCAGTCTTTGAAAGACACCCGATGGACTCTAGGTAGACACACTACCGAGACTATGCTCGCCCATTGTCATTGCTTCACTATTCCTGATAATAATGAGATGAAACAACCCGAAATGTCAAAATGTCAGTCAGTATGTGAATGCATGATATATATATATATATATATATATATATATATATATATATATAATCATTATTAGCAAATATATGGCTACCTGCATGGAGAGGAGATTAAAAATAACAAAAGACATCATTCAATACAGTATATATATATATATATATATATATATATATATATATATACTATTCAACTGTGAAAGTTGAAATTATTAAAGTTATAGGAAAATTATGTGATATTAGTAAATAATATTAAATAAAGTGAGAAATACTCTTTTCTTTTTTCAGACCAAGTCACGGAAATTGACTCTGTAGATTTAGAGTTGAAAAATAAACATATTCATGAGTAGGAATTATTTAGTCGATGGTAGTAGACTGACTTGAAGACTTTGTAACACTTGAAGAATATTTAAAAGTCTATTTTAAAAAGGAGCATTTAAGAATAACTATTGTACCAGGTAGGGGCCTGATCTTTAATCCATACTATTGCAGTTTTGCAAAAGTTTTAGTTTTTCACTTGTTGACACATGATAGAGCTGTTAATTTTGTTCTTTGGTGTGCACCTGCTGTATTGAATGAGGTCTTTTGTTATTTTTAATCTCCTCTCCATGCAGGTAGCCATATATTTGCTAATAATGATAATTTCAGAACTGCATTTTGTTCCAGAAGAAATCAGTCCTCATGTCAAGCTCATTACAGATTCCATAGCACTGAAGAAAGAGTAAAATATATTACATAAAAATTAACATTTTTACCATGATTAAGTGGCAACAATCTTGTTCAAAACATTATACAGTCATTAACACTATTCAGCCCTTAAGTATTTCTCCTTCTAACCAGCTTCTAATCTATCATATATCTTGAAAATTTTGCCTATTCTTGATAATGCATATAAATGGACCAAGTATTTGTCCTTTTGTAGCTAGTAACTGGACCTAATGTTTTCAAAGTTTATCTACATGAATCTTATTTATTTAATTACTGGAGTGTGTGTGTGAGTGTGTGTGTGTGGGTGGGTGGGCATGTATCACATTTTGTTTATTTATTTATTCAACTCTTCAGGGAACATTGAAGTAGTTTTCACCTTTTGGCTATTGTGATTAGCACATCTAAAATCACTGTCACAGGGTCTGCTTCCTATGTGCCAGGCTCGTCTTTCCAGGGATAAAGTTGGGAGCTGCTAGCACAATTATACATTTAGCTTTCTGATAAGTCTTCAAACTCTTTTCTGCCATATTCAGACAACTTACCAGTTTCCAGCAGGAAGATGCCAATACTCTATCTTACACACGTTCAACAGTATTTGCTATTTTCTGATATGCTTATTACAGCCTCTGAATTCCCGGTGGCGGAATTATAAGCTCATGATGCAATAATCAGGTTTTTAATATGATGCTGGAAATCTGAATTCAGATCCTCCTGATTACTGAGTCATCTTTCCAGTTCTCTTGTTCACAGTTTTACACAGATATAAAATGACAATTTGAAAAGAATATTCATAAAGTAATTCTAGTCATAATAGCCTATAATATAAAAACATGTAGGAGTAAAGGTGCCAAGAGATTGAAATCTTGCATGCTAAAAGACACATGGATAAATTTTTAAAAACACAGACCATAGTAAATAAATCATACACAATTGTTAAGATGGTAAATACTCAAAAACACTTAGAGGTTTAATGAAGTCATACTTCAAACACCAGAATTTTCAAAGGTAACCTTAAAATTATTGAGTTATATATTTTTCCAATTAGCAAAACCGTATTGAACAATAAAACCAAATTTAGAGAACTCATACATTAGATTTCACACTATCACAAAAATAACTATTTAAAATAGACTTGTAAACTACTATCAAATAGAATAGAATTAATAGTCTACAAGAGAAATTTTGTCTATAGTTAGTGGATATTAGAACAAGGCATTGAATACTATCAATAATCAAAAATAATATTTTCAACAGGTGATCCTGGGTAAACCAGATTCTCACATGCAGACAAACAGGACAGAATCCAACCTCACTGTACATAAAAATTCACTCCAAATGCACCAATGATGTGAACTTAAGAGTTTCCTGCTCAGCCATCCTAATTGATCTGGAGAACTCCAGATTAAAAGAGAAAACCTGCCTCTGGAAATACTGAGGTAGATGATCTCTTTATTTCTGCCAGCAAGGGGGGTCATTATTGTTTATCCTGTCAAAGAATTGGGTCTTAGATTTTTTTCTTTTATTGAAAATAGATTGTTTTCTCATACAGAACACTTTGATTATGGTGTCCCTTCCTTCCCCTCATCCAAGTTACTTTCCACTACAGTTTCCCTTTGTATAAATTTCCTTTCTCTCTCTCGTTAGAGAAGAACAGGCTTCTAAGAGATAACAACCAAACATGGCAAAATAAAATATAACAAGAGGCAAAAACTATCATATTGAAGTTGAACCCTGCAAGTCAGCAGGAGGAAAAGAGTCCCAAAACAAGGCAAAAGAGTCAGAGATTCACTTGTTCTCAGTCTCAGGAGTCCAACAAAAATACTAGGCTCATAGATGTGCTATGTACACAGAAGACCTGGTGTAGACCCTTGTAAGTGCTATGCTTGCTGCTTCGGTCACTGTGAGCTCCTGTGTCATGCTTTGTTGATTCAAAGGCCAACGTTCTCCTGGCATTCCCATCCCCTTACTCCTCCTATCTTTCTGCCTCCTCTTCTGGAATATTCCCTGAGCTCTGAGGGGAGAGATTTGATGGAGACCTTCAAATCACATACTCTCTCCACATGCTGTTTAGCTGTCATACTCTGCATCTTGTCCCATTTGCTCCTGGTGGAAGTCTCTCTGTTGAAGGCCAACAGGCACAGATCTTATCATTAGGAATGATTTTAGTGATTTTTATTTTGTAGACCCCATATCTCTGGTTCTTGATTACCTAAGCAATGTCAGATGTGGGTTCATTCTCATGAAGTGGGCATAATGATAAGATAGTCGTTGGCTGCTTCCACAAGCTCTATGCTACCATTACCCTAGCATATTTTGCAGGAAGGGGAGATGGTAGGTCAAAGGTTTTGTGGCAGGGTTGGTGTTCACATTTCTCTTTCAATAGCTGGTGGAATACCTTTCAGTACCAAAGAGACTAGAACATAGGGGTGAGGGTTCCATGTAGGCATCAGCTCAACTTCTCCATGCTCAGTGTGTTATGTGGGCATTGTCATTATCAGCAGGCCTCATTGTCCTGTTGTGGTGAGCAACCTTTTGTCTTAACAACAGCCTAAGTTGTTTTGGGATTTATATGGGTTTTCTTGCCAAACTTATCAACTGAAGGCCACCTATTGTTACCACAGGAAGCCTTGACTAGCTACAAGAGATGTCCAATTGAGATTCTGTATCTCCTATAGTGGGTCCTCACTAGGATCACCTTGACAGATACCAGGAATTTCTACTGCACTAGATTTCCACATCATCCTTCCCACTCTTCCTACCCCAATTCCAGCCGTCTCTCTACCTCATCTCCTTCTCCATCTTTTTCCTCCATGTTCCCATCCTGATCTGTCCAATGTCTTCCCATAAAATATATTCTGTTTTCCCCTCTGAGGGAGAGCTCTGTGTCTCCCAAGTACCCTCCTCTTTAATCAGCCCCTCTGGGTAAATGGATTGTAACTTGGTTGTCACTTACTCACTGTCTGATATCCCCTTATGAGTGAATAAACAGCATGTGAATCTTTCTAAGTTGCCTTACTCATGATAATTTATTTTTCTAGTTCAATTCATTTGCTTGCACATTTGATGATGTTATATTTTTAACAGCTGAGTAATATTCCATTGTGTACATGTATCATGTTTTCTTTATTTATTCTTCTGTTGAGGAACATCTACATTGTTTCCAGGTTCTGATTATTATGAATAAAGCCTTAATGAACATGACTGAGCAAGTGTCTGTGTGATAGGATGGAACACCCTTTAGGAATATGCCCAGCAGTGGTAAAACTAGGTCCTCAGGAAAATTTTCTTAGAAACTACATTCATTTCTGCAATGCCTATACAAGTTTGCATTACCCCCAGCAATTCAGAATTATTACCCTTGCTCCACATCCTCACCAGTATGAGCTGTCACTCGTGTTATTGATCTTAGCCATTCTGACAAGTGTAAAATAGACTATCAAAATAGGTTTGACATGTATATCCTTGATGGCTAAGAACAATGAGCTTTTCTTTAAGTGTTTCTCAGTCTCTATTGAGAATTCTCTGATTAGATCTGTGCCCCATTTTTTTTTAATTGGACTATCTCCTATTTTGATATCTAGTTTCTTGAGTTCTTTATATGTTTTGGATGTTAATCCTCTCTGAGAAGTAAAATTGGTAAAATGTTTTTCCATTTTTGTGGGCTGTCATTTTGTCTAATTGACAGTGTCCTTTTCCTTAGAGACATTTTTCAGTTCCACAAGATCCCATTTATGAATTGTTGACCTTAGTGCTACATTATTGGTGTTCTGTTCACAAAGTAGTCTCCTATGATAACATGTTCAAGCCTGTTCTCCTCTCTTACTTCTATCAGGTTAAGTGCATCAAGTTTTATATTGAGGTCTTCGATCTCCTAGGATTAGAGTTTTGTGCAGGCTGATAAATATGAATCTATTTGTGATTTTCTACATCCAGACATCCAGTTGGACCAGCTTCATTTGTTGAAGATGCTTTTTGTTTCTATTTTATATGTCTGATTTCTTTATCAAAACACATCAAGGTGACACCAAACCAGTATACACTCAGCTTGAAATTTTACCACATGATTTTGCATGATCTTTTTTATAGAAGGGCTTCTTTACTGGTTAACTTCGTATTTATCATCAAAAGGTTAAACTAGACATCTTAATTTATGCCACAACTTGACACTGGTAACTCAAATCATTCTCTGACATCTTCAGGACACACACAAGCATTAGTAAATAATGCTTAATAATATTATTTATTAAGATAATAACTTTTGACTGAGCATTTATTAAGGGGTAGCTACTGGTAGCCTACCCCCTTTCTGACCATTTATTTGGGTCAGAGGGCCTTCAAGAAGAGCTTTTCTTTGCTTCTCAGGTGAGTGTTTTATAGGGTCATGTATTTTGATTTTGAAAATGGTCATGGAAGGTAAACACTATCCCATTTTTATTCAAATGTGAAAATTCAACTGTATTGAGATAAAACCGCTGATTTAAGATAGATATATATAGTAAAAGCCATGCTTTAAAGCCTTACCATACATTACAGCTGACTCATTGCTTTGTAATCAATTTGTACATGTTTTAAAGTCATAAACTCTCACATGAACTGAAAAAGAGAAACAAAATGATATCACCATGTATCTTGGTTCATAAACTCTGCTGCAAGAGTGTTACCATTCTCCTTCTCTATCAAACATTAATTACAAAGCTATTATTTCTATGATATGCATTGTCAGCCTTTATCTTGGCTAAAGGAAGTGTTATAAAACCAATAAGAGCACTTATTTTTATGATACCTACACCATGACTAATGTTCTGAAAAAAAAAAAAAAAACAGTGGTCAGTAAATTCTTGTTCTGACATAGACTGCAGGAATGTATCCAAGTCAGCCTTGCAGAGTCTGGTGTCGTGGCTGCTCTCCAGATTCCTTAGCAGTGACCCTGTGTCTATGAAATGCAAGCTGATTTAGGCATCTTCACACCAAATACAGTGAGGAGGAAAGCTTCAGAATGCATGAGCTTTTCCAAAATCACTACCAAATTAAATTTCAAATTTTTCATATTTTCCACTGATTATACCACTGACTTTTTCTCTTGTGATACTGAGGTCTGATTTTACAGAAGTAACCAATTCCTGAGGTCAAAGGTGAAATGTGTCAGAAAAGCAGAGATGACACCGAACTGCCATCTTCAAATGGGCATATCTCCATTAGTAAATATCTGGAGTTATCAATCCATGAAATTAAAATTCCAATTTCTTATGCAGGCAACCTTGTTAGTGCTCTCTGATGAGTACATTCGGGTCTTAATTAAATGTTATTGATCTCATATCATTCTGCACTTGTGAGTTAAAGATGCTATTGCAGATCAGTTAAAACCCACTGGAAACAGTAGCACACTATTTTCAAGTTGTTCTGAGATCTCAAATCTGTTTGACACAATCTCTAAGCAACTGAATTGTACTGAACAAATCCATCTTTTAGCCTTTAAACATATCCATCACCATATTTCAAAGGGGAGATCAGCTTATTCCATTAACAAATTCCTTAGTAGTATATGCACACTTCTCTTTGAAAATTATACTCTAATTTTATGTCTTTAAATAGCTATAATAAATTTGGGGGTTCTAAATTTGATGACATGGTCTATTACAGCTTTAATGGTCTTGTTAAAAGCTAATAGTCTATGCTATTATTAATGGATAAATGGTACCATTCATGCTGATGTCATATGCCACTATCTAGAAATACATTAATAAGGGTTTTTACACAATTTTTAAAATTCGTGCTAAAAATTGACATGCAGATATTATGACCCAAAACAGCCTAATTGAATGTGAGGAATTAAGTTATTGAACAGCAGTTATTGCTCAACCCTAGTACTGACCATGAAGCTATACAATGAGCTTCTGGTCAAAGAAAAAACCATGTACGACAATAAAACAGTGCAGAGAACCCAGAAATGACAAATGATCCATGGAAATACTATCACCTGATTTTGTCAAAAGAAGGAACAATATATAATGGAGAAAGAAGATCCTTCAACAAATTAACTAACCATTTTGGATTTGCATATACACAAAAATGAGTCTAGATAAATTTTACACATTATAAAAATTAACTGAAAACAGATGACAAGCTATGATGATGAGATCTTATGAAATAACTAGATGTGACCCAGACTACACTGAGCTAACACCAAAGATGCATATAAAAGAATAATACAAACCATAGATTCTTCACAATGTTAAAATAAACTTGGTATATGAAAGAGATTGTCAAAAGATAAAAGACTAGACAGACTGAAATTAAATATCTGTCCCAAATCTGGCAAAAGACTATCTAGTTGAATGTATAAGGAAATATTAAGATGTACACACCTTTGTATGAGTGTCTCCATACATGTGGACACCAATAACTGGTCATAGGTATAGTTCCTTTGAGATAAGTTCTCTTACTTGGCCCTAGATTCACCAAGTATTCTTGGCTAGCTGGCAAGGCCCAAGAATTTCTGACTCCCTTTTGGCAGCACTGAGATTACAAGAATATCCAATAACTCTGGCTTTTTTACACAGATTCTGACGATCAAATTCAGGACCTTGTGCATACAAGGCAAGTGCTTTACTAACTGAGTTATCTTTGTGGGTCTTGAACACATCATTAAAAAGGATATAATTATAGATCTCCCAACTCAAATGTACATTAGTAAGTAAAAATTGCTAATCTGTAAAGGCAAAATAGGTTTAAACCCAGCATATGACATTTTAGACGAGCTAAAACTTGGAGACAGTGAAAAGTTCCATGTTTTTTAAGGGTAAGAATGGTTGAGTTGGTGGAATTCAGAACATTTTTTCAAACAATAAAATTATTCTGTATGACATTATACTGACAAATAATCGATCTATATTTAAACACAAATGGTGAACAATATCTTCTATGAGCTCTACTGTTAGGTATGCCACTGATGATAACTCTTTGCCTGTGAAGGCTCACAAGCTGTGAGAAATCATTTGTTGTCCCAGGGTTGGTGGAATTTAAGTCGTCTCTGTGCTCTATCTGCCGTGTATTCCTGAGAGCACGGATTGTAGCTTCAAAACCATTGACTTTATAACACAGGAAGCTGTGCTTGCCTTTCAATTTTGCTGTCAACATAAAATTAATCCAAAAAATTAATCTAAAAACTATGACCTAAAATAGTCCACAATTAGGAAAAATGTTGGCATACAGAAACCATAAATCCTTTTGGAATTTTAGCTGGCTTAAATATTTAAACATTATATTAAATATTAAAGTATCATTTATTATGAGGGTGTATATGCATGGATGGAATATACAGGTAAAACCTTAACATGAAAACTGATTATTTCAGCAACCTGTTTTTGAAGAGATTGAAAATATTTTTCAAAAAACCTAATTTGAATGAAAATAAATATTTTAGTAGCTATTAGAAAATATCAAAATGCCACTGAATGCATAGATTCAGAATATGTGTACTGGCCAATGTCCAGAGTACAAAAGATGCAAATTAGTGAAGATGAAAAGAAACAATTGACTCAGGGTTTAAAATGATAACGTTACAGTATGCTAAATGTCAGAAAATCATTACCCAATAACTGAAAACTAATGTGCTAGTAAATATTATATGAAATACCAGTTACACAAAATTGCTGTTTTCTTTGGCTAATACATTTTATTATTTACTTGTTTAGTTGACAAGGTATATAATAATTGTATATACTCATAACTAGTAAATAACATCTTAAAGTTCTATTACATGAAGCTTATAATATTAGAATGCTAAAAATCATTTGAATTGGTGCAAAAATACATTTTTTGCATCGGAGAAAAAATACATTTAAGCATTTTTCCTTTTTATATACTATATTGTTGTAGAGAATGTCCACATGTAATTTGAACATACACTTGTTTGTTATTTTTATGTGTTTGTTATATTTTGCAGTTTAGTAAAAGTTGATATCCAAGACAGAATGTTAGTAATGTTTATTTTTTTTTCATTTTCAAATTTTCTCACAATATACTAATTAGAATAATTGGCTATCTTAAAGAAGAAATCTGAAATCGAATCAGAGAGAGTTGGGTCAATATTTTTTCATATTTGTAAAAAAAAAAATGAAATGAAAATTCAAAAACAAGGGGAATATATACTGGATAGGGCAAATGATATGCCACGCAATTACAACATTAACTGAGGAAATTTCCTATAAGCTTCACAGTACATTGACCTCATGCTACTTAGGCCATGCAAATGTCCAAGATTTAATTGGTTCTTATTGCTTTAAAATAATTAGTATTCTGATAGATTCGTATACATTTTTTGTATCATAGTCATTTTATGCAGCTATTCTCGGATTCACCCCATTCTCTACCGTGAAACTTTGTGGGTTTTTGTATTGTTTGTTTGTCTATCTGTTTTAAAAAAAAACAAGATCAACTTGTGCTGTCTAAGTATTCTAAGATGTATATATTTCTTACACGAGAGTGGTCAACTTGCTAAGGGTTACACCCTTAAAAATAGTGCTCTTTCCCTCTCCCAGTGGCTAACAATCACCAGTACCTCCATGGCTAGGGATGGCATTGTCTGTTAAACTCGCATCTACGTGATAATGTTTGGCCTGGCCTTGGCTTGCCCATGTCTTGTGCATCCTGTCACAACCACTGTGATTTTGCATGTTTAGCTTCCTCGAAGTGTTCAGAGGGCACTCTTTCCACGTACTCATCGACTACCTCTGGCTCTCATGCGCTTTCTGCCTCCTTCTTCAGCAATGCATTACTGAGCCTTGAGAAGAAGGGATGCAATACGTACGTTTCATTTCAAGATCTTCATTATGTAGTCACATTCTTTGCATCCTTGAGCAGTTGTGAGTCTCTGTGTTCATCACATCTACAACAAATAGAAGCTTCTCGTGTAAGACTTAGGAGATGCGTCCATCTAAACATATAAATCATTCAGAGTGGGATTAGCTGTAGGGTCTTGGACTGAAAACTGTGCTGGGCATGGGTTTTGTCATGTTGAGTAGGATTTAACTTCAATCAGGAAGTAGTTATTTCCATGATAAATGTGGAACTATTGCACCACTAGGATTTAACTGATTTTCAAAATAATTTTGGAAGAGTCAGAAAAGATGACTCAAGTGGTTAAGGATAATTGCAACCAAAACTAAGACCCTTGGTGGTGTGGTCAGGCTCTGGGAATTGGGCAAGTAACAAAAGCAAACTCTCATTGCGGGGACTGGGCAAACCTTTTATCTCTCTCCCAGCATCTCACTGGTTCTAAAGGACCCAGATGTAATACTGTCTTTTTTCTCAATGGCTTTGTCCATCCTCTGATCCAGCCTCAGCAGGCTCTAGCCATGCTGGCAGATTCTAGGTTGGCTCAGGAAGGAAGTATCAGTAGCACATATGCCTGCTTGGCTAAGTTCCTTCTACAGAATACCTGCTTCTCTTGCAAAGAACTCAAGTCATGTAGGTTGTTACATGTCAGCTTACAGTTATCCATGACTGCAGTTCTAGTAAATCTGACAAACTTTTCTGGCTTCAGGAGCAGTGGGCACATACATGGTGCACATACATATATGTAGATAAAACACTCATACACATAAAATAAAAAACAAATAAATCTTAAAACTATTCATAAGCCATTAAACTTAATGTTACTGTTGTTAATTTTATTTTCTATTTTTCTCAATTCTTTTTCTTTTTTTTTAATTCTGAAGGAGATTTGAAGATAGAAGACTAGCTCTCCGATATACATTTCCTGAAAAGAAAAATATTTACTTTTTTCTCTGTCTTTCTGTTTTCACTTCAGTGAACAGGATTTGAGAAAAACATTTTCTTTGTGAGGATAATCATGGACTCCTGTTCAGAAGTAGAGTCACTTAGCTTTAACACAATCAATATACATTAAGTGAACATTTTCTGACTGCTAATAATTGCCCAGGTTCCAGAAATAAAGGTAACACTAGTAAATATGATCAATAAAAGGAAGAGCTGCTCCATTCATAATAACTTTAATGCAACTCGAAATACCCTACAATAAAGAGTTAAAATGACTACAATAACCTGAGAAACCAGTTAGTTTTGTAGGGTAATACTCTTGCCACAGTACAGTAAATGGTGTTAACTAGTTATTTTACTAGTTGTGTTGAAAGTTGTTCCGTTGTGCATACTTCTATAAAGCTGAAGCATGTGAAGTCCGAGTATAATGCATTACACATTAGATTAGATTGGAGACCACAAGGTTATCTACTCTTACCCTGCCTACTTGTTTCTTTGGAAAGTGAACACAGTTCTTCATTTTCCTTTTGACTTTTTAAAATATACATTCAGTAATGT
>JANHMN010000001.1:8034197-8058850 GCA_030674055.1 Rhabdomys pumilio
TTCCGTTCCCCACATGGCACAGGCAACTGTGTTCATTACATATCTCCTCTCTGTATGTTGGGATGCTGACAAAAGTTAGCAAATCCTTGTTAGTAGACTGGGTATTTACTGCTTCTCTTTAAAAAGTATATTATATTGAGTAATTTCAAAACAATAAAATATAATGTACTAATTTGAAATTACTTGGTAAGTAATGAACATAATATAGCAGTATTATTCTCTGACGTGCAGTTTGATTTGAATATTGGATCTGTTGGTGGCCAGAACTTTACCATTTCTCACAATATATATATATATATATATATATATATATATATATATATATATATTTTACCAAAGTAACATCTAAACTTGCTCATTCTTGCTCAAACCTATGTGTTATTTGTTATTTTGTTTAATAAGAAAATAGAGGTGAAGCTGATGACTTTTTGGGATACTTATTGATTAATATTATATCTGCAATCTTCAAATCTATAACCCTCCAAATCAGAGTCATTTATAATTATATTATGATTATAAATGTGAGAATCTTGCCAAGAATTGGAAGTCAAACATATTTAACAAGCATATTCCAAAGCAAATTTGGACTACATGATTCTTTGCCTTTTTATATGACATGAGTTTACTTTAGGTTTATTTACTGTCTCTATTATTTTTATTTCTGTGGCTGTGTATTTTTCTCATTGTAATGGTCCTCTAGTATGTTCAAAGAAAAATTGATACAATCTGAATTCTCTTTATATTGTTCTTCAATAAAATAAAAGCCACAATACACCCTAGAAGGAAAACTCAGGTCTTAAGTATTCTTTATTCAGGTGTGAGTTGAAGTGCTCTTGACTATGGGTTCAGTAGTAACGAAGCAACAACATTGATAGCAAAAGACATTTATATTGTGATGTATGACATTGTCTTACAGAGTAGCTTTGTATTTTATTTTGTAAATGAATTTGATTAAAAAGTGACTAAATAAAAAGTATTTTGTACAGGTCAAAGAGTAGTTAAATATTTACAAGAGTGTTCATCAGTGCAGTATTCCAAATCAAATAATTTTGGAGTTTAATATTAATGAATAAGCTTAACAAATGTCCAGATATGCCTTTGCTCAGGGGATTCACATACACAGGGAAAAGTTATAAGAAAATATACCAGTCTGATGGCAAATGCTTTGGTGTTCGCTTCTGTTGACGCAATCATAAAGGAAATTACAGAAACATCTGTAGAGATATTATGAGAAAGCAGCATAGATATTGATCCGTGATACATTTGAAAAAAATCTCTTGTTAGTCATGGCCATGATATTTGGTAAATTTCTTCCTTTTTTTGTTAAACATTTTGGTTAAACAATAATTTCTAAAACTCTAGTACATTGTTTCCCTGATGTCTGGTATTTGCTCCTATTTACTGCTAGTCGTGGGGGATATTTTTTGATCATCTGACATTCTTTAATCTACCAAACACCTAATTTCCTAGCTACCTCCATCAATGGCTATTGAAGGCCAAAGAAGGACATTTTTTCAGTTTCCTTCTTTGCACATTGCTTCCTCAGGCAGTAAGAAGACTCCAGGCTCTGCTTTTCACACTATAGACCTACTATTCCAGATTTACCCAAACAGGCTCTTCCACCATTGAGAGTCTTGTTTCTCTGTCTGCCCATCCTGTTCACTCATCTTAGCTCTCTATTTCGCTCGTGCATTATACATGAGCTTGGAGCTTCAAACATGAACTGTAAGGAGGAATAAGAAAGTAAATGAAAGTGCCACTACAATGCTCATACTAGATTCGGCACTAATTTCTTTTGTCTAATGAGCAAATAAGAATATAAAGTAAATGACCAGCGTGTTTCTTGAAGAATGCAGGGGAATATCAGAAATGAATACTCATAGAAAAATATATACATTCACAAAACCACAAACACATATACTTATATATATATACATACATATCTAATGTAATGAAATATATACTATGAAAAATATGTTTTTATAAAATTAAATAAGGCTTGAAACTCTTCTTAGTTCTAATAGAACATTGAAAAGTTCTTTGAATATATCATTCTTACATTCTGTCTTTAATCCTTAAAAATACTTAGATTTACTTGAATTGTAATATATTGCTTCTCATTTATTCTTTCATTATATGTCATAATTTTGAAGTCTTTGTCCAAATTTTCTTCCTCTATTCATAATTATGTAATAAAAATAAAATTCAACAAATATTTAAGGAGTAATCAGAATCTCAATGCTGTTCAACCGAGGAACTTTACTGCCATTCAAGAGTTCCTAATATCCCAGGTCGCCCGTCTTATCTAGAGATTGTTAATAAGTGGGATTTCAATGCCCAACACTTACAGGGTATGTAAGGTTCACAGAGCTATAGGCAACAGATTTGTAAGAAACTTTGCAAGTAAAAACAAGAAAAGAAATTCTACTGTGAGAGTAAAACCTCAAAGAACCTGAACAGCAGGACATTTTAGCTGTGATTTTAGTCTAAGAGCCCCTCAGCCAGGGAAACAACATGAAGAGGAAGTTAAACAGCAGGGGTGTGCAGAGAAACCGTAAATGCTGTGGTCTCCAAACCAGAATAAGGAAAGAAAACAAAAACCTAGATGAGGGAAGAAAAATCAAAATAGAAGCAGTGAAGAACCTAAAGAACAGTCAGCCGATTACCTGGAGAAGTTAGGTAGCTGTTGTTTTCGTCAAGGAAACAAGAGTCAGGAAAGGAGGATATAAACAACAAATTCAAGAAGTAAATGGTGAGTAGGTATGTCATGGATGCTTTTCGCCAACTGATACAAGTGATACTCGAGACGTGATATTAAGAAGTCGAAGGAGTCAGACTGTATGAGATCACATAGGAGATCACAAAAGCGGTTCTACCATTAGAAAGGTTTCCATTGTTTCTACGAGATTTACATATTACCAGGTATAGATAGATAATGAACTGTAGGAATGGTCTCTGCTGCCCAGTTTCTTCAGCAGCATAGCCACTGACACTTCGTTAATGTACCACCCACCCAGCCTCATGCAGTAACCCTAAGACGCTCCATGGGTCAAACAGGAAAAGATAGTAGGACTTTAGGAGGGGCATGCTGGGAAGACAGAAGGTCTTTGTTAAGAGAACAGGCTGTGATGAGGTAAGGCAAGGTAATGGGAATGGAAATGGCTAAAATCCATTATATAAATGTACGAGGCCACCAAAGAACTTAAAACTAATGAAAACAGAACTAGATGAGTTGATGGGAATGTAGACAACTGTGTCCCCACAGCTCTCAGGATACATTCTGAATGATGGCAAAAGACATTAATAAAAGGAAACCATGTAAAAGTTAATTGAAGTTTGTATTTCATATGCTACATAGGATTTAATAACTTCTTGAAGAAGTGACTTTGAACTCTAGCTTATACAATATTTCAACTTCAAACAGAGCATTTTTAGAGAGTCGTGACCACCTGGGGAAATAAACCAAACAACAAACCAAACAATAACAACAAACCCTCTGAGTGTCAGGTTTTGGAGACATGCTATATGAAACTTCCATGGAAACGAAGTCTTAACCTAAGGGAAGGTCTCTTCTCTTTCTTTTCTGTTTTTAACTCTCATTGACATTGGCAGTGCTATCCATAGCAGAGATGTTAGCGGCTACACAACAGGGACCTTCCTCCATTGATGTTACCCTTGATTCTGCATTATACACATCTATGTGTTTTTCAACCCCTCCCAATAATGGCTAGCAGCTTGCAGATGTATACAGTCTGTAGGCAAATGTTCTGTGGTTGATTTTAATTGAATGAGATTAAACATTAGTTCCCTCAAAATAAACATGAGTACACAAAATTATACTAGCATTTGCTTCCATTTATATAGTTGGATGTGAAGTACTTTCTTCTTTAAAATCTGACAAAACACCTAGGGCTATGGTGTAAAACTTCAAGGCTGCAGTAACCTCCAACAGACAGCAGTGCTCAACCTGAGAACGAGCCTCAAAAGGAGGGTTTGGCAAAGGACGCAGAACAATGGGATGCTGGGAATTGCCTTGGACTGAATTCTCCTGAATAGAATGTCACTGCAGGCTGTTATAAAATCCTGGACTCTCTTTTTCTAATTAATAAATACTCTGTGTATTTTGTCACATTTCTGTATGAACTCAAAAAACTTCCATTCTGAGTACTAAGTCTTGATTTTTAATCCTTTTTTTTTTGTTTAAAATTATATAGGGAAGATTGAGGTAGATTTCACCATGTAATATCACTATTACTTGCCTGTCTTATAATTATTGTGAGGATGTGGTCAAGTTTGAGGAAATTTTTGAGACCAATTCTGACAGCCCACACAGTATGTTTACAGTGGAGAAACCCCAAAGATTAGGGACAGGAAGGAGAGTAAGAGTTTTGCTCTCTTATAGAACTAAGAGGTACAGTTTCTTTCTGTGGAATGTATTTGAAAGACAGCAAAAGTGCTAGACTCTGAATTTTAAGCGTCTAGATATCAGATATGGACTTTCACATGCTAAAGGAAGTAAGATGACTATGGTGACTAGTGTTGGCCACTTGACACAATCTAAAATCACATGAGAGATGAGTCTCTGGCCTTACCCATAGGGACTATCTTGATTATGCACATTTAAAAGCAAAGACCTGCCTATGGCAGTTGTCAGAATCTGATATGCAATGGATCCCAGACTGTATAAGAGTTAAGAAATGAGCTGAGCAGTACCATACAAACGCTCAATACTCTTATCATCTGACTTCATATGTAAAGTAGCTCTTATGTAAGAAATGATTCATCATAGTAACAGAAAAAGAAACTAAGGCAATGACTTCCTGAGTCACCTCTACTTGATCAGGAGATTGAGAGACAGCACATTGTACATAGTGATCCTTTACATAAATGTGCATACATGTGAATAGTGGGTAGTTATTTACAAAGAAGGGGATGAACATTTAAACAGGAGAAGACAATGCATACAGAAAAAAAAGATGAAAGAATATAAACACAGGAATAAATAAGAAATAGAAGAAAACCTGACTATCTGCCCATTTCTCTCTTCTTGCCACAAAAATTGAACACAGATTCTAGTGTCCAATGTCTTCGTGATAGCTGAACTCTGGGAGAAGTTCTTTCAAAGCCTTGGATGTTAATCTGAAACTAATTCAAGCTTTTTGAGTTCAAAAATGGGATTGGAAATCTTTGAAGAGCAGGCTTCCTCATGAGATTTCCATTACCTCTATTCTTACTGATAAGCCACAGGTATCAGAGAAACATCCATTTGTGTGCTATCTTTGGACCCTTCAGTACAAGAGAAGAGGTACAGAAAGAAAAGATGGGGTTTGCTTTGATTCAGGTTTCAGAGGAAAGTTTCAATCAATTCGAATTTTGTCTGAAGCCACTCCACTATAGTAGCTTAAAGTCTTTATTAGATACGCGTATGATGTTCCCTTCAGTGTAATATGCCAACTTCAGGAGAGAGTGTTCATCTGATCTGATGGATAAGGTCTCACTCTGGCTCTGTGCCTGACCTATGGAATTGACCTTGGGTAAGAAATCCATTTTCTTTTTCTCTCTGTTTTCTTGCCTCTATTATGAAGGCAGCTACTGAAGAAGCATAACAAGATTTTACTTACTTAGCTCATGGTAACACATATGTATATATTGTTCTCAATGGTATGTGGAATGTATTGTGTATGCATACTAGTTCTGACTTGCCGAATCAGATGGATTAGCTGTTATAACAGGTTTTGTTAGGGTGATGTATTTGAGCTGTGTATACATTACCACAAGAACGTGTGTATCAACATCTTATGGTGAACATATATGCACTTTTCTCATGGAAATATTGAAATATCAATATTTTCATTCCTTTTCCCAATTCTACACATATGGCTCTGTTAGTAACAACTGATTGCTTATCAACGAAGAGCTTTCTTCTGTCCATTAATGGAACATAGTGCCCATAATGGGGCAGAAAGTATGTCAATGATCTGTTATTAGCCACCTATGACTTAGTGTCACACTCTAGATAAAATTACAGTGACAAGGAGGAAAGTATTATAACTTAAGTCAAGTCTAGGATAAACAGCAAATTCAGAAAGAAGGAACTCACACTAGTTTCTAGGTTAGCCTCACTGACTTATCTTGAAGGCCACTATCAGCAGTATTAAGTACTATTTTTGAAAATACTAATATCTTTAAAATACAAATATGTATTTATATTACCGAATCAGTTATAAATATGAAAATGTAGAATAATCATAAATATCTTGATTTACCTATATAGATGGAAATGTTTACAAATCATTTCCTAAGTCTTAATTTGTAAAGCCTACAGATTATGGAAGAATCTCCCAGGGAGACTGTTTCTTTAGCAGAGCTTAGTAAGTCTGTATATAGTACAGGCACTAAGTGACTAACAGGTTGATTCTGAGTGCAGGTTTACTGCGTAGGGTGCAGTACTATTAAGAAGAATCTAGCATAAAAATAATACAGAATTGTAAGTTATCTCCTTTGTAATTTCTTTTTGAAAAATCTATTTGGACTGTATCCAGTTTTTCTATACCACTTCTATTTTATTTCAGGCAATGCTTTGCTCTCCTAAGCTGCTGCTCCCCGTGCATAACAGAAAACAGAGCCAAGTCAAATGCTAACGTGTCAGCATTTTAGCCACATGCTTAGGAGGTCATGGTTTTGTTGTTGTTTGTCGTCTGTTTATTTTTCTCTTCATTTTTTTAAGTTGTGACATATTGGAGATTGGGTGTCAGTGGTAAATATCTGTGGTGTGTGGTAAGAACAAGTAATTTATGTATAAAGAAGACAGATTTCGAGCTGTATTCCCTGTATCATTCATCATCTAATAAGCAGTATGTTGAAATAAAATAAAAAGTGCCCCATCCTCCTCTCATAGTTTTCTTTGTGCCTTTTTCTATTATTTTACCCTGATTAAAGCACACAGCTGTCTTCATCATCACTTCTATGACAGAAATAATCAGATCACAAATGTGAAATGTTTAAGCTCCTTATATTGATTCTATTGATTAAATATTATGATCATCATACAGTAAAACCCACTCATCATCTGACTATTAGTTAAATATAGATGTGTTACAAATTAAAGCATCTCTCTCTCTCTCTCTCTCTCTCTCACACACACACACACACACACACATACACACACACACACACACACACACACACACACACACACACACACTAGCCTAGCTATCGATTGTGCTGTGCAAAGGCAAAATCTTCATACATACAATCACTGAATACAAATAATATATATACAAATGAAATTAGCAAGTCCGAATTTATCACTTTTTAAAATACTTTCTGAAGATCTATTATGTGTGTGTTGTGTTCTATGTTCTGGCCTATAGGTAGAGTAGTATGTAAAAGAAGTATGTCATCCCTGCACTTACAGAAGTCACATTTTAGTATAAATCATTAAAAACATGTTAGATGGTTCTGTCCATGCTAGCATATAGCAAGAGGTGTGCATAAGAAGAGCAGGGAGAGAATTTAGCAAAGGAACTAGCCTCAAAAGCCTCAGGGTCAGAGAATCAATGGGAAGGCATATTAGCCTTTTGGAGATATATTACAAATGAGCAGACAATTCAGAAGCTTTGAACAACACAGACTTACTCATAAAACCATAAATCTCAAATCAAAATGGTAACAGCATTTTCCTTTTCTAATCTGCATGGAAAAATTGATTTTCTTGTTCTTCAGCCTGCAGGCCTGCTTTCATTTTGGGCTTGTGTTCTCTTCTTTATCTCATTCCAACCCCCTCCTCCTATTGACTCATTTTTATTACCTATCCTTACTACTTAACAACAGTACTGATGACTAGATCAGCTCCTCTTATGGAATCTAGGTAATGTCTTCACCTACAGATCCTAAGTCATTCACGTTTGCATCATTGTGATTGGCAAAATACTTGCAGCATTCATAACCATTTCATGGTTAGGATGATGGCATCATTGGAGGAGCATCCTTACTAAACCTACCTCAGAAAGGAAAAAAAATTAAGAAAATTACATATCTAGTGGGGCTATAATCTAACAGAACTACTGTGGAATGGCAGAGTGCATAAAAGATTCCCCATTCTGATTTGTTAAAGCAACAGAAAGTCAATCAGTGAAAGGTGGAGTCAAGTCAGACGTGCCTCTGTCGGGGGTGCAGATCTTGGAGAGACACAAACCACCTAGAAACCAACAGCAGACTCAGGAGAGCAAGCAGAATAACACTTAAAAAATAGTTGAGAATTAAGGTATTATATACAGAGCCTTTGGCAGCAATGAGGGAAGAGACTATGCCTGGTTGAAATTTGATGGTATAAAATTGATAGAAGTTCTATATATAAGAAACTTTAGCAATGACACCATTGTGGTAGGTCTGAGAGACTGAAGGAAACAAAAAAAAAAAAAATGAAAGATTGAGGGAGATCAGTTGCGGATGCATGGGAATTCAACCTAGGAATGTTGAGTTTGAAATTTTTATTATTTATTCAAAAATAAAAGTCACTACATAGTTTTAGTATGTGGATGTAAATTCAGAAATCATCAACATATCACTGAATCTTAAGCCTGCAATACTATAAAAGATCACCTAGGGACCAGCAAGAAGAAGATATAACAGATGTAGATAGAAAAATAATATATATATATATATATATGTATATGTGTATGTGTATGTGTATGTGTATGTGTATGTGTATGTGTATGTATATGTATATGTATATGTATATATATATATATCTCCAGGATTTAAGGACTAAAGCTGCAGAGGATTCTCACAGACTCTGAGGATAGCCAACATCTTGAACTTGAGACCTGTACAATTACAGACACCCAGTTTTTAGAAGACCCCAGTAATATTTATTTCATTGTTCTATTCTTGCCTTGTAACTCATTATATTTGACCAAGGGGGCTCACTTTTCCCATCTGGTTCTGCATCTTACAAGTGATGTAACCATCTCTAGATGAGAATAAAGAAATAACTAAGAGTCTATAGTAACTAGAAAGGTAAAACAAACTCTAGCAAAGCATAGGTTACTTTAAGGAAAAAATAATAATATTAATAATATCTGAGACTAGAAAACAAAAATATTATAAATGGCTATTATTAGTAAAAAGTGATGAAAGACAGAGAGGAGCACTGGATTTACTAGTGGACACATCTTTGCATCCTTAAGAAGGTCAACTTAGCAGAATTTAAGGGATAGAGGAAAGTCAGTGATCATTTATTTAAAGTTTGTCTACATGGTTGTGTGCTTGAGTTTCCAAATTTAGATGGTATCAAGGAAAACATTCTGACATAAGGAGGATTGTGGTTTCACTCAGGAAGTGTTAAAATTCTAGAGGAAGGTAAAGAAGATGCTGTTTTTTAAATCTTTTAGACAGTCATCCTAATAAAATTGATTAATAAATGTAACATGTTTGTGAAGGAGTACACAAAAGCAGAAGTGAGGTCAAATTTATGAATCCATGCTGCAGATGGAAGAGAAGGCTTAATGAGACAATAGAAGAAATGGAGAGAAATGATAGAAATGACGTTTGGTTGGATATTTAAAACTGAAATTGAGAGTGGTTGCAGCTATATGCAAGTATCAAATTGACTAGATGAGTTTGCAAATGTAGAGCTGGAGTTGAGACTAATTTAATGAACGAATGAAGGGGATCTGAGGAGTAACCAGTGGCGTAAGAGGTGGTCAGGCCATGAAGGGATAATCTATGGCAATAATATAATCACCCAAATCAATCACAGGTGTAATGTGAGGATGTAGTTAGCACCTAAGAGTCTAGAAGGAGACTGTAGCACAGAAAGCAGCAAAGCTTTTGATGTGGAATTCAGTTCAGAGCAGAGTCACATTTCCTTGAATATTCATTCTTATCCCCACAGATAAGAGGTGTTTGTCACTCCACATTAAGTAACATTCTCTTTGCAGAGGATAAAGACAATGACAAACTAGTTAACCACAACTAGTTAAACCAATTAGTTATTATTTATACACCAGTTGTTGCGTGTCCATGTACTAAGGATACATCTACAACACAACTCTCGAATATAAAGTTCAAGGAACATCACCAAAGAGAAGGCAGAACATTTTTAAGAGGCAAAGGACCATGAAGTCTGCTGTAAGATTTTGTCTCCTTGAAGTGACAGAAAAGCTACATCCATGACAATCAGTTATATAGATATGTAGATAAGACCTGAACAAATGACAGTCCCATATACATGCTGTTCCTGAAGGGAGAAATGGAAGGGGGCTTCACCCCTAGACAACAAACTCTAAGAAACTAAGGCTTTCTATAATCTGCACTGACATGGTTAACCGATACTAACGGTCAGCCTGAATTCATATACACTCAAGCAACACTAAATGGACTCACTAGAGTGAATATATAGTTTCATTTTCAGACATGTACATAATAATAATAATAATAATAATAATAATAATAATAATAATAATAATAAAAGAACAAGAGCCCACAAATTTGCAAGATATATATATATAATGGAGTGGATACGAAAGGGGCTGAAGAGCAGGAAGGGCAAGAGCATTATGCAATTGTGTTTTAGTTTTACAACATTTAAAATTAATGATAAAGAATAAAAGCATAATCTGGCAAATAATACTGTCAAGGCCTTTAATTTCCTTCTGAATCCTACTAAATAGCTAGAGTTCTAAACTGTCATAATTATTAAAAAAAATTCATTTTGTCATTGAAAAATACATAATGGCTTTGTTTCATGACAGAAAAGGAAAATTACATTTCAGAAAAAGAAACTAAATGCTCTTTTTGCAAAAAAAAAAAAGTTTACTTTATAATTTGTAATAGTATTCATCTGCATAATTAAAATAAAGTGAAAATTGTGGTAAAACAATAATAATGAGGAGACAAAAATATTACCATAAACAGTAAACAATGATCAAGAAAGTGTTTTATAAGCAATATATAGGAGACCAGCAAACATTTAAAAGCATAAGTAAGTAAATGCATATTATGCATATGTGGATGAATAGCTAAATAACTGCATAGTTGAGCAACATGAATTGTTAACAAGGATGGAAATTAGGGGAGTTCATTGTTGAAGAGAATGTAAAATTTTGCAAATAAGTCTGAAGAACTTTGAACTGCCACATATAAAATTCAGCCTACACTGAGCACACAACCCATAATGAGACTGGACGCTTGTCTATGATTTATTTGTAAGGGGACATCTGTAGAAGACTATTTGTTTTGCTTTTTGTAGTGGCATCAGAACAAGAAGGCTTACTCACACCAGGCAAACTACAACTGATCTACGTCCCTCACAGAGAGAAAAATTAAAAATAAAACAAAACATGTTAACCAACATCATAACATCCATAGGACTACAGGATATTAGTAAGAGGTGGAACTATGTCTTTTGAAAGAGTACCAATTAATGCTGCATATGCAAAAATGGAAGAGCCATAAGAACAAGGGCTCTAACACCAGTGAATTTAATTTATGCTAATAGACATCAGATCAGTAGTTGCTAAGAGAGGGGAAGGGAGTCATTAGCATTGAAAGGATTACTAGGCAACTTTGGGGAGACAAAGATGCCTGTATGTTGTTCAAGACAATGGTTGATAACAGAAGCAATGTACAACTTGTCACACATTGGTTCATTACATTTCAATAAAATACTAAAATGAACCATTTACTCTGTTAATTTTTGCATAATTGTAATAAAAGTTATTTTTGTCTTAAAAATGCAAAAAAAAAAAAAAAAAGAATACTGTTTTGCTTCGTGTTTTTACGATTCCATTTGAGGAGTTTGAAATAGAACAATTGTTTAATATTTTTGGCATTTTCACAATTAACTCCTTAACAACAATTTTATTAACTAGATGAAACAGATTGCTTTTTAAGAAAAACACATAATTTTGTTCTAAAGGTGTCTATAGGAAAATTTCCACTGTCAGAAAGTAGCTAGGGATTTTAAGGAAGTTCAGCTGTTTATCATTATTACCCCAAATATGCTTTCTTCAGAGCAGAGGGACTCTGTTGACTGCCTATGGATCCTGTTTCCCTAACTAATATGCTTTATCTCAGCTGGAGAGGGTGTGCCTGGTCCTGCAGTGACTTGATTTGAGAGGGTGGGTGGGTACCCAGAGGAAACCTCCAGCTTCTCCAAGGAGAAGAGGGGTGATGAGGAAGGAGCTCTACAATAGGAAGGATGGGAAGAGAGGGCAGGCTGCAAGTGGGATGTAAAATGAATGAATAAATAACTAACTGGTGGAATGACAACTTGAAAGAGTACCATGGAGATGAGAACAAGAACAAATTCAAATAAAACTACTAATATTTGAAGTAGGGTGACTGTACAGATTTTTCCTCCTTTTAAACAGTCACTGTATTTAAATAGATGAATTGCAACATACTACTCTGAAGATATAACAAAAATATCTGCTCTTTACAACATAGATGAAGAAAAAAGAAAAGAGAAGTAGAAAGGAAGAAAGACAGACAGACAGACAGACAGACAGAAGGAAAGAAAGAAAGAAAGAAAGAAAGAAAGAAAGAAAGAAAGAAAGAAAGAAAGAGAAAAAGAAAGAAGGAAAAATGAATGCAATTTAAGCATGACTTCAGAGTCAGGATACCATTTTATTAAAATATTTTTAAAAGGAGAAGGAGGAGAACCTAACAGCTCAGCAGAGCACACTGTTCCTTTATGTTTAACTACAAAATGTAGTTTTTAACAGTTACTTTTCTTCTGCCTTTTTATTTTCGTTGGAATACAGAAATCACCTTTCTGAGTAAAAGACCTTTGGCAGACTTGGTGGAAAATTTGAACAAACTGATTTCAATAGCTATGGTCACTGGGGTCCTAATTAAATCAGGCTAAAACCAGATGCAGATACATGTTTATTTTTTCTTCTGAGTGCTAAACAAGTAAACTATGCATCTGGCAGTTGTAATTCTCGTTTAAAATAATGTTTCATAAAATTATTTATAGTAGTCACAATAAAAATCCTGTGACAAAATAGAGGTTTAAAATTTATTTTAAGGACTCGTTGCCCACTGATATGTGGGAGCCAATTATTGCTCTTGGTTCATATCATGGTGAGGTTAGCACGAGAAGATGCTATGGAAGAGATTGTCTTGTTCGTGTTATGGTGCACATTTGGCTTTTCATAGATTGCCCTAACCTCTCTAAGAAATTCTGACATGTGTCTGGGATATATAGAGATCGTTTGTGTGTTTTGGAGACTACCCCATCTATTTACCACCATCTGCAGAGAGTATGTAAACAGTGTAAGTGGAATATGTTTAGTGTATTGGGAATTGAGAAACAGATCTGGATACGGTGGGACATGCTTATAATCATAGTATACAACTGTCAGAGAGAGAAAGATTGTGAACTCTAGCTAATTGTTTTACATTTCAAATTGTGAACCACGTTAATAATTGCAGCAGAATTTCTTTTATAAATCTTTCAATGACACTTTAATAGATATTTTTTGTTATATTTATTAACTCTTATGCAATTTTGTCTGCAGACACTTTTTTTTTGGCCTGAGATATTTTAAGGAATACCAACAGGAATCCTGTCACTGGCTGTCACTAAGAATGAAGGAAACATTCCTCTAGTCTGTGCCTGACATCACTGCCCTCGAGGGAAGTTTGTTGGCACGGAGTAGAACTGAAGCTTCCTCAAGGATTTTTGGTATGTCCAAAGGGTTGCTTCTCTGGGATTATATTCAGGCCAATGACCACCACACCTGAGGGCTGGAATGCAGTGTACTTTATTAACACATGCCATTCAGATGTGCAAAAGTCATTTTCAAGTGACCATAAATGGATTTAGTACTAAGTACTGAGACATAGGGTCTCTATTTGACCTCGACACCATCTTGTTTCCTCGGCATAAAAGAAGATGACATGCTATAATAGTCAAATCCTATAGAGCACCTTATATTTGTGTTGACAACTAAGGAAGGCAGATTAAAATCATCCCATCTACTATTCAAAATATGTCTCTAAACAGATGCTATGTTTTTATTATAGATATTTCAAGTTTTCTATTAGAATATATATGGCTACTTTTTTGCCCCTACCAAATTATAAAACACTGACAGCTGAATGTGGGTACAGGCTGTTTCCCTGTGATGGTGGCATTAGTGGAACAATTCAAAGATACAAGAAAAGACTCAGTGTTATTAAGGGGGAAGGACCTATAGGTTGGTGCATTTGATCTATGTGGGAAGGTGTCCATAGGAAACCCTTCCTAAGTTGATCGTGGTTGTTCTGTGGCACTTTGATAACTAAGATTTGCAGACAACTGATAAAGTGTAAAATAACTTTGTGAGTACACATGAATATTAATATTAGCTAGTAGAATGGAAACCCACTCTGGAAAATACCACTCTGCCTGTTTGTGCTCTCATTCAGTTTAATATTCCTGTGATAAGAGTTCGTATCCTTTATTTCTCCTTTGAACTGATTATGACACCTCATGTTCGTTTTTAATTGAGAGACCAAATCTTTTAAGTTCAGACTCCATTTTAAGAGAACTTGACCCAAGTTTGAACTCAGGTAAACTACCAGATCAGTATCTCATATCAGTTTCCAAGTAACCCCCAACAAACCCAAGCCTAGCTCCGGTTTTAGGCTAACCTCAACAAGCTCTACAAGATCTAACTCTCCAGATTAATCTTCCCCAACAAATCCAGGTTTTCCAGGTTAATCCCCAACAAGCCTGCCCCCTGCCTAACAACCACCAGTGCAGAGGGAAGCAGAAGTTAAGCTGATGGTTTGACTCTCAGCACAAGCCAATTATGCTAAAGGCCACAGTAGCACTCCAATTAGATGCTGGCCAGGCTAGAAACTCTTACTGCTCAGTTTCCACTTTCTATAAAAAGTGCCACTTTCTTGCTCCATGAGTGTTTGGAACTCTTCTCCACCAAAACCATCTTGCATGTTGACAGTGCCCTGAGCTCAAGCTCGAGCTTGAATAAAGGCCCTAGTGTGATTGCATTGAATTGACTCCTGATTGGTCTTTCAGAGTTTACTAACACTTCCTTGGCATTACATAATGAACTGTATAAAATTCTTAAATATATGAACATCTTTATATTTGTTTGAGAGTCATGATTTTTTACTTTTAAATATATTTAAATTATATATATCTTTCCTTCTGCTTTTGCCTGTTCTTGAGTTTGTTTATTGCATATATCCCTAATAGCTGAACTTTGAAGTATTATATGGCATTAAGTCTGTCCTAGCTAAGAAAGGAAGTCTTACAGTTTAGAAATAGATTGAATATGTCTCCCAAGGGATCTTCTTTCCAGTCTGACAATATAAAGAAATGTGAGACCTGTAGACCATAGGACTTTGAAGGACATGGGTATAGGCAGGTCAATAGAAGTGTTCTCCTTGGGAGGAGATTCATAGAGTTTTACAATACCCCGACTAGTTGACCTAAGTGTAAGTTATTACAAAGGGGTAAAATGGTCTCTCAGCTTCCCTCTGGCTTCTTGTCTGTATTATTCATTTAAAACTTGTTCTGCTGCCATGGCTCTTTATACAATAATAATTTTACCAGGGCCAATACAAGAATCCCTGCTCTCAAGTCTCCAATACTGCAAGCTAAAAACTCAATGTACTTTCTCTAAAAGTGATTCATCCTTGGGTATTTAGTTATAGCAATGGAAAATGAAATAATTCAATCACTAAACTTCGTGTCTACTCAGACGAAGGAGACTGGATATCTCAGAAATGTAATTTCCTTTTTTGCTTTTTTGGAATCTTCTCATCCTCATTTTTCTTTCTTTCTGTCTTATAAAATAAAATAAATGAGATAATTATTTCATTGTGATGAATGATATGAGCATAGGTAGATTGTCTCTCATTTGTAAGAAAATTAAATAATTAAAATCATTACTTTTCAGTGTTCCAAAATTAAATCTTTTTCCCTTTTCTAAAGGAGATAGATGTGATATATTACATGGTTCTGATGGGGATTTTCCCTTTAAAAATATCAAGAAATAAATTCAGGGAGACAGTAAGAAGGATGTGGTGACTTGTTCTGTGCCAATAGGAAGGTAGTACATTTGAAAGTAACCATGGAACAGAACTGCCAATAATAGGTTCACTCACCATTGCCTGGGCTGACAGGTGAATTAAATTGAAAGATACGCCTGCCAGGTATTTGGAAGACTTTCTCCTCACCCCATTATATGCTCTGAACTTTATGTTGTGTCATTGTGATAAAATAAGAAATTGCAGTGTAAGAAGCCAGCCTTTAGCTCAACAATTTAAGCCGTTTCCTACGTGTTTGTAACACTCTATGTATTTTCTCGCTATAAAGAGGGATAAAAACCATCTCAGGTTGGACACATTCAATAATTTCTATTACAGTGGACATGACCCATTGCTTTAACTGTAGCCTTTAGTTTTCTTCATCTTCAGATTTAATTTTATGGGAATTGTAAAATGACAATTGCGATACGGTACTTTAAAAAAAAATAGAAGTTTCCAACCTGGGTCTATATAAGTAAAGCAAAGACAGGATTCGTCATTATTATCTAGAATTTGCTATCTCCATTTTAACCTTACATATATAATTGATCTAATTCAGTGCTTAGTTTTCTAAGGCTACAGTATAGTGGTGAATAAGAGAAACGGAAACATTAAACTTATTCATTTATCTTGTGACAACGGATTTGAATCTCAATGTAAGTATAATAATTTGAAGTTAAAATAAATTTACCACAAGCAAGTATAAAATTTATTCGGAAACATACATAAGCAAACAAACAAAATAACTTAAGAACATGGTCGTCATGATCCTGATAATTAAAACAAGATGATGCTTTGCAGACAAATAGGGTAATTATCTTCTATTATACCAATCAGAAGATGCGTCTTTCAACAGATTTTCCACATTCTGCAGTTTGATTGGTTCAAAATATAGCACTAACAATATTTGAGAGGAAATAGTCTCTAAGACAAAGAAAAACCAAAGAGACATGGTCTCTCTAGTAGGAAAATTCTTTATCATTCAGAGATAAGTATATAGATAAGTATATCTTCAATGCATATTAGTATATCCATATACATATATTTCATGTAAGTTTTTGCTTGTATGTGTGAGTGTGAGTTTTATTGTTATTGTTGTTGTTGTATTTGTTGTTGTTGTTGTTGCTGTAGGTGGTGGTGGTGGTGATGGCGGTATGTGTGTGTGTGTGCATGAACTCTGTTGGACATAGAAGCCAATATACTTAATCAGCTTCCAAGGGTAGAGTAAGCAAAAGGGGTAGGTATTATTCAGTGCACAAAAAGCTCCAGCTTAACCTAAACAATTTACTGTGATTGTAGGGGTAACAGAGATGCAGTAAGGAGAACCCATCACTACATTTCCTTCTACCTACCTTAAATATGTATTCTTATGTTTATGGATAAGTATATCTCATACATCACCAAAGAATCTTCTTTTGGTGGGAGAAAGAAAACATTATAAAAAGTTGCAACTGGTCACATTGTAGAGAACAGCTAACTGGCTGTAGGGTATCCAGTTCCAACTGTTACATATATAACACGATCCCTTCACAAAAGATGTAGAGAAAATCATGGTAAAGTGGACAGAAAGATTGTAATAGCCAGAGGCCCAAGTTGCCTCCAGCTGGACAGTTTCTTAAAAACACAACAGACAAGCTTCAACCATGAAATATCAGCATTATGGTTACCTAAACATGACTTGTACAATGTCAGCACCAATGTCAGTGCTTGGGGACATTTTCACAAAGACCCACTCCTAGATGAAGAACTATACACAGCCAATGGATGACAAGAGAGGGAATTAGTCTTCTCCAGTAATGAGCTTTTTAATAGTGTAACCAGTATCAGTGGACATGTGAGAGAGGGGCATGTGAGCAGTTGGAGGGAGATGAGGAGGAGTTAAAATGATGTAAATGCAGTACACATGCCTGAGTTTAAAATAGGAAAAGAAAAAAATTCCAGTTCAGAGGCTGGAGAACTGGTTCACTGAGTAAAAGCACTGACTCTGTAAGCATGAACCTTAACACCCAGGTTAAAAATCTGGGTATGGCTGGAGATGTTTGTAATCCCAGCAATGTGGTAATGGGGAGACTGGAAGATGGATAAGTAGGAATGCTGGTTGCTAGCTGAATTCCAGGTTCAGTGACAGATCTTGTCTCAAAGAAATGTATTGGAGATGGATGACACCTGATGACCTCCTCCAGAATCTGCCTGTACAGACACTTGAGAACATACAGCACAATCCCCACGCACCCCACATACACTTCCCAGTTTTGAAAGATGAAAAGAAATAGTGAGATTGAACACAAAACAAGGTAAATTTCATCTTAACTGACCACTTGATACCTTGGTCATGCCACCTTTCTAGTATGAAACATAGTGAGGCTAAGAAAGATGATTCTAGGTCCTAAATCACCCCATATTCACTTTTATTTCCCACAAAACTAAATACTATCCATCATGTGAGCCATCTATAAGTATGCTAGTATGGTGAGAGCAATATGAATATGCCCATCACTAAAACTATGCAAGAGTGGCTTGTGGAGGCCTCGTGACATTAGAAATAGAGTACAAGAATGTAGTTGTGATATTCGAAGTTCATTCTTTTAAGGTCACTGTGTGGAAATCCAATGGGGCTCTATGGAGAGCTGGAAATTTGCCCAGCTTTATTATGAACAGATAAAATCACACTGAGCTAAGGAATAAAGCTAGGAATTAGAAACATGACTGTTCAAGAGTGTTTCTGGGGACACAGAGAGGTACTGGGATGCTTAATGAGGAGTAAGGTTGTGTAACTAGATGGGTATGTGATCTACAACTGGTAGAAAAGCTGAGTTCTGTGCTTTGAATGAGTCCATTAAAGAATTGTTTTTCTTTACAGCACAATTAAATGAAAAAGAACTCCAGGATGTGTGAATCCACTTTCCAGTGGTCAAGGTTACTTGACATCAGACTTGTCCTAGAGTCAAGGAGTCCTCGACAAGGACCATTTTCTCCCCTTGAGAACCAGAAGGGCTAAAGATACCTGGTGACAGTTTTGCTTGCCAGAACTCAAGGCACTGCTGTCACTTGATAGATAGAAGTCAGAGGTCATGCTAAATGTATCATATTTCATAGAATACTCGAAGATCCATAATGAAGAATCTGCTCAGTGCGTCAATATTGTTGATATCTGAAACTACATGTGAGCTGTGGTTATCTATTAAGAGTTTTAAGCATGAGGGCATGAGGTGATCCATCGAATGTAATATTTGAGCCAGAGTTATCTGTAACAGGAACTATGTTAAGAAAAATGAGAGGGGTTTTTAAATGTATCTGTCATTCACTGAAAGTTACACACTGTATGTGACATACATTGGTCATATCCATCTATTAACTTCCCTACAACTTCTCATGTGTTCCCCAAACCATTTCCTCCCCAGAACCATGCATTTTATTATTATGCTTCTAATTTTAATTTTTATCATTCATTTAAGCAAAATGGCTTCTGATTTTCATTTAAAGAAGTGATGTTTTCCACAGTAAAGTTGTCTAGAGCATCTTTATAGCCCAATGCAGAAAGGCTACAAAGCTTATGCATTGTCACAGGGAATCACACAACTATTTAAATTAAAATCAATGCAGAGTAAACCTGAGCCTCTTCTAAAATGGAGCCTCTCTCAGTTTTAAAGTTTGCAAAACCAGTTTTGAGCTCTGTCAAAACTAATTGGGAGGAATTATGCCTTTCCTCTGCATGTTTTATAGTCTTTTCCCTTCTGGAGCAGAAGAGCCCATGCTGGCTTCTAACACTGTTCTCCTGCTGTTTCATTAATGCCAGACTAATGAAGAAATGATTATTGACCAGCAATTTTTTCTCTCTTCTGCATTATTTAAACTTTTGGACTCTGGGGCATAGATTGAGATGTTTACAATATAGATTATTTTATGAAACCACATCTACACTGAATAGGGATTATTTGAATGAGCAATTTATTTTATTAATTTAAGCTTATATTTTGTCAAAGAGACAATATTTTAAATTAAATAATGTTTTCATACCATGAGAAAAGGATCCAAGATACAGAAACTGTTGTAAAGCATATAAAGAGCAGGTCTCTGCACCTGTACCTAAATGATACTGTTTACTGCGTAAACTAGTTGAACACTCCCTAAGTCAGAGCTCCTAAAATATCCCTCTACTATTGTTAAATAATAATTTTATATCAGTCCAAAATTAAGTTTAGTTGTTATCCTAAATTGCTCTCTAGTTTTTACTAATGGAATTGCATTCTTATTTGGGTGACATTGCTCCTAGAAATACTTCTCGTCTCTCTCTCTCTTAGATGGATATGACTGTGATTCTAAATAGTGAGGGACAGGTACATTAATTTCTAACTAATTATAATGTATTTATTTGTAGTGTTTGTTTATTCACTTGCATTCTTAGTTCTTATTGTTTATTAGGATGTAGCCCAGGATAGCCTTGAAACTAACTAGTAGCTGCGGTGAGGTTGAAATACTTATTCTCCTGCTTCTTGTTCTCAAGTGCTCAGAACATAGACATAAACCATCCCTCCTAGCATCTTCTGATAATTTTATCCTATGAAATGCAACAGTAACTCAGACTGAGTATGTTCCCTGTGGGGTGTAATGAGACATTAGGAATGTTGAAGGAATCTGAATAGTTAATATGGATTTGCCACAAAACCTAAGCTGTCAGTCTTCAGTCATATTTGTGCAATAAAAATGTATTCCTATCACGTTAAGTTACTACTTTATTTCAGGAGTGCTTCACATCCGCAGATGAATCTAACCCATTTCCTCAAACTCCACATGGCCATCACAAAAGCTGAGCAACTGTCTTGAGGTAGTTTTTGTGTTTTGTGAAAAAAAATCAAACAATACAAACATTGTTTGTTCCCACAACTTATGAAAGAAAATTTTGGCAAAAAAGAAATTAAGAAATTTTGTATTTATTATTTAGTAAAGTGAAAGAAATTTGGATATTGTTTGTTTCCAGTCAGCCAAACTTATATGGGAAGAAATTTGAAAACTTAGATAAATATCTTCGATGTTTTTAATTATTTAAAACATCAGATTTACAGAAATACACTTTGTATAGCAGTGCTATTTGTGTAATTCTCTTAACAATGAAGAGAACAAATTTTATGTTTTATAATATGTAAGTGATTAACATACATTAGTATTGGTAATATTAATTCTGTTTAAAGGTAATAACATGGGTCACAATCAATGGCTTATTAATTAGTGACAATTTAGAACATAATAACAAAAATAAAATTATTATGGACAAGATATCTGTAATTATGGAATAAATGCACACAAACATTATTAGTCACAATAATACAATTTGATTTTGGATAAAATTAAGTGTTCTATACAAACTAGAGCAGTTGATGAGATATAGACCCCATAGTTGTCAGTTTTGTTCCATGTGGATAATTCTAGGAGTCTAGATCCTCTTTTAAAAACAAACAAAAAATGGGACAAAAAGGATTTTCATACACATGGACTTTTATTTGCTGAAAGAGAAAAACATAAACTAATTTCCACAGATCAATTGATTGACCTTCATTTATTAAGCACTTTAGAGAACACTGGGAAATTATAGACGTGGAACAAACAACACAGAAGTAAATGACTTTATGTATAGATTTATTTAGACAATGGATTGTTGCTCACTTTTAGGGAACTTGGGCCTGATACTGTAAAATTAGACCCTACAGAGAAACTGCTACTATCATTTTAGTAAACTAATATAATTTCTAACTAGATTCCTTCTACTTACTCTTAAGCCATCACCCTAGAACTTTCTTTTAGGAGCAGGTTGTGATTACAACATAGATCCATTAGTCAACAACCAGGTTATAAGTCAAGAGTGTCCTGATCAGACTCCACTGGTACAGCTACAACACAGTTTCCCCACCTCCTGCTTGGGGAAGATTGTGTAGAAGGGGACAGGACTGTAAGGGCCTGTCCTAGATGTTGCTAGATGGTGTATTCTAAGCATGGCAGGGATGAAATTTTTTATTATTTTTCTCTATTGTGAGCCTAACTTTTAAATTATTGAACCATGTTTCCAACCTTCATCCCTGAAATCTCAAAAGCATGCTTGCGTAAATAAAACCTGCATAATGATATATAGTATGAATATTGACATGCCAGTACAGAGAAGGGGGTACATTTCATAGAGCCACCAACTCTAGATGAAGAGATATAGACAAATATTGGATGCTGATAATTAGTTTTATCCAGTGACAAGTCACATAATACATTACCCTTACCAAATTGATCAGCCATAAGTGTGCCTGTGTATAATTATTTTACACACACACACACACACACACACACACACACACACACGTGTAAAACAATTATAATTATAGAAGAAAAAGTCATGAGTTTGAAGGTTATTCGAGGAGTTAGAAGAGACAAAGAGAAAGACATAAGTAACATAAATACAATATCCATGTGAAAAATATTCCCAAATTAAAAGAAATCACGAAAAATCAGAGTTCAGGACCTGGAGAGATGGCTCAGGGAGTAAGAGTGCTTGATGTTCTTGAAGAAGATCAGAATGCAGTTTCCATAATCCATATGTGGTGGCTCACAACCACCTCTAGCTCCAGCCCCATGGGATCCAATGTATCTAACAGGTGAAAGCACATGAATTCACAGGTACGTACACACACACACACACACACACACACACACACACACACACAAATTAAAAATAGCAACAACAATAGCAAACTTAAAAGAAACCTCAGAATTCAACTAGAACTCAAATGTAATGCACAATCATAATATTATGTGCGACACAAAGGGTTTTAATACCCCTGACATTTAATTTTATTTGTTTTGTCATGAAGGATTGTTTATGTAGTTAGTGGCATTAGTGTAAAAAAAATACTGTTCCAAATGACTATAAATGTCTTTTATATGTTGGTGAAAAGCTGGCTCAGTATTACAATACGCAATTGGTGCCTTTGCATTTGTACCCATAACATCTCTTCTTAGAGATGAAATTATGTAGGTGCCTCTCAAAATTCTTATCTTAGAGAGAGTCCCATATTTATTATATCCAATAATGACTTCACCGCCATTTTCCTATTATTCTTATGATCAGTGCAACTCAATTTTGAGACACAAGCTTAGTGTTTTTATTCTTCAAATGACCAATGTAATTTCTGGGGCTATAGGAACAGGGTGTTTCCGAATGACTACAGTTTCCACTATGACCAAAGAATATCCTCTCAGGGCATTATAAAAGCTGTAATTTCATATCAGAATTCCTATCACTAAACTGCTTGAGTTTGTTCCTACAATTTATGATATCATATGCAGCCTTAAAGGAATCATGATCTTATAATACCCCTTTAGATGTATTATTATTTTTATAGTTTTTTTTTTCTTCTGGTTATGTCTAAAACCGTTCCGCTAGTGGCAGTTGATGGAAGAGCAGATTGTGTGGTAACCTCTCCAGTGAGTTTAGCAATTTAAAAGACAACTGTATCAAAAATACATTTCTACAGCTAGCAATTCATGCAAAATAAAGTGCAAAATTTCCAAAGTTCTAACTTGAAAGGAAATTCAGAGTTCTCGACTGCTTTTCAAGTACATACCCTTAAATGAAGGTAATTGCCAGGTAATGGATTTAAAAAGCACTAAGTAGTTTTCAATGCATTGTGTTCCTTCATTAAATTATACTAACCAAGGATACTAGATAGAGACATACAGATGTGAATTTTTATTTTAGAAACTTTATTCTGGAAACATGACCTGTCTTCTCTATTCACTTGTGGACCCATGAAAGTGTCATCTTTAATGCTGTTTTCACACACACTAGGCATTCATTTTTAACTCTAAAAATCAAGGGCAATAAAAACAGGCTTTTAAAAATTTCTTCCATTTCTTTTCTTCTTTTGTTTCATATTGAACTAGGATTTTACTTATGTAAAAATTCTTATATATTATGGTGGATTTCAATCATACTTGGCCCATCTCTTTATGAGAGTCAATTACTAATGTTAGCAATCACCAAACATTGCCAAGTACATACTCATGAAAAGTTGCCTCCGGTTGAGAATCACTGCAAAAATCCATCCAGCTTTATCTAATAAGTTATGTAATTAACCATTTGCTTCCACTCTAAAAGGAGTGCTGTCAGTAAACTATATTTTCAGTCTTGGTGGTTTATGTTTACACATGCATATCTCTATTCCTCTATGTATATCAAGATGCTATAGGCACAGTTATAAGGGGATTTATACCCTCTCCATTAGTTCTTAACCAATGTACAAATATTCTAAAAATAAGTTTATAAAGTTGTGTGCTACCAAGATATAGATTTGAATAATTCATGTCCTTGTAAACATCAATCTATATGTATTTTTATTAGATATTATATTTACATTTCAGATTTTATCCCCTTACCCCACTCCCTGCTTTACCCAGGACCTCCATATCCCATCCTCCCTCCTCCTGCTTCTATGAGGATGTGTCCCCACCTACCCCCACCACTCCCACCTCCCCACCCTCAAATTTCCCCCACTCGGTTTTCGTCCTTCATGGGACCAAGAATCTCCTCTCCCACCTGTGCCCAACAAGGCCATCCTCCCCTA
>JANHMN010000001.1:8058950-8091734 GCA_030674055.1 Rhabdomys pumilio
CCCCCCCCCCCCCACTCAGTGTTCAAACTTCATGGGACCAAGGTTCTTCTCTCCCACCTATGCCCTACAAGGCCATCCTCCCCTACATATACAGCTGGAGTCATGGATCCCTTCCTATGTGCTCCCAGGCTGGTGGTTTAGACCCTAGGGAGCTTTGGTTGATTGGTATTGTTGCTCTCCTCGTGAGGCCACAAAGGCTTTCAGCTCCTTCAGTTTTCTCTCTAACTCCTCCACTGGGAACCTGTTGATCAGAACAATGGTTAGTTGTGATCCTCCACCTCTGAATGTGTCAGACTCTGGCAGACCTCTAAGGAGACAGCTATATCAGGCTCTTGTCAGCATGAACTTCCTGACATCCACATTAGCGTCTACCTTTCATGACTGCAAATGGGATGAATACACAGGTGGAACAGTCTCCAGACAGCCCCTCTTTCAGTCTCCATCCCACACTCCCCTGAGGATTCTGTCACTCCCTCCAAGTAGGATCTAGGCACCCACACTTGGTCCTCCTTCCTCACGAGCTCCATGTGGTCTGTAATCTTGAATCTTGGCTTTTTCAAGCTTTTGGGCTAACATCCACTTGTCAGTGAGTAAATACCATGTGTGTTCTTTTGTGATTGGGTTACCTCACTCAGGATTCTATTTTCTAGTTCCATCCATTTACATAAGAATTTCTTGAATTCATTATTTTTTTTTAATTTAAAACACTTTATTTATCAATATTTGTATAAACACATACATGCATACATATATACATACACATATAAATGATAATCAAACAATAAAATGCATCCAAAAAGTATGGGGGGGGGGTTTGGGAAGAGTGGGAGGAAGGAGAGAAAGGGGAAAGTTAGTGTTCATATATGAAATTCTCAAAAAGGAATCCAGTTTTTCAAAATGTTCAACAGACCAACCAACACTTCACAATATGAAAGCAAATATGACCTACAACCATGTAGAAGGACACCTCAACTCACTACAAACTTTGAAGTTCAAAATAAGATCAATAAAAAATTATTTCACCCAGCATACTAACACAAACCACAATAAAGTTTTATAATTCAAAGTATTTCTGAGAACAAGAAAATAGATTGTCAGGAACTAAGTCAGCAGAACCAGGGGTACACTGTGTGTTAATTTTTTTTTGTTTGTTTGTTTTTTTATCAAATCATAATTTTTACTTTTTAACACAGGGGTTATAAACACAAAAATGCAGAATGTGGGGAAGGGGATGACACAGGAACATAGATGTTCAGGGGGAGTACAGATATCTTTCAGAACAGAGTATCATCTGGGTGAAGGTTTAGGGGTCAGATCACTATGACTCTTCCTATGATTCCCTTGTCATAATCTAATTTAGTACTATCTGCCAAAGGCTGCCTATTTACAAGGTTTATGACTACTCAGGTTAGTAGTTTTCAACAAAAGCTGCCTGTTTACAATAGTTTATAGCCCTCTGTTTCAGTGTTTTTCCATAGAGACCCAAGTCTTTGTGTTAGCAGGCATATATGTCCAGCCTATTGCTGATTTTAGGCTTATGACTGATTTTAGGTTTTCAGTGTATAAGTAGGGCTGTCCCTGACATCTCCTCCCTTCTCCAAGTATAGAAGGGCTGTGGCGATTCTAATCTTGCCAAGGTGGGGATAGATGCCTGACTTCCAGTAATTAAAGGGGACATTGTAATGGCTCCAGTCCTCCTGTCGTTGTCCAGTGAGGCATAAGGGCCATACCCGTCCCGATGTCTTTTTCCTGGAGAGGGGATATTTTTGACATCTACCTCTATGCAGTCAGGCTTGTCCCTCAGGGAACCCAGAAACATATTTTTAACTTTTATTTATATTCCCGTGCAGTGCTTAGCCTCGCAGCCTCAGCAAGAATTCAGATCGCCAGACAGAGGGAGTTCTGGGTGGCCCCTCTCTGCTTGGTCTAGGGGTGGAAGCCTCCTCTTTTAGGATGGGTGGAGATGGAACTTAGGAACACCCTGGATAGAGAAACAACCTCATCTAGACTCTCGTAGTCCTCCAAAGCTAACATATGATAATGTATCTGAATAGATTTTGCTATCAGATTATCTGTCTGTTGTTTCACAAAGTTAGTCAGCCTATTGAAGGCTCAGGGACCAAAGGAAATAAGCAAAAATAACCCAATTAATAATCCCAAGATGGAAGGAAGTATGGTTAACAATCATGGAGAGGTTGAAGATCAATTCTTATACAAGCTCTCCTTTTTCTCTTTCTTTCTCTGTCTTTTCTCCAGACCATCTCTGGCCTTTTTCATGTTCTCTTTAATCATCCCTGTTTTGTCTATGTAAAAGCAGCATTCTTCTTTAAGGGCTGTACACAGACTAGAGCTATTTACAGTCTTTTCTATTGTAAAAGAGAAAATCAGATCCAATAAAGTCCTTTGGAATTTTGGGGGATCGCATCAAACAGCGAAATGAGGGATTTCTTCAGATTAGTGATGTCAATCTACAGCTGTTTGATGTCCTTGTCAAAGGCCCATTGGAGGTCTGAGTAGTATAAGTCCAGAGGCCAGCATCAGGATTAGAACTCCTAATGGCAGACATCACAGGTGATTAATTTTTACCTGGAAGAGAAAAAAGAAAGGAATTCTCAGGGAAACTTCTCTTCCCTGGATGACAATTGTTATTCATCTTACTTATAATTGGGCCTGGTTTTGGGGAGATATCTATTTAATTCATTAATCCTTTTGGTGGCCATTTAGTTGTGCCTTCTGTGGTATTAAACAGTCATATCAATCCTTGGCCCCATATAGGAACTGGGTCCTGGCCATTCCATTTAAGGGTACAAAGGTCCTTCCACATAGTTGTGACATAGTTTTTGTTGGTCTCAGCGACGCCAGAGGCAATCAGCGGCAGATTTGCTGTGAGTTTTCAGTTTTAGAAAGTTAAGAGTAAACAAGGCATGCTCCTTCCACCCTCAAAGAGTCATAAAGGCACTATTTAAAGAAATATAATTCATTATTAATAGTCTCTTTTATCAAAGGACTATTATAAAACAGCCAACAGTTAATCAATCTATATAATGTATCAATTAGTGAGAGCTTCTTCTACTTTTTGTAAAATTACTCCTCTTTTGTCAATTAATTGTTGAAGGAAATTAAGATTTGCATCTCTCTTAAGATTATTAAACAGAGACATAAATTCTTTTGTGAAGAGCTTAAAATAAGATCTTAACCAATAAGCATCTCCTGGAAACTTTTGAAAATCATTTGAAATAAGTAAACTATCTTTCTTTCCTTTGTTTTTTGTTTTTGTTTTTTTCTTTTTTGCCAGACCAATTATCTGTTATTTCTTTTTTATTGAATATTTTACATATTTACCTTTCACTATTATTTCCTCTTCCTTTCTCCCCCCAAACCCTTTCTCATACCTCCTCTTCCAATTTTTATGAGGATGTGCTCCCATCATTCTCCCAATCCCACCTCCCTGCTCTCACATTCCCCAACACTAAGGATTCAAACTTTCGGGGACCATGGCCCTCCACTTCTACTGTTGCCTAATGAGGATACCCTCAGTTACCTATACCAGTGGAGCCATGGGTTCCTCCCTTTATGTTCTTAGGCTGGAATTTTAGTCCCTGGGAGCTCTGGTTGAGTATTTTACTACTCCTTCTAAAATAAAACCAAAGCACCCACATGTGTCTACGCATTGTGTCTTAGGTATTGCAAGCTTTTGGGCTAATATCCACTTATCAGTGAGTGCATGCCATGTATGTTCTTTTGTGATTGGGTTATCTCACTCAGGATGATATTCTCAAGTTCCATCCATTTGCCTAAGAATTTCATGAACTCATTGTTTTTAATAGCTGAGTAGTACTCCATTGTGTAAATATACCACATTTTCTGTATCCATTCCTCTGTTGAAGGACATCTGGGTTCTTTCCAACTTCTGGCTATTATAAATAAGGCTGCTGTGAACATAGTGGAGCATGTGTCCCTGTTGTATGTTGAGACATCTTTTGGGTATATGCCCAGGAGTGGTATAGCTGGATCCTCAGGTAATACTATGTTCAATTTTCTGAGGTACCGCCAGACTGCTTTCCATAGTGGTTGTACCAGCTTACAATCCCACCAACAATGGAGGAGTGTTCCTCTTTCTCCACATCCTCGCCAGCATCTGCTGTCACCTGTGTTTTCAATCTTAGCCATTCTGACTGGTGTGAGGTGAAATCTCAGTGTTGTTTTCATTTGCATTTCCCTGATGACTAGGGATGTTGAACACTTCTTTAGGTGCTTCTCAACCATTCGAGATTCTTCAGTTGAGAATTCTTTGTTCAGCTCTGTACCCCATTTTTAATAGGGTTATTTGATAGTCTAGAGTCTAATTTCTTCAGTTCTTTGTATACCTTGGATATTAGCCCTCTATCAGTTGTAGGATTGGTAAAGATCTTTTCCCAATGCGTTGGTTGCCGTTTTGTCCTATTGACGGTGTCCTTTGCTTTACAGAATCTTTGCAGTTTTATGAGGTCCCATTTGTCAATTCTTGATCTAAGAGCACAAGCCATTGGTGTTCTGTTCAGAAACTTGTCCCCTATGCCCATGTGTTCAAGGCTTTTCCCTATTTTCTCTTCTATTAGTTTCAATGTAGCTGGTTTTATGTGGAGATCCTTGATCCACTTGGAGTTGAGCTTTGTACAAGGAGATAAGTATGGATCAATTTGCATTCTTCTACATGCTGACCTCCAGTTGGACCAGCACCATTTGTTGAAAATGCTGTCTTTTTTCCACTGGATGGTTTTAGCTCCTTTGTCAAAGATCAAGTGACCATAGGTGTGTGGGTTCATTTCTGGGTCTTCAATTCTATTCCATTGATCTTCCTGCCTGTCTCTGTTCCAATACCATGCAGTTTTTATCACTATTGCTCTATAGTATAGCTTGAAATCAGGGATGGTAATTCCCCCAGAAGTTCTTTTATCACTGAGAGTAGTTTTCGCTATCCTGGGTTTTTTGTTATTCCAAATAAATTTTAGAATTGCTCTTTCTATCTCTATGAAGAATTGAGTAGGAATTTTGATGGGAATTGCATTAAATCTGTAGATTGCTTTCGGCAATATGGCCATTTTTACTATATTAATCCTGCCAATCCAGGAGCATGGGAGATCTTTCCATCTTCTGAGATCTGTTTCGATTTCTTTCTTCAGGGGCTTGAAGTTTTTGTCATACAGGTCTTTTACTTGCTTGGTTAGATTCACACCAAGGTATTTTATATTATTTGTGACTATAGTAAAGGGTGTCGATTCCATAATTTCTTTCTCAGCCAGTTTATCTTTTGAGTAGAGGAAGGCTACTGATTTGTTTGAATTAATTTTATACCCAGCCACTTTACTAAAGTTGTTTATTAGGTTTAGGAGTTCTCTGGTGGAAGTTTTAGGGTCACTTAAGTATACTATCATATCATCTGCAAATAGTGAAATTTTGACTTCTTCCTTTCCAATTTGTATCCCTTTGACCTCCTTTTGTTGCCTAATTGCTCTGGCTAGGACTTCCAGTACTATATTGAATATGTAGGGTGAGAGTGGGCAGCCTTGTCTAGTCCCTGATCTTAGTGGGATTGCTTCAAGTTTCTCTCCATTTAATTTGATATTGGCTAATGGTTTGCTGTATATTGCTTTTACTATGTTTAGGTATGGGCCTTGAATTCCTGATCTTTCTAAGACTTTTAACATGAAGGGATGTTGAATTTTGTCAAATGCTTTCTCAGCATCTAGTGAGATGATCACGTGTTTTTTTTCCTTTGAGTTTATTTATATAGTGAATTACACTGATGGATTTCCAAATATTGAACCATCCTTGCATTCCTGGGATAAAGCCTACTTGATCATGGTGGATGACTGTTTTGATGTGTTCTTAGATTCAATTTGCAAGAATTTTATTGAGTATTGTTGCATAGATATTCATAAGAGAGATTGGTCTGTAGTTCTATTTCTTTGTTGGGTCTTTGAGAGGTTTAGATATGAGCGTGATTGTAGCTTCATAGTATGAATTGGGTAGGGTTCCTTCTGTTTCTATTCTGTGGAATAGTTTGAAGAGAATTGGTATTAGGTCTTCCTTGAAGGTCTGATAGAATTTTGCACTAAAGCAGTCTGGTCCCGGACTTTTATTTGGTGGGAAGCCTTTTAATGACTGCTTCTATTTCTTTAGGGGTTATGGGACTGTCTAGATGATTTATCTACTCCTGATTTAATTTTGGTACCTGTTATCGGTCTAGAAAATTGTCCATTTCATCCAGATTTTCCAATTTTGTTGAGTATAGGACTTTGTAGTAGGATCTGATGATTTTTTTTTAATTTCCTCAGTTGCTATTGTTATGTCTCCCTTTTCAAGAGTTCTGAATTTATTAATTTGAATACTGTCTCTGTGCCCTTTGGTTAGTTTGGCCAAGGATTTATCTATCTTGTTGATTTTCTCAAAGAACCAGCTCCCGGTTTTGTTGATATTTTGTATAGTTCTTTCTGTTTCTACTTGGTTGTTTTCAGCCCAGAGTTTGATTATTTCCTGCTGTCTACTCCTCTTGGGTGTATTTGCTTCTTTTTGTTCTAAAGCTTTCAGGTGTGCTGTCAAGTTATTAGTGTAGGCTCTCTCCAGTTTCTTTTTGTAGGCACTTAAAGCTATGAGTTTTCCTCTTAGTACTGCTTTCATGGAGTCACACAAGTTTTGGTATGACGTGTCCTTATTTTCATTAAATTCTAAAATGTCTTTCATTTCTTTATTTCTTCCTTGACCAAGTCATCATTGAGTAGAGCATTGTTCAGTTTCCATGTGTATGTGAGATTTCCATTGTTTTTGTCATTATCAAAGACCAGCCTTAGTCCACGGTGATCTGATAGGGTGCAAGGGATTATTTCAATCTTTTTGTATCTGT
The DNA here is from genome assembly GCA_030674055.1 of Rhabdomys pumilio. Taxonomy (NCBI): domain Eukaryota; kingdom Metazoa; phylum Chordata; class Mammalia; order Rodentia; family Muridae; genus Rhabdomys; species Rhabdomys pumilio. The sequence goes on from JANHMN010000001.1 coordinate 8,065,834, forward strand.
TAAGGCCTGTTTTGTGAGCAGTTATATGATCTGTTTTGGAGAAGGTACCATGAAGTGCTGAGAAAAAGGTAATTCTTCTGTTTCAGGATGAAATGTTCTATAGGTAACTGTTAAATCCATTCGGTTCATAACTTCTGTTAGTTTCATTGTGCCTCTGTCTAGTTTCTGTTTTTATGCTCTATCCATTGGTGAGAGTGGGGTCTTGAAATTCCCCACTATTATTTTGTGACGTGTAATGTATGGTTTGAGCTTTAGTAAAGTTTCTTTTATGTATGTTGGTGCCCTTGCAGTTGTGGCATAGATGTTCAGAATTGAGAGTTCATCTTGGTTGATTTTTCCTTTGATGAATATGAAGTGTCCTTCCTTATCTTTTGTGATTACTTTTGGTTGAAAGTAGATTTGATTTGATTAGAATTGCTACTCCAGTTTGTTTCTTGGGACCATTTGCTTGGCAGATTTTTTTCCATCCTTTTACTCTCAAGTAGTGTCTGTCTTTTTTACTGAGGTGAATTTCCTGTATGCAGCAAAATTCTGGGTACTGTTTATGTTTCCAGTCAGATAGTCTACATCTTTTTATTGGAGAATTGAATCCACTGATATTAAGAGATATTAAAGAAAATGATTGTTGCTTTCTCTTATTTTTGTTATTAGAGATAGAATTATGTTTGTGTAACTATCTTCTTTTGGGGTTGTTGGAAGATTACTTCCTTGCTTTTTCTAGGTTGTAGCTTCCCTCCTTGTGTTAGAGTTTTCCATCAATTATCCTTTGAAGTGCTGAATTTGTGGGAAAATATTGTGTAAATTTGGTTTTGTCATGGAATACCTTGGTTTCTTCATCAATAGTGATTGTGAGTTTTGTTGGGTATAGTAATCTGGGCTGGCATTTGTGTTCTCTTAGGTTCTGTATGACATCAGTCCAGGATCTTCTGGCTTTTATAGTCTCTGGTGAGAAGTCTGGTATAATTTTTATAGGTCTGCCTTTATATGTTACTTTACCAATTTTCCTTACTGCATTTAGTATTTTTCTTTGTTTTGTACATTTGATTATTTGATTATTATGTGATAGGAGGTATTTCTTTTTTGGTCTAGTCTATTTGGGGTTCTGTAGGCTTCTTGTATATTCATAGATATCTCTTTCTTTACGCTAGGAAAGTTTTCCTCTATAATTTTATTGAAGATATTTACTGGCCCTTTAAGTTGGGAATCTTCACCCTCATCTATACCTATTATCCTTAGGTTTGGCCTTCTCATTGTGTCCTAGATTTTCTGGATATTTTAGGTTAGGAACTTTTTGCATTTTTCATTTTCTTTGACAGTTGTGTCAATGTTTTCCATGGTATCTTCTGCACATGAGATTCTTTTATCTCTTGTATTCTGTTGGTGATGCTTGTGTCTATGACTCCTGATATCTTTCTTAGGTTTTCTATCTCCAGGGTAGTCTCCCTTTGAGATTTCTTTATTGTTTCTACTTCCATTTTTAGATCCTGGACGGTTTCGTTTAATTCCTTCACCTGTTTGGTTGTGATTTCTTGCAATTCTTTAAGGAATTTTTGTGTTTCCTATTTAAGGGCTTCTACCTGTTTACCTGTGTTCTCCTGTAATTCTTTAAGGGAGTTATTTATGTCCTTCTTAAAGTCCTCTATCATCATCATGAAAAGTGATTTTAATTTTGAATCCTGCTTTTCCGGTGTGAATGGGTGTCCAGGACTTGCTATGGTGGGAGAACTGGGTTCTGAAGGTGCCAAATAACTTTAATTTCTGTTGTTTATGTTCTTGTTCTTGCCTTTCACCATCTGGTTAACTCTAGAGCTACCTGCACTCACTGTCACTGACTGGAGACTTTTTTTTTTCAGTTATCTTGCTTGTGTCAGAACTCCTCAGGGTTCAAATGTCTCTGTGATCCTATGATCCTGAGCTCCAGCTGCTCTGAGTGCAGTGGCTCCTCTAGGATGTCTCAAGATATGTTGTCTCCATGGTTAGCAGATCAACTTGTTGTCCACTGCTCTGGGTGTAGTGTCTCCTCTATGATGTCTCAGTATATGGTGTCTTCATGGGAGCAGACCAGCTAGGTGTCCACTGTTCTGAGTGCAGTGGCTCCTCTAGGATGTTTCAGGATATGGTGTCTTCACAGAAGCAGACCAGCTATGTGTCTGCCCAGCCACAAGGACCAAGCGAGGGCCAATCTATATGTCTGAATGATGTCCCAGTCTATATGCACATGTATAACCCTCAAACTACAAAGAGCATACAACTGAATAAATAAATGAGAACACACAGTGAAGTGAAACTTAAGAGCAAATGGCTGGAAAATGCATGAAATATATTCAGCAACATTAGTCATTTGTGGAATGGTTATCAGTAAGAAAACAAACAAACAAACAAACAAAAACAATACAAGCAAACATTCAGGTAAAAGGAAATCCTCATTTACTGTTTTTATGATTACAAATGGGTCCAATTACAATGGGGGAATATATGAACATAATTTTGTTAGTTGAATTTTTTTTTCATATGAAATAATACTGATCATGTTTCTCCTCACTCTACTTCTCCCAGATAATTCTGAAGTTCCCAAACACCCAAAAGCAAATCGTTTCTTCAATTCTCTCCTTGGAAAGCAAATGATGGGATTTTAAAATGTTTTTCTTAAAATCCAATGTAGAGCTACACTCTTATCCAGCTATGAAACTTTTGGTTACATGTTGGCAGAATGAAAATAAGCATAGAGCAGAAATGCCTGCATGTGATGTTATCATATCACTCTTCAAAGTTATAGAGTCTACCTTCCTACTCATCAGGAGAAAATGTAATCTATATACACAATAGGCTGCTTAGTCACAATGAGGGATCATATCATTTTCAACAAGATGGTTATGTTAAGTAAAGTATGCCAGGCTTTATATATATATATATATATATATATATATATATATATATATATGTACATATTTATTATTTGTTCTCTTGCATGTGTAGAATCCAAATTTTAAAATTCAGGCATGATAGTAGATGATAAACATTTAGAATTGGGCCACCAAGAAGAAGTTTGGTGAATAAAAGATTGTAAGGAGAAAAGATATGATCAAAGTATTATATAAATATATTATGTACCTGTATGAAGTATCATCAGAAAACTCGTGTATTTCGCATGAATAATATATACTAGGAAAAAAGAGGAAAAGAAAAATAGTTTTTCATGAAGTAAATGTGGTTTTTGTGTAAATTAAATTTCTTTTATGATTTTTTACTTTATCTTTTAAATTTTATGTTCATGAATGTTGTACCTGCATGTATATCTGTGTGTCAGATGAATTTACAGGCCAGAGAGGGTATCTTAGTCTTTGGACTTACAAATGATTGTAAGCCTCCCTATAGATAATAAGAATTGAATCCATGTTCTTAACCACTGAGCCATCCCTTTTATTATATACTGAAAAATTTAAGAATATAACTTTTATGTAAGAAGAATTATGAACAAATTCTACTGTAATTATAAAACCTACATAAATTAATGTTAATAAATATCAGTAAATATTTTAAGATAAATTTGATTACCCTTTTATTATTTGTCTCTGCTTGTATTATTTACTATATTTCTTTCCATTTTCTTTTATTATCTGACAGTTTTGACATCCATGGAGTAAATTTCAGTCATTTTTCACCTCTATCACCCTATCTCTTATACCTTCCCTATTTTGATGAAGCTTTCTGTTCATCCAAAGTCCTTGTCCTACATTGAATTCTCTAATGTTACTCATTTGCTTTTTTTGCTAGCAGGGAACAGGGGTAAGAGGTTACTTATTAGAGAATGGGATACTTTACATTAGAAACACCAAACAAGAAAATGTTTAAACTAAATATAAATAGGATAGATATTATAAATAATTTGATAAAAGTAGGAAGTCTCATGGCTTTCATATGTATAGTTACTTTCATCCAATAATAAAACTGGATTTTTCTTCAGTTTTCTACCTTTAAAGTTAACAATACTAACAGATAATGTCATGACAACCTACTATACTGACTACCACATTGTTAGCCTACAATCTCCATCACTTTACTTATATTTCTTACCACAATGTCTTTATTACAGACTTAAAATCACAATGTAATATTTCCTTTGTCATCAGTACTTATGTCCTTTTAACAGAGTAAGTACATAAATATTACCCTATATATTTTCTAGTATATGCTGTCCCTGCATTGATTCTCTGAACCTTTCTCTTATTTTCTGAATTTTAGTTCTCATGAGAAGATTTTGCAGGAAAGCTCGAGCTTTATCCTTTCACAGAATTTCAGCTGCTTAGCTTGCTTGCAATGCCATTAAAGTAATTGTTTTGCCCAAGTAGAATAATATTTGAGCTAAATATGCTAGTTTACTACTGCTATCTTCTGGTTGTATCAGCCTTTTAGGAATTTAATTTCATCTGAGACTAGATAACCTAGGACTCCAGATCCTTAAAACTTAGTCTCTGAAGTACTGCTATAGCCAAGAGCTACTAGATTCTAAATTGGATTTTTGTGTTCACTTAGAGAACACATAGTAAATTGGTTTCCTTGAATATCAGTTCTATGATAATTTTTCTAAATTCTATTGAAAATGGGATATTTAAAATGTTGTCCTAAAACACAGTTTCAAATTCTTTTTGGGGGGCAGTAAAGTTTTTTGTAGAGTTACAGCATCATATCTGACAAACATGGTAGGATATTCCTTTTCTTACTTTCTCAAATGAAGGTTTTTGTAATTTCAATTCATGACTAAGCAATTACTTTCAGCATTATGTTTATGATGAAAATGCTTTTAGTCACATCCAGCTAAATTTAGAAAGTTAATCATAAGAATACAGAAGTATTGAAAAATATATATGATCTGATATATTATTGTCCTTAAACTATATATTAAGATGCTCCAATAGATAAAAAAGCATGAATCGCCACAAGTTAAACTGTTATTCTCCTCTTTATATCTCTTTTACTGAGCTTCAGTAGAACTTTGGAATTATGAACTCTCAATTTCCGTCACTCATCCATTTAATATAAATTGTATTTCAACAGGAAACACAAAGCCTACATTCCTGAAAACATCTCCAATAGCACCTCAACTTTGCTCATCTCATGTCTCTCCTGTTCTGGTAAAGCATTTCTGTCACTGTTCAGGATACTTTGGAAATGAAAGGATTCATCTGAACATTTTGAAAACGTATTTTAAAGTTTTGTTTTATAGAGGCTTAGCAACTGTTTTTGTGTCTATTTGCATTCACAAAAATGAAATATGTGAACCTGTTTTTACTTTAATTACTATTATCATCACATATAATTACAATCCTAAATCTTGAATCAATGACATTTTGAAAGACCATTAATTGCTTTCCTCAATGACATGGCATGTTGAAGAGACTGCTGGGCCTGTGACAACTTTGTGACTACAGGAAGCCTAAGAATGTAAAGGTCATTTGAAAAACTCCCCTGAGGTGTATTCACCACTGCTATTTCCTGTCATAGAGCAGATTCTCTGTTGATCCCCTACTCATGTCCTCGGTCACCACCCAGACCATCTCAATTCAGTGCAGTTTAGTCAGTTGAGTTGAGTTGAGTTGAGTTGAGTTCAGTGAGTCACTGCAGTGGAGTTGAGTTCATGAAGTTCTGTGCAGGTCAGAAGACAGTGTTGAAACCAGAGAATAAGGAACGAGAAGATTAGAACAGATTGCCAGAGTTAGTTTGAGTTCAAACAGAGAAATTCATTTAGAAGCTGAGAGAAGCCAGTATAAATCGGTCAGCTTGGAGAGGAGTTTGAGTTAGAATAGCTTAGTTTAATGAGCCAGCCAGAGGTCAGAAAGAACTAGAAAGGGTAAGTTTAGTGGCCATTCTTGGTTGTCAACTTGACTATATCTGGAATGAATTACAATCCAGAATTAGAGGGCACACTTGTGATCCAGATCTTGAGGCTGGAAGACACAAGTTTCTGACCCAGATCTTGGCATGGAGATCTTGAGGCATAGTGGCCTTCAAAAGCTTAGACCCAGGCAAGGTAGTACACACCTTTAATCCCAAGAGACTGAGGCAAGCAGACTTGTGACTCAAGAGAACCGTGACTAATACAGTGAGCTTATTTAGCAGTAATCCTCCAGTATGACAATTACATCTGGTGAATAAAAAGTACTTTTACAATCATAGAATAAAAATGTGGAAATAAAATAAATTGCATATTCATGATACGCAATCTCATATTCACTTTTGACGTGCTCCAATATTTCTATTGGATTGCTTACTAAACATACTTAAATTATTAAAAGCTGTCTCTACTTTCAAGTATCTCTCTGTCTCAAAATTTTTTGTCTTGATCTCTTAACTTTCCTTTATTAACTTTTAAATTGTGGTGCATGCATGCCCCCCCCCCTCTGTGTGTGTGTGTGTGTGTGTGTGTGTGTGTGTGTGTGTGTGTGTGTATAAACATGAATGGTGTATTAGTCAGGGTATTTTAGAGTCACAGAACTTATGGAATGTCTCTCTATATTAAGGGAATTTATTGTGATGACTTATAGTCTGTATTCCAACTAGCCCAACAATGGGCAGCTGTGGAGGGGAAGTTCATTAATCTAGCAGTTGTTTAGTTCCACAAGACTAGTTATTTAAGCTGCTCTTCTGTAGAAGTAGGTTTCAACAGGTGTACTGGCAAGTATGTGCAAGTAGTCAGAAAAGAGTGAATCTTTCTTCTTCCAATGTCCTTACTGTGGGCCTCTAGCTGAAGGTGTGGCCCAGATTAAAGGTGTGTACCACTACCTGGATCTAAAACTTGCTTTGTTCCAGGCTGACCTTGAACTCAAAGATCTGCTTAACTCAGTCTCTGGGAAACAAAAGCACGTACTATGTTGCCTGAGCCTACGTTTTTCTGGCCACTCTGCCTCAAGATCTGAATGCCAAGATCCAGGTCAGAAACCTGTCTTTCAGTCTCAAGATATGGATCACAAGTATGCCCTCTATCTCTGAATTGTAGTTCATTCCAGATGTTATCAAGTTGACAAGCAGCAGTAGCCAATCACACATGGGTACATGCACAGTTCAGAAGAGAAAATAAGGTCCATTGTAGATAGAATTATAGGCAATTATGAGATTTTGAATTGCTATCAACTAGATACTAGGAACCGAATTCTGGTCCTTTGTACAAGGAATAAGTGTTATGAACCTTTGACACATCTTTCTAGCCCCATCTTTATTTTTAATATGCATTCTTTTTTAATTCCTTTCTTTACTTTTAAAGAAAGAGTGACAAACTATCTAGACCATATATTGAATTCTTACTGAATCTAAATACTGCGTCATATAGGTGGACCATATATGTAAGTAAATAGCAGTATTAGTTATAACTATGTTCATAAATATTTCATGGGTAGATTATAATGAAATGCAGTAAATTTATAAACATAATTTTTAAATTCTTAGAAAACAAATCTATAGCTAACATGATTATTTACATTTATGTTATTAGAAAGAAAAAAATTTAAGTTTCCTAATTTGATGTTTACAAAAGTCAGCAGGAATCTATGTGTAAGTTATGGTAAAAAAATCTATCTGACTTTTCTTTCTGAACCTACTATGCATTCTTATTTCTCAATTCTTTTCTCAGATACAAACTGTGTCTTGAGGTTTAAATCATCCTGTCTTACATCATAACACCACACTGAAGGGGTACAGTCATTTGTTAACTGAAAAAAATATTTATTGAACATCTTGGTATCTGGGTGCCAAAGAATACATAGTTTGGTTATACATATTCTTTGCACTGAATTAATGTTTGTCAATAAATATTAAACATTAAATAGAAACAGATAAAGATGATTATAATGCCAGAAATGGTGAAATAGATAGAGTTTTGACACATATGCAGGAGAGAATCAAAGTTTCTTTGGTTCATGAAAGCTGCTCTGAGAACAAGATCAAGACATGGTGATCTGAAGGATCTGAAAGTTACATGTATTAATGTCTTCAAGTCATCCCTTATGTGAGGGTTAAGAGATGATGCCTTATTGAATCTAGTCTCTTTGAAGATAATTATAGCTTGCACTTTAGAAAAATGATTGAGAGATAACAGCAATGGGATCTGAAAAAAAGAAATTAAAAAACATTCTAAGGACTGAACAAGGGGAAAATACGATACTGACAATGGGACTGCCAGACTTCCTAGTACCCAGCTTCCTTAAACCTCACAATTTAAGTACTACTGTCCATCTGTTCTGTCTCAGTGAACTGTTTTCTCCCATTTCACTCTGAATCTGCCTTGTAAACTACCTAGTATTTACTATCCACATTTAACATCCTGCACCTATTAGTAATCTTTTCTTGTTTTGATTTTCCTCCAAAATTAACATCAACATAGTTGAGTGTCACCAGGACAACTACATGTGTGTCACATCAGGAGAATATTGTGCTTCTTTTGTCCTTCTGACTGATTTCACTGTGTTCAAATTTAAATATTCACTCAATATAAACTGTAGTCTTTTTGCTAACAACAGCATAATTTTCTTCAAGATTAATCAGGGATCTCTGAGTTACTAAATACAACTGAACCTCCCTATCAGTTCAATGCTACTCGGACTCCACCTTAGAATTGCTCTCTAACCTCTTTTGTCAAATGTAAGAACTGAGCAGGGGGATAAATCATGCGATACTGGGGCAGTGAGACTATCAGGCTTCCTAGTACTCAGCGTCCTTAAACGTCACAATTTTAGTACTACTATCGCTAGCCTTTACACTTAAGATTTCTTATTCCTGCATCCTTTCCCCATTGATTCAAGTCTTGACATTACTAGTGCCTTAGCATCTATACCTACATTTCTTTCCTGATCACCTCAAATAAGCAAGAACACATATTTTTCTCAAGTACTGCTCTTCTGTACCGTTCTGCAGACACCTCTGGGCAAATTATGTTTTCTTTTCAGGTAGATTGAATATAGAGTCATGTATATACCACTCAAATGAGTCTACCCCTCATCCTTACTCCTAGTCTCTTGTATTTTTATGTCTCTCTGTCCTATGTTATCTACAAATTGTTCAATGATTGAATTAATTGGCATCTCTTCCACTCACTGCTTTGTGTCAGCAACCCAAAATATGGTCCTGGGTCACAATAGGAACTTTTAGTGAAAGATTCACTGTCATTTTTTTAATAATTTCTTTTATCTATTTTTTTTACAGTCCAATCATTATTTCCCTCCCAGTCCACCCTACAACAGTTTCTCACCCCATTCTTCCTCTGCCCTGTATCCAAGAAGATGTCCCCAACCACCCTCCCACCCCACTAGGCCTCACCAGTCTCTGGGGCCTCAAGTCTCTCTAAGGTTAAGTGTTTCTTCTCTCACTGAGGCCAGGCCAGGCAATCCTCTGCTGTGTATGTGTTGGGGTCCTCATATCAGCTGGTGTATGCTGCCTGGTTGGTGGCTCAGTGTCTGAGATATCTTGGGGGTTCACATTAGTTGATACTGCTGGTCATATTTTTATACTTTGCTATCTTTCCCAGCAGATAGAAGAGATAATTCTAAGAGTTGGAGCAGGTGTAGTATTTACAATGGAATCTGCCATGTGGTGTATTCTCACTGAAGTTGGAAATGATGGTTAATATTAATACAGAAAAGATAAGGGATCTCAGAAAGGTGAAATATTTATTTACAAAAGATCAAGTGATATTTATTTCATCAAAACCTTACAGGAACTGTGAAAAGATATTTCAGTAGTTAGAAATATTAAGTAGGGAAGGGTAGAGAACATAAAAGAGTGTGACTGTGGACAGCAAGGAAGACACTCTGATCACTGTGGAATTATAATAAAAGCTCACATTTCTCTGAAGTTTATCTCCTGGTTGTTAGCCCCTCAATGTTTATTCCTCCATAATCCATACAGCGAAGCCCTAACTTTCAGTGTTGTGATAACTGTAGGTGGGTACTTGGGAGTAATTAGGTCACATGTGTGGAGACTTCATGGATGGCATCCTTGTACTCTCAAAAGAGGCCTTAGAGAACTGTTTTCTCTCTTTACCCTATGGGCAAAAATCTTTCCGCATAATCTGACCAGCCTGAGCTGTGAGATTATAATTTAGTGCTTAGAAGCCCCCCAGAATTAAGATACACTTTATAGCAACCTGCCCCAGGTAAAATCCACTCCTAATTATACTGCTTAAAACTATGAGCTTGCATTTGTCAACAGAAAGTGCAAAACATCTTTAGAATTTTTTTTTCAGCCTCTGATCTCTTTCTGCCCCAGTTTATACAACTTGACACAGCTAGATGATTAGCCCAGAAGCAAAAATCTGACTGTGCACTTCCCACTGCAGCTGACAACTCTCCGGGTGTACTATTACTAAATGTAAATATTTCATATTCCTTACATTTCAATCATCAGGCACCCTGCTGTCCCTCCCCAAGCTACTCTGGTTCATCTCTCACCTTTCATTTCCTAATCCTGTGTTCTGCAGTCCTAATGGAATATCAACACATCCTCATTCATTCCTTCTGTGGAAACCTGCTATACATTTACCTTGAGTGTGATGTTCCGTCCACCAACTTTCCAGCCTATGTGGCTTCTGGGCTTCTTATACCAGCTTCAGTTGACATTGTTTTATACTGACTGGGTACCAACAGCTCTCTTCACTTCACCATGCTGATTACACAGGTGGTTGCTTCCAACTGACAAGGAGGTTTTAGCACATTAGTCTTTGTTTTCCATTTTGTCCAGGCTGAATTATTGGCAATATGATTTCTATTCCTCACAATCTAGGTTTTTTTCCTCAGAAAGTACTTAGTTGTTATGTAAAAATTAAAAACATATTATATGAAAATGTAATTATATTTAATCACTCCTCCAGGCCTGAATGCTGAAGAAATTTGTAATGCCTTTTATGAATTTTTTAAAAATCACATACTGTTGTCCTGGAAGATATAGGAGAGATGGAATTAATGGGAAGGGAAGGGGACAATGTAACTTTTCTCCAAAATTCTTTCTATGCTGTCCCTGTAGTCAATGTTTTATCAGCAGATCTCAGAAATGACACTTACTAAACTTGTCTTATCAGGTCCAGTTGTCAACAGAAGAAGGCAAGACTACACATGACTAAGTGGTTACCATATTGAGAATGAGACTCCTTTATTGGCAAGCCAGATGATTTAGTGGACAAAATTGCTTGCTGTGCCTTGTCTGACAAGCTGACTTCAATCCTTAGAAAGTACACAAAGAAGGAGAGAACTCACTCCTAGATGTTGCCCACTGACCTCCACATACAAATACATGTGCATATGTGTGTACACATACAAAAACACACAATGAAATGATGTGTATTAAAAAGAATTAGATCAATTTCAAGAAAAGTTTAATGTTAATCTGTTTGCACAGATTTTAACGGCTTCTGGAGCTCTCCTTAAATCTGAGGTTTAACATAGATGAATATTAGGTGTTTTGATACTGTGCTTTTATGGACCCCCCAACTTGAGTGTTATTTCTTCCTACTGTAATGACATATTGGTTTTCCATAGTGCTTATTCTTCTGTAACATGAAAATGAGGAAAGACTGATGCTCCTCCTGACCAGTGCAACGGCAACCATCGACTGTCTTATACGAGGAAGAACAGCATGGGTCCAGAGATCATATCTTTCCAATACTAATTTTTTCATTTAGAATAGATATTAAGTGTTCTGAACCAATCTATAACATAACTGAGAACTATTGAACAAACATCTGTTATGCTTTGAGCTTGAGTAATGACAGCAGATATTGAAAATATGTCAGCCTTCTTAACATTATCATGAACAGAATTCTCAATTAACCTACAGATGTTGTCAATTACAACAAATGCTTTTTCAGGGATGAGAGATGCATGGTCAATCTTAGATATTTCACTGTTGATAAAACTCCAATATGCCATTAGGAAAACACAGGAATATTATGAAATGAATCAAAAATCATCAAAATGTAAACTGATGCCACATGGTCAAACTCAGCAGCGAGAAAGAGCTCTATTACTGGTAAGTGCTCTCATTTCTTTGCTTCTATTTTAGGCACTTGAGTATGTGAGTAGCTGTAACCCATGATTGTCACTAAATATATCTCGTAATTTTTTTCCTCTCCTCTCCTCTCCTCTCCTCTCCTCTCCTCTCCTCTCCTCTCCTCTCCTCTCCTCTCCTCTCCTCTCCTCTCCTCCCCTCCCCTCCCCTCCCCTCTCCTCTCCTCTTCTCTCCTTTCTCTTCTTCTCTCTTCTCTCTTCTTTCCTTTCCTCTCCTTTTCTTGTCCCTTCTCCCTTTCTATATGTGTCTTTCTTTCTGTCTCTCTGTGTGTCTTTCTGTGAGTCTCTCTACCTCCTTCCCTTTTCTCTGTCTTCCCCTTTTATTCCCTCCCTCCCTCTTTTCATCTCTCCCACTCTTCCTTCAAGAAGAGTCTAACAAGCATAATTCTGGTTACAAAGAAACCTGATCTTGAGATCAATGGGATCTGATAAGTGGTGTACTATTCAATATTTTCAATATGCAATATATGTAAAAGATAAAAGTGCTATTTATATATTTTATACTTATATATGTGTTTATACATTTATATTAAAATATTATATTATTTAGTAAATACTGATTATTAAGTCAGTTACAAAAGAAAGGTATAGATTTTAACTACAAATCTTCAGCTTGCTCCCTCTTAGACATTCTATTTCCCACAGTATCAAGGATTTAATATGTTCTATATATCCCACAGTTCTCAGCAGAGTGATCTGCTAATAGATTTTTTTCTTTTTTTTTTTAAATTGGATATTTTATTTACATTTCAGATGCCATCCCCTTTCCCCAATTCCCCTCCCTAGAAAACCCCTATCCCATGCCCTCTTTTCATTTTTGCTTTTATACAATTTTTTAAAAATGTTAATCAAAGGCTTTATAGGTTTGGTAATGCTCAATCAGAAGTGTAACCCAATACCCAACGTAGATATATCAACTATCTTTGACTGGTGGAGACACATAAACATCTGCCTCCATGTCCCCTTCTCTCTTTCTCTCTCCCATCACCTAGCTTCTCCTCTCCTTCTTCTCCTCTTCTCCTTACTCCTTGTCTTCCTCTCACTTTAGCTCCTCCTACATATCATCCTTCCTGTTAAAATAAAACTTTTCTCTCAAAACACAATTAGAGCATAATTATACCAATTTGTACCAGTGAGGTATAAGATAGGATCTGAAATGAAGTCAGAATTTAAATCTAAGTCTAGGTGGCTACAAACTTGAAAAATGCTCTGAAATACAACTCTAAATGGTAACTGTCCTTATGTACCTTCAAAAGCTCAAATTTGAGTAACACTTGGACTTATGCCAGACGTCTCCTTGACATGTATCAGTGAAACTCTGTACCTACACATTCCCAAATAGACAAGCCTTGTGCCCATGTTTTCCTAAGGATGTTAAGACTTCAAACAAACAAACAAACAAACAAACAAACAAACAAACAAACAGGTCAGGACTTTCTCTTAAATTTGAATTGTATGTAGACAATAAATGAATATTTGGCCAAAGATTGATGGCCACCGGTTGAAGTTTGTTACATACTTGTTTCCAAATACTTCATCTTCATTGCCCATCAAAACACACCATGGCTTGTAAAATGTTGACTTCAACATCACTTTTCTTGAGTTTTTTAATTCTGCCTTCTGCAGAGCTTGTGTTAGTTGGCATTTTACGAAAGACTTGAGTGTTTCTAAGGAGCGCCATTGTGAAGCTCAGTCTTATACTCTGCTCTCCTTTTTCTGTGCCTGTTGTCATTGATATCCAGTGAGCACAAAACAAGTTTGAATATAAAATATTATAAAGTAAAAATATTAATTTATAACATGTCACCACTTAAGCTTACGAAGAGATTCTCTATGTAATGGTGTAGAGAAAATAATAGGTTTTGATGAAAGCGCTAAAAGAAATGTGATTTTTTAAAATGTGTTTTAACTGCATGATAGTATTTAGAAAGATAATTCTGCAGGATAACTCAAAGAATAGACATGGTATGTACATAATTTTATTGATTTGTGTATATTGCTTTTAAAAGACAATAATAATGAGTTAGAAGAACTTTGAACAGAGAGTGCCAAAATTTGTGTAGTATTATTTTACTGCAATTCTTAACTACATGTGTCTGAAAGAATTAAATAAATATGTTTGATAAATGCTAAGTATTTGTTTCTCAACTAAAATTCCTCTTATAATTTGAGTATTTGTAAATACTTTATAAATTTTCATTTGACTTTGAATTTTTGTACATTAGCACATGATAAGATCTATTAAGAGGAAAAAATAAAATAATTCAACTACAAACTTAAATAAGTATAAAATGATCAGAAATATATTAAACCACTTCTAAATCTACTAATATTAATGAAATTCAATTTAATTTAAAATTTGACTTTCTATGCCTTTATTATATTTCAACTAAAAATCAACTAGCAGAGTGATCTGCTAATAGATCATAATAAAATAAAATAAAATATATATATATGTATTAGTTGAAATACATACATAATATATATAATATATATGTATATATATATACTAGTTGAAATACATACATATATATACATACATATGTATACGTGTATGTATGTATATATATATATGTGTGTATGTGTATATAATATATATAGTGCTTATGATTCCATGACAACTGTCATCTTTTTTAAAGACATTTATTTATTTTTATTTTTTGTTTATGAGATTTTGCCTGAGTATAAGTTTGTTTTTCTTGCCACAAGGTAGCATTTTCCAGCTTTTCTCCTTATCTTTTGCTCTTGCCTTGTTTCTGCCTCAACTTCCATAGTGTTCCTTAAGGCCAACAATGCATAGTGCAGTTGTCCTCTTTAAGGTTGAACTCTTATCTATCACTTATTTTCTGTAGCTTCTCGGGCCAGGAATCTCTGCTTTTACTAATATTCACTGAAAAGAGGGGCTTTTGAATTAAGATTGAACATATATTTTTGTCTGAGTTTAAGCATAAGAGTTTAAAAGGTAGTTCGAAGCCATGCCAATCTAGCTAAATAACAGTATTGCTTCCTCTGCATCAGGGCCTAGGCTATCTCCTACACAGAGTCTTCAGCCAAGTTTACAGCACCAGACATGGGTTATCTCCTGCAGAGTATAAGGCAATCAGAGAGCAGGTGGTTATCCATATAACAGAAGTGCAACCATGACACAAGCGGGAGTGACCTACATGACAGGTGGGTCTTTGCAGTTTATTGAGTTCACAGGAAGTTATGAGCAGTGTATTGTCTCGTCTAGTATCCTGCATAGCGCCACATAGGACTATGAAAGCTAGCGAGATGCTCCAGGCTGCTTTTTCTGTGTAACTGCAGTGTATAGTCTATTCAAAAATAGAGACTTGTTGTCTAGTTCTGATAGGCAACCAAGAGAAATGACAAAAGCTGATAGTTTTAGGGCATCTAAGACCTAACCAACAACTCCAAGGAATGTATCCCATTCCTAACACTGGTGTTATTGTTTAATATCTTACAGGTTTTAGGTGAAATATTTTCCCAAATTGCAAAGTAGCTCCTTTTATATTCTCTTTCTAATGAATTATACTGCATGGTCCATGGCCACAGGAAATGACAGAGTGGCACAGACAGAAGTGCAGATGTCCTTGCAGAGGTGTGTTCTAAGTGAGTTTGAGGTGGCCATCCTGAAAATCTATGATTTGGATAGGTCTTTTATGATAGATACTTATATAATTCATTTGTCCAAGAGGATCCTTTCTTTTTCTGATGTACCATCCAGGCTTTAAAAAAAATTATGTTAGATTTGACACAAACAAATTTCCGTTGATTCTGACAATTATCACAACATACCTGTGGTTGTTCCTAACCACATTACCAACAATCAAAGAGCTGAGGTCAGAAACTAAGCAAATGGCTCCCAGGCTCACTGGAAATGTCCCAACTTAGCATCCAATATATCCTTCCTCTACAGCCCTCTTGCCTAATCAATTGTCAGTATCACTCTTCAACGCCTCTAAGTGTTTTCTAAACTAACACAGCCTCTTTCCACTGTGGCTTAATTCAAAGTGGTAAAAAGTTTATACACTAACGGATGCTTTTCTTTCCTTCTATGTATTAACACTGAAGCTTCATTTTTCAGTGATGCACAGTTTCCATGTGAGATTAAGGTCTGGTTTTAACTGAGGCTTCATCACTCACAGATTTCCTGGTGTGGCTTTTCCTTGGGAGGTTCAGCCAGCAACTGACCATTACAGATGTGGATGCTTGGAGCCAATTATCAGACTGAGCTCTGGGACCCCAGAGGGGGAGCTGGCAGAGGGACTGGAGGAACAGAAGGGGATTGCAACCTCATAGGAAGAACAACATTGACTGGACTGACAATCCAGTGCCTCCTGGGAGTAAGTCAACAACCAAGGAGTGTACAGGGAGGAATCCATGGCTCCAGATATGCATGTAGCAGAGGATGGCCTTGCCTGACAGCAATGGGAGGGGAGGCCCTTGATCCTGTGGAGGTTGGATGCCCCAGTGTAGTTGAATACTGGAGTGGTGGGGCAGGAGAGGGTGGGTGGGTGAGGGAGCATGCTCATAAAGGCAAAGGGGAGGCGAGAGAGGGCAGATGTGAGATGGGAGGTTATGGAGGAGTGACCTGGAAGTGGATGTCATTTGAGATGTAAATGAATGAAATGATTAATTTTTTTACAAAAGAAGCTATTTTCCTTTATCATAGCCATTCTTTTCTCTCTAATGTCTTTAAATCTTTCCAAATAAATAACAAAACAAAAAACAAACACGTGACTTAGAATCTTCCTTGTAAGAATTGCCCCTAAGGAAAACAAAGTGGGGCATTCCTTTTTATGAGTATAGATGTCTTTCACATGGCTCTGCTTACTATTTCAAACTGAATGTCCCTACAGCTGTAAACACTTGAAAAATAAATAATGCTGTAAGACTGTGTTTAATATTAGCCTTTGTAATATACCATGTATGACTGGAATTTTCTTATTTATTTTTAATTTATGTATTATGGTGGACAGATGTGACAGAGGGCAAATATAAGGTCAGAGAATCATTTCGTGAAGTTGACACTTTCCTTCTACATTTGTGAGGGATTTAGGGTTCAGACAGAGATCTGACTTTCCTGTTAAATATTTTGCCCACCAAGAAATATCTCCGCTTATACGTGGCTTTTAATAATTCTGTAATTCCCTCTCTTTCCATCTTCTCTTATAAATATTCCAAGAAATATTAAAAACTGTAATTTTCTTAGAATATGAATGAATCTATTGCATCCAGCAGTGAGAACCAAGGATGCACTAAATAATTCTTGAAAAGGTCCTACATGTAGAAGATAAGATGACAATTTTCTCAACTAATCCCAAGATATCTCAGGTGGAAGAAATCACACATATTTCGTGTACTTTTTCATCCTCCTATTTTATCTTTCCTTTAGTATAAAATTTGATAGTTTCTCAAAATGTTCTAAATTGGTATCTTTTCAAACTGTAAAATTTTGCAGAGATGAACTCTTTCTTGAATGTTTAAAAGACTTTTTTTTTCTATATCCCAAGTGCAGATAGATGGAACTGTTATCTATAATTGTGAATGCCAATTCCTTCCTTCTCAGGTCTGACACAGGCCATGACTCAATAGCAGGGTTGTGTTGCCGTTCCTAAGCCAACATGCCATGCTGGCTTATGTCAACAGCCTCAAACGTGAAAGTGAATTATAGCCTTGCACTCAATCTCTACGGTCTGCACAGCCATAGCCGGTTTTTCAGAATGTGCAATTTAGAGACTTGGGAACAAGAGACTTATAAAGTTTATTTCTTAAAACTTGTACCAGAGTCAAAGCTGTGAGATTTCAAAATAAAGATTGATATAGAATCAGTTTAAAATACACCTACGGTTTGTGGACAACAGGGTGTTTTTGTTCATAGTCTAAAATTTTGGAAAGGAGTTCAGTCAACTTGTGAAAAATATGTGAATGCCTGAGAAGCATAAAAATAATGCAAAGTTGGATTTCCTCAACTGTAGTCTGCAAGATAAGGACTTAGACATGTAGGTCTGTAGACGAACCTTTCTTGTCATTTGAAGTGACTGAATAACAACCTGCGAAGAGTACTTTTAATGTAAAATCTATAAGAATGTAGAAAAATAAAAGAAAGCATAAATTTCTCCTTTAAATATTTCTCAAAGAAGGATTTTTATATAATATTTATCAAGTATATATTATTAAAGCAATCCAGTATCTTGATGTTAATGTAACCTGTAATATGTAATAATTTTCACTGCACAAATATCACGACTTTTCCATATGAACACATTGGTGCTCAAAGTGTATACTTTAAGCTCAAGTTGGACAATGTGTCAAGAAAATATATTTATTTAATTTATAGTTTTCGAGACTGTAAGTACATGTACAAACAGTTTATATGTCTGGGCTGTGATGAAGATAACCACAACAGAAGCAGACTCAAGAACATGAGATCATGAATTGTGGGCTAGCATTATTCTTTATAAAGACTCAGGCTCCCAGGAATTAGGTAGAGTTCCATAAAAACTGCTTTAATTCTTTCCCAGAGCAGAGCACTCTACAACATATTTCCTCCCACTAGTCACAAGCACTAAAAATACTATGCTGAGAATCTCCCTCATGTTGGACAAACTTTTGAAGAATAGCAGTTCCATTATTTTGGGATATGGTCAAAAACCCCTGAGAGAAGCTTCACCTTTTGCACTAAATATTCATGGTTTATTTGGAAACAGTTCTTCTTATGAAAAGGTATATTAATTCAGATAACTGTCATTATTTAAATTAGGAAAATAGAGTCATACTAATATATTTTAAATTACATAGTATACTCTGTATCTCTCTTTCACTCTTAAACATGATGGTAAATTGTCATACATTATTTCAAGGGCTGTTATTGTGAGAAAATTTTCATTGAAGAAAATAGGTATATTTCTATCCCCAGTAGGCCTCTATATAACCAGAAGAGCATGAGCAGTCAGTGAAAATTAGGTAATATTCCAAGTGATAATAATTGTTATCACAAGAAAAGAGCTAAGAAAATTAAAGAGAAGGTGAGAGGATGCTTTCTATAGGATTTAGAGAAGACTCTTAGGAGAATAGGAATAGAAAGAATGAGTGCTCTGATTGATTGAAAGCATGACATTCCAGTGGTGGGAAGAAACACCTCTAATGAGAAAAAGTGAGTTGGGTTAGAAAAAACAGTAAATCTGCCAAAAGCTGAAACGTAGCGAGTGAAAGAGATAAGGGACTGGATAAGGAAAACCAGGGAGTGGACACTGCAGCGTGTGCAGACCTTAGCCAACACAGATTTGAACGGGTGAAGCAGAGTGGTGTAACTCTTCCTGACGAGATGGGATAAAACAATCTATTCATTTTGGGAAGGGTACCAAGGAAGATCTCTGAAAACTCCTACTGAAATGTAACATGGTGAATCAATGAGTTTATGTGGTTTGAATAGAGGATCATGGGTGACTCAAGGCAAATTAGTTGCCAAAATTCCCACTTCAGCAAAGATGCCAACTCATGAAAACTTTCTCTGGAACTCCTATGCTGATCTGGCAGTGCAATCTGTATCTAACTCTAATTTGTGGAGGAGACTCATGTATCCTTTGATGTTTCAGATTATTGAATCTTACCAGTTTCATAAACTTCTGAGACTTATGAAGCTCTCTTGTCAATGTGGAGAGCTATGTTCAATTCTGACTCCAGAGCTAAGATACCCAGGGATTCAAGTAAAGGTAAGTGAGAAAAGATATGAGAGTTGCTGTCTATTTTGTCAAGAGAATATACATTTGAGAGACAAAAGAAGAAGTAGGAAAATGAAATAAATTATTCAGGCAATCTTACATGAAACTGATGGTAGATTGGTACAGCAGCAAGAAAGAATTATTTTCTGCATAAAAATTCAAGTTTCCCAAAACTTCTGATGATAATATTAAATGTAAGATAGGAATATAAGAATCCCTGAAAACATACACACACATACATACCACACACATACACACATACTCACACACGTACACATAGACACACACCAAACACACACATAGACACACACACATACATATATATATATGTATGTATACAAATATATATATATATATATATATATATATATATATATATATATATATGATTGTGATAGTATGTATATGCTCAGCCCAGCCCAAGCAGTGGCACGATTAGAAGGTGTTGCTCTGTTGGAATAAATGTGGCTTTGTTGGAGGAAATGTGTCACTGTGAGTATGGGCTTTAAGTCCCTCATCCTAGTTGCCTGGAAGCCAGCATTCTGCTAGCAGCCTTCAGATGAAGATGTAGAACTCTCAGCTCCTCTTGCACCATGCCTGCCTACATGCTGCCATGTTCCTGCCTTGATGATACTAGACTGAACCTATGAACTTGTAAGCCATCCCCATCTATCTATCTATCTATCTATCTATCTATCTATCTATCTATCTATCTATCTATCTATTTTCTGTTTGATTAATTATTATTTATTTGTTTGTTTATTAATAAACTTTCCTTGATATTTATTTTGGGAATTTAGTATGTCTCTGGCTTTCATTTCAGCCCCAGATACCTAAGGTGCAAATTTCTACCCAGGGTATAAAGGGAAGAACTTCACAGCTCAATACAGTTCCAGTTTGTATTTGAGGGTCTCAGTATATTTGAAAATATCAGAAGCACATTCTAAGTAGTCATTAAATTTTGACTAACTTGAAGTAAGACTCTTATACTTTTAAGAATTCTGACAGCAAAATATATTACATTTTAGTGGAAAAAATTATCCTTGACATTTTTATTACTACGGCTTCTCATCTGACATTCTTTGCCAAAACAATTTTCCTCCTTGATAGTTGAAATAAAGTTTTTTAATTATTATTATTATAATTATTAATTATTATTATTATTATTTCCAGTCTATATAATTTTACATTGGTAAATAAGACGGTTTCAAACAAATGCATAGACTTGGAAGATTGCTCGTATCAGATGGGATATGGACAATGAGCTGAATGTGACATGATTTCTCAACAAATACAAATAGGAAAATGAGACTTATATTTTTGAAAACTAAAACCATGAAGTTCCCAACACATATATACTAACTTATGTCATTTGCTTTCTTCATTTTAAATTTATATATTAACTCTGTAAGTTATATTCATCTTTAAACATTATTAATTATACAATTTAAAAGTGAGAAATACATGGACAGAAAGCAACAACAGGTCAGATATTTCAACCATTGTCATCATTTTCTGATTGGTGGGTAGTTCTGATACCATGGAAAGTTCAAAGAAGACCTCACATAAACCATAGAACATTTTCTAGGGTACAGATTGCCCAAAATTGCTATACAGGCTATTTCTTTTGAGGAGAGAAGTTCTGTAAGTTCAGCTGGACTGTTGACTTTTGTTTAAAAGAGGGAAGGTAATCTAGCCTGTATAATCCATCTTGTGCAATTTTTATATTAACTGATCCATGGCTGTCAATTAATTCTTGGTTATGTTATTACAAGTACAAATACAAAATTTTAGAGTGGAAAGAATAAAAATTGGGCTCGGAATGATAGTATATCAGCTTGGACAGGAAGTGGCTTTAGTAAAATATCTAAGGATGAGGAACATTCCTGCAATCAGCCCAGGTTAGTGGTTGGGGTTCCAGGACCATCCCTTGACTGCTATCAGTAAGCTCTCATCATCTAAGGGCACACCTCAAGGGAGAAATATCTTTCTTACTGGCATAGAAAAAGACAAATTACATAACCATAAGCAAAGTGGTATTGCATTAAAATTTCAGTTTGCTCACCCAAACAAGATTTGCTGAGTCTTCTGAGAAGCTAGATGTGTTGTTCCTGCTGTTAAATCAAGGAGAAAAAGAAAGAACTGAAGAGAGTACCACTTGAAGGACATCTCTATCAATGACATAAGGTTCTAAGTGCACTCTCCATTCTTAACAATTCCCAGTTTGTGTATGCATCAGCTTAGCTGATGCAGATAGATAGACCTACAGGGTGCTTCTCATTATACACTATATTAGATTTTCATCATCCGTTATTTGGGCATTGGATTGAACTTTTAGAAAATAACTGATTTAAAAATATTTTTATTGTTGAAATTCTATACATTTTTGATTGAGAGCCCAACCTTTAAAGGCTGAGTCATTGATTCTAAAAATATCTCCTTCACTAGACTGATAATATTTCCCTAAAGAATAGAATTGCATATAAGATTTTAAATATTTTATTTATAGTGGAAAGGATATTATTTTTTTAATAAGAATTAATTTTCTACAATAAGTCTGATTAAAGTCAATAAATGAGAAGCCATGCATATAAGTATCAAAGTTAACATAAATATGAATTAGAAACCACATTAAGCATTAAAAATTTGAAAATGGCTCTTTGTTCAAATGTGGCAATATGGAAAAAAGAAAATTCCATGCTTACATAAAATTGAATATAATTATTATCTATCTTCATTTCAATTTCTCAAGCTGTACTTATCACTGCCCAACACAGCTCTCTCCCCACTTCATGTCTCTTTTAATTTTTTTTGCTTATAAAACACTAAATATAAAAGTTATTGTAATTCATATGCATGATATAGATCTACCAACTGGTCCATGGGAACCCACCCACAACCACATCCTCACAAAAGGATGACTCTCCCTCATGAAGTACCTATTCACTGCCAAAAGCTGTCAGTAGGCATGTGTAATGTTGATCTTTGATATTCAATACTATATATATTCAAAAATAGTAAATGTGAATATCTCATTAACAGCAATGAGTCATGTAAGTTTGTATTTAGCAAAGAACTGGCAAAGCATGAATGGTAGATCTTTAGTACAGTGATACAACTAACACAGCTCAAATCTATGAACATCCTCTTTTTTCTAATTTCTTAATAGCCTTGAGAAGCAGATATTACTCTGTAAACTATTTATCTATGAAGCTGAAGAGTCTGAATGCAAAGATGTGGGTTTACCTTTTAGTTTAAGGGCTTTGGAAATACGCAAATAAGATTTTCAGAGACTTATAAATAGCAAAACAGAGTAACATTTCAGATCATTTATATCAAGGCAAAGCCTGGGCCATGATTATTCAAAGGGCAACACTATATATGCCGTAGATGACCTTTCTACCATATATTGATTTACTTTTTTATGTTTCTAAAAATATTTTCATCAGGTGGTCTTATGTATTCTTTATATTCAGCTCAAATAGCTCCCCCCGCCCCGACTGATATCTCTGCTTAATGTTTGGAGCAGATATTGAACCAATCTGGTTACATTCTATATGCCATGATTCCCAAGCCATTAATTATGGTATTTTCAAAAATTTATCCTTCAAATGTGGGTAACTAATGGCCTGTGGGATTTCTTTAGCTAAGAATAGCTATGAATGTGGCCCAAAACAAAACTATACACTTGAAACATCAGAACATCAGTATATGTTTGTAATTTTTGGAAACATGTTGAACATTTTTTGTGTGGTTCTTGGAAATGAACTTCATAGATGACAGTTTTCTCTCACTATACCAAAACTTGGACCTCTGAGTCTAAAATCAAGTGTGTGTTCATCTGTCCAGTATACAAGGTACTTTATAATGTGAATAAATATCAAATGAATGATTGTTGGGTTTATAGGTGAATGAATACATTTATAAGCCTGAAAGCATTTTAAACTAAAAGACTAGTAATTTTGACCCATAAACTAGTTCTTAACACATAAAATCATAGAAATATGACTTTTAGTTTTATAAACAGAGTGAAGGTACATGAATGTACATCTGTGAATATGTTCCAAAAAATAACAATCACTAAATGCTTTTTCAGTGTAAATTTAACTTTATGACAGTGATAACATAAATGAAATATGAATTACAGAACCCATGTATAAAAAATTCATTAATTACTTGTGGGTGTGGTCAAATTTAAAACTATCATTAACTGAGAAAATCCATAAAGAACAAGAAAAATAATGAATTACCTCCAAAAGTCAATACACAGGAAGACAAAATTTGTCAAAGCTAAACAAGCCATAAGAAAAGTGCAGCAGTGAAGTCAGCATGGCTTAAAGGATAGACTGTAATGAACAGTCGATCAGAGCGTGATAAGGACTGAAAGCTTCAGTTGATTATGCGAATGGGGCTTAGCGCTTCCATTATTGAACGTTTTTCCGCAGCTTTCTTCAGCAGATATTAAGCTTGTAAAGAACAAAAAGACTTCAGGAACCTAGTCTTTAAAAGAAGCAATAATAGCATTTGGAAATTTTATTAAAATACAAAAGGATCAAAAATCTTTAGAGAGCTAATCTGTGTGGTGATCTTGCATTCTCTTTGTACAACTAAATTGAGTCTTTAGTATTAGACCTCAACTGTGGGACTGTAATTACACAACTAGCTACCCACCTGCAGTTCAGAGAGTGTGGTGTGAACTGGGTTAGGCTGGAAAGAAGTCAAAATACTTAAAGAAGGAATCAAATACTTCCATAGCAGAGATTTGGCCTTTAGTGTGACAATGAAATAGTTGACACTTGGGATAGCAAAATTTTCAGGGTTTCACACATTTGCACTTACAATCTCTTAAAAGCCTTTAGAAATTTACAAACAAAGGGACTGAACTTGGCAGAAAACATCTAATATATGAAGGTCAAATGAGTTATTTTCTCAGATTTTATACAAAATGAGAATACTAACTCAAAGTTTCTAGCTGCTTTTCACAAGGTATAGTGAGAACTTTGCTTCTCTGAACCTGAACCGTAGCGCGATCTCAATTTGTCTGATATAAGCTCATGTGATATTTCACGTATTTTCTCTTTAGCAAGTTTAATACATACTCTTGGTAAGACATGAAGAATTATTTACAGAACAGAGCATATGTTTTAAGTAACAGAGTAAAGAAGGCATCAACAAACAATGATTAGAGCAGTGAACCATTCTCAGAATTCTGAAGCTATCGTCGAAACTGAACTGTTTACCTACTGTTTTGTAGAGATTTCATTTCCAAGTATCAGTCATAAGCTGGCAGCCAGAGGAAAAACACACAGACTGATAGTGTTTCAATGATGGAAACTGCACTTTTTCATAAGTTTCAGATTCTGGGGAGAAAAACTCTACTCTCTTGATCAAATCCAATCATGTAATTCAAATAAAGGCTTGTTGTTTCTACACTGACAGCATGAACTTTTCAAGCACAGTAGCTGGTGACAATATCTAGACAGAAAGATTATTAGACATGGTGTGCACTCAGCTAGGTTGTTAGTCTTTTATATAGAACACCTAGCAAATGCTTTCTTGCAGTTCATTTGAGATACAACGGGAATGTTTTATTTGGTGTCAAGTAGTATATGTGACAATAAAAATGATTACAAATATGATCATTATGAATAATATGTGATATTGTGAGAGAACAATTGTCCAGGAAATAGATTTGCCTGGTACAAATAAATAACTATTTACAGTATTTTCTCTCTAAAATTTTATTACAAATAACTTGAGAAAAGCAAGTATTTCAGACTTAGGGTGGTGTCTCCACACTTTCTGAAAAGCAAAGAGGTTTGCTTGGTTTGTGAATATAGCTTAACCACAGAGAAATGTTTTCTTTTATGTGGATGCTGAACCTCAGTATTGCTATTGTAGCTGAATTAGAATATCTCTTGTGATACATAGATCTTAGTTTTGCCCTGGCTCTAGTTTTTGCTAACTTAAAATTAATTCTTACAATATGTGAAAGAACATATTTAAGATCTAGAGTAGAATTTGTTTGAAAAAAAGTTGCACATAGTGGCATTGAACAAGTTGGATTTCTTTTCTTTTTTTCTTCTTCTTCTTCTTCTTCTTCTTCTTCTTCTTCTTCTTCTTCTTC
>JANHMN010000001.1:8091744-8123283 GCA_030674055.1 Rhabdomys pumilio
TTCTTCTTCTTCTTCTTCTTCTTCTTCTTCTTCTTCTTCTTCTTCTTTTTTTGTAAGTGGTTGAACACAAAGGAGAAGGTCTGTCAAGACTGTATAGGTCTAGAGGACAGAAAACACGGTGTAGCAGTTCAGAGCACATTCTCCTCTGCAGAATACCCAAGTTCAGTTCCCAGTGCCCATGTTAGATGCTCACAAATACCTGTAACTGCTGCTCTAAGAGATCTGATATCCTTATCTTGATCTGTGGGCATCTGCATTTTACATGCACTTGATCACACACGCATACACACACAAATAAAAATAACCTAGTTTTTAAAAATCACAGGTATAGTAGGTATGGTCAACCCACTTATAACTTCAGTTCTCTTCAGAGATACATGCAGGTGACCAAGGGGTCAAGACAAAAACCTGGTAACATACTGAGTTTAAATCCAGCCTAAGGCACATAAGACACTCTCTCAAAAGACTAACATAAGCAAAAACATCCCAAAATACAACAGCAACATAAAGAATATGAGTATGTCAAATGTTATCCTAGTGTTTTTTAATTATAAATATTTCGATGTGTTAAATGTATAACTTTAACAAACACAGATGATAAATATTGTTACCAATATTCTTATCAGCAGAATATACTTTGAGACATAAGCCAAAGGCAAAATAAATTCACCAAAGATGTCCAAAGCGCATTTGTCTGAAGGCAGCTGACCCTCAGAAGGAGTTTATTCAGCAGTCAGTCCAATGCAGCATACTAAAATGTTGGTAAGGATTTTATAATTTAATGGCTTATTGATTCATCTGATACAAA
Organism: Rhabdomys pumilio; assembly: GCA_030674055.1. Taxonomy (NCBI): domain Eukaryota; kingdom Metazoa; phylum Chordata; class Mammalia; order Rodentia; family Muridae; genus Rhabdomys; species Rhabdomys pumilio. The sequence continues at coordinate 8,092,553 of JANHMN010000001.1, forward strand.
CAGAATCACATGGCAAGAGTATTAGAGTATAAAGAAGAAGTTGTTTGCTGTGAGGACATACAGGGAAAATGTGTGTTATGTACTAGAACCACCTTAAAATGAATACAAGTGGGACCATTGATGTTTCACCATGTATAAATGGAAGACTGTCTCTTTTTGATTTCACAGAACCTTTACTTATTTCTAGATATGAGAACTTTTGGGTCTTTTTGATAGACTAGGTTTTCAACACATCTATTGAAAACCTGGCTTTTATCACTTGGTGTCAAGGAGTTTTGAAATCAAGAAGTTAACTTGATATTTGACCTTAATTTATAAAACAATAATTATGGTATTGCCATAATGCTGGACATCTTAATTTATACATATACTGTCTTATATATTTAAATAATTTTATATAAATCTAAAATCAGACACATGCCAGTGAATTATATGTCCAGAACAGTATTGGACATGTTTCAACTTAGTTTTATTTCAATAACACAACACAATAGAAACTACTTTTATCACCATTAAAGACTAGGAGCCAGACTTCAGGGGTCTGCTTATTTTTAATGTGCAGAGCTGACTCACAGAGTTTAACTAATCTACTGGTTTCTGAGAAAACTCTCTTTGATGAAATTTAGAAAATTATTGTACAGTCATAAGAGGTCATTGAAAGCAAATACCATGGGGGGATCACTCAGTAAGTGGAAGGGATGATTACATACAATTTATCACCCACTTGGCTCCTTATTTATCTTTCCTGTTATGTGACCACAGGAAAAATGTTCAACTTTGATGCCACAGTTTCCTCAATATAAAATAGGGAGAGTGACAGAAATTAACTCAAAAACTTGATTTCAACATTAAATGCTTGGGAATTAAAGGGAAAAATATATAGAACAGCAGAGGCACGCAGTAAGTACTATATATGTAATTGCAAGAAAATTAAAATGTTTCCCTACCCCCCTCTTTTTGTCTGTTGGAAAACAGTTAAAAAACAAAACCAAAACACAGCATGTAGATATTTTCTGGTCCATAGTGAGCGAAAGTAAACTTTGAACCACATGATGGTCCCTCTGTTTTATTCTAAATGACCATCTGCTAATAAAGACTATATTCACTTGGAGAACTATTTGCTTTTTAAAAAATGTAATTAGAGAATTGAGCATGTAAATGTAGACCTGTAATCCTAGCACTAGGCAGGTAGATTTAGGAGGATCATAAGTTGTGGGTTATCCTGCCTACATAATTAGTTTAGGTCAGCCTTAGATCTAGAAGTCTCCCTCACCCTCTCTGTTTCTTCCTCTCTCCCTCCTTCTCCCCCCCCCTCTCTCTTGCACATGCACACACACACACACACATATCACCCAACAAACCAACCATGCAATCCAATGCAGTTCCTTATGTGTATATGTATTTTTATTTCCTAGACACTACAGTCTCTTGCATGTCTGTTAACTGATATAACAACATTTATGGAAAGATCTAGTACTCAGATTAGTATACATGCCACATCTATAAGCAGTATTAGATTTAGCTAGCACATACTGATGATATTGTAAAGATCATGAGTCATTTTCACAGTTGTAGTTCTGGGTTCTTGGTCTATTCTCATCTGAATTAAGTATCATTTGTTCTATTCAGTTTTTGTTAACCATCCTCAGAAAATCCCCAACTTTGTTATTCAAGAGAAAATTTTCTACCTGCTCCCTTGAAGCTCCTTCTCAGTAGAGTGCTATCTTTTTTTTTTTTTAATTTTCATCATGCTTTGGGCCTATTTTATAGAAATGGCATGGCAGCGCAATGATACATATTCAGCGGCAGAGTCAGAACCATTTCATGCATACTTCATCTCCTTCTAAAGTTTCTCTGGTATTGTTTTAAGCCCTTCCTTTCTGCCTTTTTGCTTTGTTTTGTTTTTATTTTTACTTAGGTCTGCTTTTCAGTCAGCAAAATTGTTCAGTTCTTACCACATAGACTATATTGTCCTAGGTCTACAACTTAAAATATGTCAAAAATATATTACTTTCATATCTTCTGCCAGAACGAGTCTATAATCTGATAGAAAATATAATCTGGTAGGGTACAGGTACAGAAACAAACAAAAAGTAATTTTAAGAACTGACATGGAGACTTTTTTTCCAAATAATTTAGTGTTCATGTGTCAAAATTTTATTGCAATCTTACTAGAGGGGAAATATTTTTAGTAAGAAAGCAGAACGATTAGATTCAGATATTTTTTTTTTTATAAAGCATAATAGAAATAGACGGTTAATCTTGTTGTACTAGGCAAAAGAGAAATCTAGGCAGAAATTATTAAATGATAATTTCAAGACTAGATTCTCTTCCTAAATTGGCACTACACTTAAGAAGTGGCTGCTAAGGCTTTCAGTGATGGGACTGGGACACCAGTCCATGCACCAAGCCTGCGATCTACAATCTGCCCTACCTACAAACATGGTCAGGCAATGGTGGTACAGAATTTGTGGGAGCGGTGAACCAATTACTGGTATAAATTGAGGCCCATACCACTAGAGGCATTTCATGTCCAACATGCCCTAGAGGAATAGGATCTAGAAACTGGATAGCTCAGAGACCTAGGGTAGGAAAAAATATCAATAAAATGATTTCTAATATTATTTAACTTCACTCAAAGATCCATGTCTAGACCAATCATGTTAAAAGAGGCTTCCTCTAGAAACTGATGGGACCCACAGCAACTATTAGGTGGGGGTGGGGGAGCAAAAAACCCAAATTGGCAATCTCCACTGGGATCCTTCCCTTAGAGCTCTGGGGAGCCAGTGGAAGAGGGGAAGGAGAAATTGTAGGAGCTAGATGAGTTGCAAACACTAGAAAAACATGGTCCACATAGTCAACTAAGCTAGGCTCATAGAGGCTCACAGAGACTGAAGTAGCATCCACAGACCCTGTATGGCTCTGTGTTAATTCTTCTGTATATACATTATGGTTATTTAACTTGCCTTCCTTGCAGGGGCTCCTAAAAGTAGGAGTAGGGACTATCTCAGACTTTTCTGCCTTGTCTTGGGACCCTTATACCCCTATTGAGGTGCCTCATGAAGCCTTGATATAAGGGATGGTGTCTAGTTTTATTGTATCTTGTTATGCCAAATTTGGTTGATATCCCTGGGTGACCTATTCTTTTCTGAAGGGAAACAGAGGAGTAGATCTGGGTGAGTGGGGAGATATAATGGGGGGCTTTCCCTCCCATGTCTCAGTTTCTTAATAATGACTTGGAGGCATGTTATTTATTAAAAAGTGCTGCCGGGTGGTGGTGGCGCATGCCTTTAATCCCAGCACTTGGGAGGCAGAGGCAGGCGGATTTCTGAGTTCGAGGCCAGCCTGGTCTACAGAGTGAGTTCCAGGACAGCCAGGACAAAAAAAAAGTGCCTAGGCCTTAATCTAGGCTTGATGCCACTAGCTTATAACTTATTTAACCTATATATACTTCCATCTGCCACATGGCAGGTATCCTCTCCTTAGCTTCAAACTTCTGACTCCCTCTAAGTTCAGATAGTAAATACCTCCCACCTCTGACTATTTCCCAGAGTTTCTCTCTGCAGGATGCCCCACCTTCTAATCCAGTCTCAGCATTTTGGCCATATTTACAGGTGCTGCTTCCACACAGTACACAAAATATTATCCTTATGTCTCCCCATTTTAGTCCAATAAAAAGCTCTCTCACATCAATAAACTGCATACAATAAGAAAAAATTATTAAAACTATCAGGTGAGAATAATTACATTTATAATAACAAATCCATATGCATTTAGCAACCTTGGATAATGTACTCAATTATCCACTCCATCTTGGTGAGTCCAAAGTTCTGTACTTAAATCATTTTCTATCATAATTTGCATTACCAACCTAAAAATATCTTTTAGAGTTTAAAACATTTCTTAAGTCCTAAACAACGTAAGCTTAATTGTAAGACTATAACTATTTAGTCTTCAACTCCATCAGAGACCTGAGAAGGAATAAATATTATCTCAGTTAATAGGAAGCACAGAACAAGAAGCTTCAAAAACTATAGACATGACGAGGTTGCCATCTACCTTCATAGTTCCCATTTTCAGCTTTCTGGGATAGAAATTTAACAGACATTTTGGTGAAGGGCCACTTACCTTGTTTTGGCAAAGCTCAGCAGTCAACTTCCCTGTGTGATGTTTGTTCAATTTAGACAGCATAATGTCTGCAGTCAAGGAAAGGTCAGTTTTATGCATAGTGATAGTTTTGCCACATTTAAGGCAAACTCCACAAGGAGGTTCTTCAATGCTCATCATCTTCTTTGAAGTAGAAGAGGGTGTTGCTAGAAGCAGACATGGTTCATTGTCACGAAAAGCCTTATGTTAATAAAACATCTTTAATGCCATATTCTGCAGATCTCTGAGGTTTTTGAAAAAGATTTTTCTATAATATATCTGAATAAGCAAATATTTTATCTACTATCTGGTTAACTTTTAAAACATATATAGGAAGCTAAATAAAGTTTATTTCTGTAATTAACTAGTCTCTAAAGAGACTACCCTTACATTTTTTATTAATCATTTTATTCATTTATATTTCAAACAGTATCACCCTTCCCAGTTACCCCTCCACCAAACCCCCATCATATTCCTCCTCACCCTCCTCCTCTTTGTCTCTAAGATTATGTTCTTCCACCCATTCACTCATTCCCACTTCATGCCTCTAGTATCCCCCTACACTGGGGCATTAAGCCTCCCTTCCCTCCCATTGATGTCAGATAAAGCCATCTTCTGTTACATATGTATCTGGAATCTGGGCCCCCTCCATATATACTCACTGGTCGGTGGTTTAGTCCCTGAGAGCTCTGGGTAGTCCATTTACTTTATATTGTTCTTCATATGGGGTTGCAATCTCCTTCAGGTCATTCATTCTTTCCCCTAGCTTTCCATTGGGTTCCCTGGGCTGAGTCCAATGGTTGGCTGTTAAGTATCTGCATCTGTATTGGTCAGGTGTTGGTAGAACCTAAAAGGGAAACAGCCATATCAGGCTCCTGTCAGAAAGTGCTTCTTGGCAGCACCAATAATGTGACTCTATAATAATTAGAGCCTGTAGATGGGATGGATCCCTAGGTGAGGCAGTCTCTGGATGGCCTATCCTTAAGTCTCTGTTTCATTTTTTTGTACCTGTTTTTCCTTTGGACAGAAACATTTCTGGATTTAAATTTTTTTTGAGATGCATGTGTGGCCCCAAGAAATTAATTTTCTCACAACAAACCCAAAATAAGAGAGCTGCACAAACATAATTCTATCTCTAACAACAAAAATAACAGGAAGCAACAATCTTTGGTCCTTAATATTTCTCAACATCAATGGACTCGATTGCCCAATAATAGACTAACAGACTGGATAAGTAAACAGGACCTAGCATTTTGCTGCATACAGGAAACACACCTCATTGACAAAGACAGAAACTACCTCAAAGTAAAGGCTGAAAAAAAAACCTTTCTAAGCAAATGGTTCCAAGAAACAAGCTGGAGTAGCAATTCTAGTATCCAGTAAAATGGACTTTCAACCAAAAGTTATCAAAAAAGCTGACGAAAGACAGTACGTCCTCATCAGAGGAAAAATCCACCAAGATGAGTGGGGAAGAACACTACATACTCATCAGAGGAAAAATCCACCAAGAAAAACAGGGAAGGACACTACATCCTCATCAAAGGAAAAATCTACCAAGATGAACTCTCAGCTCTGAACATTGATGCCAAATGCAAGGGCATCCACGTTTGTAAAACAAACATTACTAAAGCTCAAAGCACACATTGAACCTCACATAATAATACTGGGAGACCACAACACCCCACTCTCATCAATGGACAGATCATGTAAACAGAATCTAAACAGGGACACAGTGAAATTAACAGAAGTTATGAACAAAATGGATTAACTTACCTTTCTTCATTATCCTAAGTAGTTTGCAATATTAGCTTTTAAGAACTAGAACTTTACATTACTTTTTATCTTCTTTTTTATTCGCTTTACCTTTTGCTCACTGCCTCCCTCCTGTGTCACTCCCTCCAAAAACCCTTCCTCCACTGCCCCTCCCATTATCCTTGAGTTACATAGGTACAATACCTTAAATAAGAGTTTAAATATAAATACAGTAGGTTGTAGCTAATTATAACCCTAAATTTGTATCAATATACAAAGACCCATACCAATATGAAAGCATTTGCCTGGTTGATGATCATTAGTCTAAATGTAGATTCAATAATCTACCCTTTCATCCCATCATTCCTCTATTTCCCTTTTATTTGTCATTCCTTTTATACCTTCTTTCCTTAACATTAGATAAAAGACAAAGAAGGATAGAGGAGAAAAAAAGGAAGAAAGAAAGAGAGAAAGAAAGAAAGAGACAGAAAGAAAGAAAGAAAGAAAGAAAGAAAGAAAGAAAGAAAGAAAGACTTGAAGTTAACCTCTTTTACTTTGTTTCCTCCCTGGCCAAGACCATTAATAACTTGTGACTGACCAACCTAAAACCACCACAAACATCTGACAGTCATAAAATCACCCCAAATCACCCACTTCATTTTGAGAAAATTGGACATTGTTATTGTAAGTTGCCCTCTGCTGTCTGGAGGGCAATATTTTTATCTGGAGACCCTATATATTTGGGATGTTGGCTATGTCTTAGGAAAGCTAGCTATAACATTTGCTATCCAATCTATGTGTGATGGCAACATGCTGGGCTTGCCTGAAGTCATGACTGGAATGGTCTAAGAGACTGGGTCAACTGGAATCAGCCCTTCAGAAGCTGTCCTGGAAGTAGGTTATGGAGTTTGAGACAGTATGAGGTTGGATATGGATACAGGAATAAATGTGTCTCAACGTGTCAGTATTATTCTCAGAATCCTCAAGAATGAACCTTGCCAAGGTTGCTTTAACTTTTTTGGCATTTGGTTGCTTTCTCTGTGAACATATAGACTTTCAAATGTAATATAAAGTTGTGCATTAACACATGTATGGAATGTGCAGTGTCCACAGATGAGTTAAAATGATCCTTTGCTCAATGTTTGAGCAAGAAAATGGCATCAAACTTTAGATCGGACTGTATATACAAAATGTAACATAAATTTTCATCCATACCATGTACAAGGATGATATAAGCCATGAGGACTCTGTAGTCAACAAGATTTATTGGCTATGCACAGACATTATTATGTCTTAGCTAATCTCAGAGCTGGTCCCATAAAGGTGGATCAGCATTTATGTTAGCTGTTTTGTTCTTCTTAGTTTTCCCTTCATGTGTACAGCCTATATTTTCAGGAGTTTTCCTCTGGTCAAATTTAATTTTTATTAATTTTGATGGAATCCATAGCTTTTCTTTTCCTTTTGAAATGAAGATAAAACTACTTCCCCAATGCAATAATATCCTGCCTTCCATTGGATTGTTAAGGCATCCTGATGATAAAAGGCTGGCTTATTTCAGCAGTTTTTCCCCACAGTCCAGTGTTTCTCAGAGATGTTTTTTGTTCAGTAGCATTTAATTCTTTTAGTTTAACAAAACATTATGTAATCTAACTCTGGGAGTCTTTGTTACCCCTTTTTGTTCTATGAGCATTTCCTTTAAAGTCTCTCTTTCTTGATCTGTGGGATTATAAGATATGTCTGTAACATTTTTTATGTCATAATTTCTAAAAAAATGTCATATTATAATGGATACATATGTTGGAGAATCATCAGTTTCAATTCACAAAATGTTGCCAAGATAGCCACCATCTCTAAGTGTGCAATCTCAGAACTTAATTTCAGAACTTAAGGCTGAAACCCCTTGGGATTCTGAACATAAAACAAACGTATGATGTAATTACACTTGTACTTATTTTAAATTTTCAAATTCTAAAGAAGGAAATATATAGTTATTGTATGATATTTTTCTAAGGCAACTTCATTAAACAGAATCTGCATTTTTAACTCATTATATTGAATCTCTGTGGGTTGCCTTTCTAATTCCTCAAACCTTTGTGGATTTCTATAATCTGGAACTATCTATTTTGCGTTCATTGTAGGTTCTAGTTAAATTCTTCCGAAAATCTTCATTCTGATTTAAAGAAGACTTTAATCCCTGTTCTGTGTCCTCTAATATAGAATTTTCTAGTCTTTCTCTCCACAAGCCTGTTTTATTTTGATCTGTATTAAGGAAGATATATGAAATTGTAATCTTTACTGAAAAATTAATTATTTGTTTGCTGATAAGTGCAGGAAAATCATTGGGTTGTTGCAGATGCATTGTGTTACTGCATTTCCCTTTTTTTCAATATAGAAAATATTTTTCTTTATTTTAGCTTCCAATTCTCTCCTTAAGGACTTCCCAAATTTCTTATGAAGTCCCATTGACTTTTCAACTTTGTTTTGCCTTGTCTACATATCTGTAGCTGGCATGTGGACAGTCTCTCTGGGGCTCTACTAGTAAGACAAGCAGGCTAATGGCTCCTGGCTCCTCCCCACTTAGATCAGTCCCTCTCTCTGTCCCCTGGGCAGCACCAGGCTTTCATCTGCTGGCCTACAAGCCTTCCACACTGGGCTGGGCCTTCCCTCTGGCTTCTGCCAACTCTGCAAAGGCGGATCTTCGTCTTAATATGCCTGTGCCTATGTTGAAACACATGGAGTAGCAGGACACCCAGGCCTCGATGCTCTGTGGGTGCTTTAAGCAGCCATGCCTCTTAAGTAGCACAGGCTGAACTCAGAATTAGGTTGCCCCATCTCTGGGGCAAAGTTGCAGGCTTTTCCAGTGGACACATGCTGGTGTCCCATGGGCCCATATGCATTCTGAGATACCCAGTGTACCTTTATTAAGTCTCTCTGCCACACCTGGGAAGTGCCTAAGGCTCTGGTTCACTGTTTCTTAAAGGAACTACCTTCTGCAAAGCTTGGAAATTGCTCTGGGAAATTTATTCCAAGTCTTTACGAAGGGGCTTTCCTTATATCTGAATCTTCTGTTCTAGGTTGGATTTTTAGCTAAATTTGGATTACATGCCTATCATGATGGGTGCCATTTGTTATTACATATTTCATTCTATATATTACTTAGAGGTAGAAGTTTATTGGAAAAAGTTAATAGATAGTGTCTTAGTTGCAATAAGACTTTATGGTAAAAACATGGATTCTTATGGTAAATACAAACAAAGAAAAAATTAAGCCAAAACAAAATCTGATGGAAACCCGTAGCAGCATCCCACCTGTTTAATGTGGACATCTGAATTATTTACTTTCTGTTACAGAGCAATAAGATACTCTGACCAGAGCAATTTAAGGAAGATGACTTTCTTTTGTCTTATATTTTCAGAGGGATGAAGTCCAATGTGACAGGCTTAAGGATCAGGAAGCATACTGATTGCATTTTATCCCTACAGAAGAAGCAGAAATTGGGGCATGATCGTAAACACACAAAGCCTGGCCCTGCCCTCCCACTAAGGTTCCATCTCTTAAAGATTTCCTTCCTAAACAACACCAGCATCTTTGAATCAGTAGTGCAAATAAAAGAGCCTATGGGAGACTGGTCCCATTCAAATCACCATGGCATCTCTATCTTTCATTCTCTATCCAAGTAGTGAAGACACCTTCCAAATAATGATCTTACCTCCTTGTTCAGGAAAATGTGAGCAAACATCTCTAACTCTAGACTTACAAATGAAGATAGTTGAATTGAAGGACCATGTGGTCTGAGGAAACAATCATAACTTATTAGCTTTTTGGGTTGCATCTATCCAAAATCATCTTTTAAAATAAAGTTATCACTTAGCCAACAGATGTGGACTATGAAACTGGCTTAGTAAGCTAGTTTAGACTGAGACCATAACCAAATATGATGCAGTTTTGAGTTAATAATATGAAGTTATACTTGCTAATCACCAAGCATTGGGGAAACAAAAGGTTCATACTACTAATCTTGCACTACAATTAGAATTAAATCTCCTTAGAGAGAGCTTCATCAGAAAGGGTAGACGTCCTTAAAATAAATACATTGTAGTGTTCAGGGTTTTTTCTTTAAAGTTTTTAATGGAAGTACCAAGTGATTTCTCTCTTGTCAGTAGGTAGAGTAAGCAGTATGCAAACAGAACAAATCAGCATAGCCCTGGCCTATTCTACTAGATAAAGTTAAGGATGTTTGACTTCTGCTGAGAACAAGGAGGTGTTGTTTGTTCAGTTTTCTCTGGGTTTGTGTGCATACAAATCCTTAAAATAGAATTTCCATAAATAAGACAACTGAGAAGGATTTGGTATGGACCTTATTTAACTCAGGCATATGTAATTTAAACCCTCTAAGCTTTCTTCTATATAGTCTTTTGCTCATTTTCAGGTGAAATTATTCTATTATTATTCTATTATGAATCTTAGAAGGTGCCATTAGCTTCACCACGTGTTAGTTGTTGGATTTGAAGATCCATTGAACTATGAACAACCTGTCACATGACACAGAGACTATTTATCTGAAGTCTTCACTTCAGATAAATTGAATAACACCTACAGTTAGGTGAGATCAGTCTACCAGAGGCTCACAGAGCCTTTCAGGCAGATTTGCACCCAATCATTTCTGGATTTAGAAGATGATGTACTTCTTAGTTTCCACTCCATGAAATGATCTGACAGCATCTCAGGTAGTTGAAAGCATTAACAACCCATGGATATACAAATTCTTCACATAAAAATCTAAAGGTAGACTAAAATTGAGAGTGTCAGCCCTCCATTGAGGCAGAATGGAGTCCATAATTTAGTCCACAGTCTTAACCTTTCAGTATGTTTGTTTGTGTGAGTAGTTCTAGCACAGTGCTTTCTCCATTTCCATATCTGCCTCTCCTTTAGTAATCAAAGTGACGCACAGCACTCAGACGACACTGTCCCTGCACAATGCAATTGAGTGACATCGTTTAGTGCAACATGAAATAGTAACACATGCACTCTTTTTTATCATGTACTGTGAGGATTATAAGCCTTATTCACAATACCATACCAACTATTCTATGTTTAACAATGTTTTTAAAGTTATTTCTCACTGGCATGAGAGACCTGGGGTGGAGCACTAGAGTAGGAAGAAGACATACACCAGAGAGAAAGACTTCAGCATTGATCATTTCTACTATGTACCCTCTTTGTGGAGGTAGGTGGATGCCAGTTTATATTTCCTTTTTCTCTCTTGTTCTTCTAGATAGGGACTCCTGCAACCTGAAGGAAAATTAGCAGTGTGCATGGAAAAGGTTATTAACCATTCTGTAGAAAGGTCAATTGCCTCAAACACAAGAAACTGCACATTCTTTCCCACACCCTTGTCTCATTTCCTCTGCCCCTCTACTTTATTTGTCAGATATTTACTTTTCAAGTTATTTTCTTTTTAATATTTTTGTGCTGTAGATTTTGGCATGTATTTTAGTATTTTTCATACAAATAAAATCTATGATATTCAAAGGCTGTGAGTTTCTTTGCATCTTCATTTCCAACACCGAAGTGTATTTAAATGTAAACAATTGTCTTCTATTATGTTTCACTTGGTAAACATCATTTATGCATCCTGTAAAACAATTTACGAAGAAGCTGTAGTACTTGTATTTTCTGACTCCAAATTTTATCTTTGATATTCTTTTCATTTTTATTGTAATTGCTTTTTGCTTTTACATTGTTGGAAATCCTAATTCCAATGCTTAAAGAAAAACAAAACTATTTATCAATATATGTATATCAAGAGAATTCTCCTTAGGTCGTTTTGTCAGAAAAATGTTCTGAATGTTGTAGTCAGTTCTCCACAAACACAAACATTTTTCTATATTTTTGACTGTGAAAATGTGTCCATGACTTTGTTTTGAAAACATTTTACCTTGGAATTAATTTTAACTCTATTTAATCCTCTGTTCTACATTTCCCCTCACTTCTCTAAGACACCATACAAAATAGTTTTAGCTCACCATTCACGTACTTAGCCACAATAGGTTCTGGACATAAACTGTTTCTCCATCGCGTCCATGGATGAACTGGAGAGTGAGACTGGGAACCATCCTGATTCATGGTCTATACATTCTTAACCACCTACATTTCTGTATCTGTAAAAATACAGGTTCTGGCATCATGAAGACAAAAGTATCAGGAAAATCTGCTGCATTTTTCAGATTTAATATAATCCCTAGTACCAATAAAGGCTAATAATTAACATCAGTTATTGTTTCTAACTGTGTAGTGACTACAAAATTGTCATTGCACTATGCTGAGACTTATGGCTATATGCATTAGTGTGGATATTATTTTTATTTAGGAAAAATCTATCTATCTATCTATCTGTCTATCTATCTATCATCTATCATCTATTTATCTATCTTAGATATTATTTTTACTGTTAATTGTGATTTTGTGTCTGTGCCTATTATAGGTATGTATATGTGGAAGCAGATGTCATGAAGGTCAGAGAGAAACACTGGATTTCTCAGAGCTGAACTAACAGGTGGTTATGATCTGCCCAGCTTTGGTGCTGAAAACGACTTGGGTTCTCTGCAAGAGCAGTAGATATTTTTAACCATGGAGCCATCTTTCCAGAGTTGGTATTCACATTGACTTTGGGACATTGAATATATTTCTAGAAATACAAATTTAATAAAACATAGGCTGAAGAACTGCAAAGACATCATCTGAGAGCTCAGAAGTATCAGAGTCTGGGTGATTGTTCTTAGAATATTAGATTAATGCACAAGAGAACCTGATTCCTGAGTATGCTTCTTTGGGATTTCATACAACAAGCAGGATAGGAAAAGAAGGTATGTGCTTGAGAGCACAGGGCGTGCTTATGAGAACTCAGTGGAAGGAAGGGTTATTTCTTCAACTCAGGGTACCTGACTCTTCATATAAAAGCTCTGGGTGAGGGGGGAAGCATCCTCCCTGATGACTTGGTTTTGTCCTGTAGGAAAGAGTTGTCATGACCTCAGGGCTCCTTGTTTCTCCACGCATGGAGTAACAAGATCCTGCATCTCTCACCAAGAGCCTTCTACTTTTTTCCATCATCTGTGAAACTGAGACAGACATACTGGTTGGCTAAAAAGAATGGAAGAAAAAAATACCACCAACAATAAGTACAATAACAACAAAAACAAAACCAGCCTCTTCATAATTCTTGTAAAGATTTTTCTTTTTCTTTCTTTCTTTTTTTATTTTCAAGAAAGCAATCAGATTGACTGATTAAGTTATTGTTAAGATTTTCTGAGGTCTGGCAAACCCCTGGTCATAGATATCTTTCAGTTGCCTAGATATGCCATGCTATTAAATCTCTAAGTGTAGGCATATGGGGTGGCATTAGTATAAGGTTTAACTAGCTATTTTTTCTTGGAGGTTTTACATAATTAGACACATATACATAGAAGAAAAATGGTTAATGTTGATAACATGTGTGATATTTCTATGTGACTTAGTTTATCCACGTGTAACACGTGATGACAAATCGCTTCTTTGGTGCTGCAGAGTTTTGAGATATGGTAATTTTTTCAGTTGGAAATCCTTATTGTAAATTAGATTTTTTTTCATATATTTATTCTCTGATGGATTTTTGGCAAGTGGTGCTATGTTTCATCTTGTCTCTGCAGAGTGTGTACAACCCAGCCCCGAAATGATGGCAGCTAGTACCGAAGAGCACTGCCTGTTAAGAGATTTAATCAGGGGAGTGCTTATGTTCAATAAAAGTTATCAAAAGGCATTATCATAACGAGAAACTTCAGCAATCCTCAAGTAGAGCACCTTATGAATTATGCGGAGCTATTTTTGAACTACAATGCACCACTAAATTAGGTTCCTCTTTCGTTAAAAAAAAAATTTAAAGCATAATCAGTTACTATTCTCTGCATGTTTCTAATTCTACAATACTGCCTTGATTTTGTAAACCTACAGAAATCATGTCTTTTCTTTACTCCTTTTTCTCCTGGTTTTAATGTCACCTTACATCAGTTTAGCTTTCTTTCTCCCTCCCTAGGGCTGACTGAAGAAAGCAACTGGCACCCATAATGATTCCTGGAGGTAGAATCCCACAAATGCTATTGTCATTCCCTCAAGATAGACTAGTCTCCCAAACATGCTGCCTCCATTGAAAGAAAATAAAAGTGGGTAGAGCAGAAAGAGAAGACTGTGTGTGTCTTAAAATAACCGCAGCCATATGACAGTTTCAGGCCTGTGTAAAGACAATTTGCATATAGCCCATTAAGGCTGCCGGAGCTCCACTTTCAAATTTTGATGTTGCCAGTCAATTTGCAGAGGTCAATAATATCTTTTTCTAAATGCACACTTTCTTGTAATTGCCCCTCCATGACTGACAAGTGGCCCTCACCACACGACAAGAAAGGCACGTGTTTGTAGCAGAAAACGTCAATATAAGGCATTCTGAAGGCAGGAATATTCTAGAAGGACTCTGCTATTTTTGGACCGTTAGCATCAAGTCAAGGTTTCAAATGATAGATTCAATTAGAGGGGAGGTGACTGGGTGATCTATGGTACGGTGCATTAGCTGCAGCATGCTGGCATGGAGTTCATTAAAGAGCGGTATCAACTCCATCACCTTTTAGTAACACAATCAATTTGCTGGTCTTTGAATAGTCGTGGTGGTCAGACTAAATTAGATTTAATGTACATTGACCAAGTGATTTGCAGTATCTAGGTTTACAGTATCTCAGAAGGAAGTGTATAGACTTTTCAGGCTTTCCTGAAGCACGGATAGAAATAAGTCACAGAAAAGGCCAAATGAGACGAGAAATCAGATCTTTTCTTTGCTTCCATATTTTTACAAGAGTTCTTTTGCAGAAGTATGCAAAAAGTGTCAGATGAATCAGAGTTTACCCCATAGATGGTACAGGCATGAGTACTGCATTGTCAAATTGGTATTCCTTTTGCATCCCCATCAAAACCTTTAAGGTTTGGATTGCTGAAGTCGTACTGACAGGTGCTATGTAAGCAGCCCCATTACTACATGCTGAATACAGAACTGGATCCTAATAAAGCAAACTTGGAGTTTTAAAGACGGGACAAGCAAAATAGTTAAAATTTATTGAATGTGCTTCAGAACACTTCATCTTTCAACTCTTCCTTTAATGTATGACACGAATGGAGAATAATGATGGTGAAGATCCTGTCTGGATGGTGTCACATTTAGAGATAAATTTCAATAGTGTACAGTTTCCACTGGAGAGAGGCTGCCTATTTGCATAAAGTTTGCCAATAACCAAAAGGCATGTCCTACATTTCTGCCTGTACTCTAAATGTCTGCCTGTTTGATGGTTTGAGGAGAAACATTTAGAGGACATGTGTAAATCTGTTCGACGTATTTATGCTAAAAAAAAAAAAAGCTTCTTTAGGAAAAAACAAAAATAAAATAACAACAAAACCTAAACCACTCTGCTCCCACACTTTAGTATATAACATCGATGAAAACTATTAAGACTCAAAATACCCATAAGTAGTACAAAGTCTGTGGCCATGTAAAACACGACACCTTTCCATAGGGGGAAAAAACATTTAATGTGCAGTTGTTTTAAAACCCATTTCCTGCTTTTCAGAATGAATGCTGTTCTCCAAAATAGGGCTAGGGGGCGCCAAAACCTTACAGCTGAAATCTAAACAGACCTGAGAAGAAGATGTTTTTTATCATTCTCTTATCAGGTGAAGTGGGATATACAAGTTCAGAGATGTACTCGTACACCTACTACCCATTTCGATAAGGTCCATGAAGAAAGAAATTTGGGTAAGAAGATTTCAAATGCTGATTTTTACATAGAATATGCTGACACTACAGATTTGTCTAAGCATAAAATATGCACATTCTGTATTTTTGTAACTACTAAAAGACATTTCCTCCCTTGAATACATTTTCAAAGTTTTCTAAAAATTTAAGGCCGATAATTTTAAAGAATAATTGACATTTAAACAAGCCAATTAAAAACTGTTGCATAATCGATTCTATAAAGGCAACAGTGTCCTATGCCAGTGCACTACTGTATGTTAGGAAAGGATAGAATCCAGCTTCACTGGGTAATCTTATGATTTTGTTTACACATTAGGGAGTTAAATATTCTTGTATTGATAAACATTTTGCTGCTATAAATATTAAAAGCAATAATGATCACCTGTTGCTTTTTTTGGTCTCTGCGGAACCACTGACGACATTACAGATTTTAATATTTACGTAGATGTTTAGGTAATGCAGCTCTATCCAAGTGCCTGAAGAAAGTTATTCAATAAGGGCCATACAGAAGCAGACAACCTTTTTATATGTAAAGTGATTTGTATGACTTTAGAATTAATTAAGAACCTGAGGTCATGCATCTTTATTACAACAGTGTATTCTAAAAAGGCTATTGCCCAAGAGAATCTGAAGTCATAAGGTCACCCTCTTGATAGTCTTCTCATCTCCAAGCTTTGCTTTGTGCAGAAGACCGGGAGAGGCAAAGCATCTGTTAGTTGTTTTTTTTTTTTTTTTTTTTTTAAATAACAACTGTAGAAAACTATAATCAATTTTAGTTCTGTATAGAATTCATGAAAATCAGTTCATATCCACAAAAAGCATAGTCTATTTTTTTCTCATATACAGGATGGAATGTGGCCCCAAGTAGATTCAGTTTCTCAAATTTAAGGAAACCACTCACATACTTGCCTTGGCCATCAGTAAGTTATACAAGGCCGAAATGTGTAGAAAGAAAATAGATGACCCCTGTCTGAAATGTGGGCTGAGTACTTCTGGATACTCTTATGTGCATAATTGTTCTAGTTTCTAAGGATGATTCCCCATAATCGGAATTCCATAAGTAATGATTTAATGAATTAAATCAGCAGATGGTGAAAAAAAATTTAAACTCGGCACTCTCTGGGTATCAAGTCTTTAAAAGAGCCAAATAAAATAGATCAAGTTGAAATATCTCAAGGTAAAATTCCACGGTCGATAACCTTTATCATGAGGGTGATGTCATCGGAAAAAGAGGCTAGACATGTACTGAGCACGGCCATCAGCAAATCTTCATCTTTAGATACTTATCTTTAAATGTCCTCAGATCTGGCTAGATATGTTTTGATTTCATTAAAAACAAAAACAAAAACAAAAAAAAAACTTTTCCCTGTATGACTCTCAAAATTATTGCATATGCAAAAGAGAAACAAAACATTGCCAGATAGTCATTTATAACTGATATAATGACTTGATGCTTTATTTTCCTGATTAGTATTTAAAATAAACCCTTAAAAATAAAAAAAAAAAACAAATGTCAAGCATATAGACCTTTGAGGATTCCAGGCCATCTGCACTTGTTTTCCTTGATTCCAAGTGCCCTTTTGAAAATGTAACTTACTGGGTCATGTTGTTTGTGAATGGAAATGTGTATGGGTTGAACCCTGTGTGTGAAAGTGATTTAGGAGGTCGGGGAGGGGCCCCTGCCCCGTTCTGAATCATGACAGCTAGTCACCCCCTGCCAGTCTGCATGTGATGGATGAGTTCAGGAACTGAACTCTGACCCTCACTGTGGAGTGTGCCCCTTGTTAGATGACTTTCCAAAGACCCCACTGTGCTTTCCCATGGATGGTTCTACAAGTAGCATGAAATTTTGCTTTGAGTAATGACAATTTTCTTTTTAGTCTGTAAGTCAATAGCAAATTAGTATATATTTCAAATGGCACACATTTAATATTCTCATGGCACAAAATTACTATCTGATTCAGATAATATTAACATTATGACCTAAAGTACTAATTGCCACCCAGTTTGTATCAGCATAATTGGGCATATTTACCTAATGAATACAATTTATGTGTAGTATTGAAAAATTCTTGAAGAACACAAAGCCAGTTGTGGTTAAAATATTCTGTTATTTTTATACTAATTTGTTTTCTAGCACATGTACAGTCTCCATGTGTAATACTCTTTGAAAAGCACCAGCCACAGACACAAAACAAAACTCAGGCATAATTAGCATGTAATTAAGTGGTTAGAAATAACTGGATGTTTGATTATTTCTGTGTCATACCATACTGTCCTCTGCTGCATTTTATTATGTTATAATGAAGCAAGCCAAATTAATGAATTACCACGCCCCATATATTCTTTGGAGCACAAAAAGATGCCTCCAAGTTAGTTTCCCAGTAAAGTAGATGCGTCTAATTCAAATAGACAAATGTAATAAATTGGAAAATATAAGCAAAATCTAAGTTAGGGGCTATTCTCAGCACAATATGCATGCTGAATCTATGTTAATATAAGTATTTTTTTCCTAAGATATGAAGCTCAAGTCACTAAAATCGACTTCTTTAACTAAGGCGATTATGTGATATTTAATAGCAGAGCCAGCGTTGTGTCTTATTTCACAGAATAGATCAGATATTAAATGCTTTCAGCACTATGTCTGGATGACCTGATTATGACAGATTTATTTTCCTTTTAAATTGTTTCTAAAGATAAATATAAGCCATTTGGAAGAGACTTATTCTTTGAAAACTCAAAAATGCCATCTATGTAGAAAGTCTTGTGGCTGAAATAAAACTGCATTTAACTCTTCAACATTCTTTGAAGGACACACTAAGCTAAGACTCCGTATAATCAGAAAAGTTAGAATATTGACCAAAGAAATATTTATGAGGCAAGGGAAGGTTACGGTAAGGGGAAAATGTGCAACTCTTATAAATTTAATCTCAGGAATAGCTCTCAAAAAGGATTTGAATGATATGATGTCTTTTCCACATATTTTATGATATTTAGATCATTGCTGAAACATGAAATCAGTAGTTTAATATGATATTTCACTTGAAAATTATGGACGATGTGAAATATGTTTTCTGACAGGATTCTTGTTGGCCATTCCTCATAACTGAGTCAGTTACATCACCTCTGTCTTTGAGCAGAGTTCTTTTTCACTCTTTTCTCTTAGCACGCAAGAATTCTCATAGATCTTCAACACGATATGAATTGTTCATGTGATTTAATAAGGCTGTAAGTGTAACATTTTATGCAGTATTTCTATGCAAGGCAGAGCCAGGTATGACAGAGTGGGGGCAGGAAGGCTTTGGAGCTATGCTGAGGTCTTCAGGGCTGACACAGGGTGCCCTGGTAGATACACCAGGTGAGAGCACTAGACTTAAGGAGTTCTCAGCTAAAGCTTTATCAGATGAATGCAACTCTGCCCTTGAAGATTCAAGACTCTGCTATCCCGAGCAGCTCCTTCAATGACAGTTACAATGCCATCTTTGATTAATTTATATTTAATAAATTTTATATTACTATTGAAACCACATGACCTCTTGCATACTCAGTGGGCAGCCTCTATGTCTAGGTTCCTGTTTTACATTGATAGATATTCTTGGTTTTGTTACACGATTCCCCATTTTTCTATCACACTTATCTAACCCATTTCCATGTTGTTAATTTCTCTTTAAAATGGTGAAAGTATAATATTGCAGCCAGGGAGAATTTTGATGTAGCCGAGAAAAGCATGTTTACTCTGACTGTCCCTTTCTCACAGAGAAAACCAACTCAAGGTTTAGGAAACTCTCTAACATCTTGACTTAGTCATGTTCTCTTGTTCTGTACTTAGTACAATGATCCAACATTATTTTCAGTGATTACTCAAAGATTTTGTACCTGTTTCCGTGTAATAAATGATGCTAAATATGGAAATGACACCAACATGTGTTCTTTAAATTTTTCTCTTTAAATATCATATTTAAATGACATTTATCATATCAAATGACAAATATCATAGAAATGACATTTTCTTTTCTTCTAAGAAAATAGAGTTTTCTTACAATGGTCACAAGATAGTAAGAAAGTTATCACTGAATGGACCAATGAAATCCATTTCAACTGAAGGAAATAAAGGAAAACAAAACACAACACAGAACAAAAACAAAACAAAGCAACTAAGCAGTATGTGACAGATCTTAAACATTTCTCTACAATACAGTCATTGAACAGTTCTTAGGATTTGTCTAGGATGCATCAGGATTCACAGTGATTTTGACAGAGCCAAATACCCAACCATGGTTATGACTACCAATATTCTGAGGTCCTTCACAGAGCAGGCAGAAGAGTCTCTCTTATTTCATTTTGAATTCGAGAAATTATAGCCAGCACTTCCTCTGAGTTCTTTGGAAAATGCATTTTTATAGGAGTTTGGTTCTTCTCTACATAGAAACTTAGAAAATCTCATCAACAGCCAAAGTCTAGACTTTAAATGATGTGTTCGGTAATTGAGTGTGATGGTCATTGTTTTAGAAAAAAGAAGTAGAGACGTCTCGCCATTCTCTCTTTTACCTTCTGGAATTACAGTCTTACTGGACTGAAATCACCAAGATGAAGTCTGACTAAAGGAAAGGCTTTTGATTTTGACAGGTTCAATACCAGCTCCTGTGGCTGCTCAGGTTTCTCCATGGCTGCTTTCCTCAGCTCTCGAGGAAAACAGGTAGATTAAGAGATGACGGTTTACTTACCTCCCATTTGGCCTTGTTTGTATGAAAAGAAAAATGTGTCCTTTCTGGGTTTTAGGGCATGTGCTGGCCACTTTATTGCCAATTTGATACAATGTAGATGAATAGGAGATGAGAGACCATCAGTTGAGAAAATGCCTCTATAAAATCAGGCCATAAGCAAGCCTGTAGGCCATTTTCTTAATTAATGATTGATACTGGATGACTGGCTATAGGTAGTGCCATCCCTGGGCAGGTGGTTTTAGGTTCTATAAAAAAGCATGCTGAGCAAGGCATGGGGAGAAAGATAGTAAAAGCAATTTGTGGCTTTTACGTCAGCTCCTGCCTCCAGGTTCCTGCCCATTTAAGTTACTGTTCTGACTTCATGCATAAGTCTCATAATAATCTCTTTCCTCGTCAAGGTGCATCGGTCATGGTGTTTCGTAACCACAATTGAAACACTGACCAAACAGAGTGGGCGCTCTTCAGAAGCTTGGCAGTGGGTATTAAAGTTTTAGTTCAAATACCTCTTGAGGTAGTTAATGTTCTGTTTTTGTTTGTTGGCTGGTTTGTTTGTTTGATTTGTGGCACTTTGGATTCTTACACCTCTTTTCCTAGTATTTTAATAGATAAAACTTAAAAAAAATTAATTTAGTACAGCTGCTTTCTCTGCTGTGGTTACTAATCGAGATAATGCACACGAAATATCTAAAAGGTTTCTAGCAAGCGTTAAGTTTTCAATATATTTCCTTGACTTCTTTTAGTCATCAGTCATATGCACAGTTTTATTACACATGCATATAGTTTATTACCTGAAATGACTAGAAAGTATACAAATCTCAAAAACCAACATAGATAATTTTTTAGCAATCACCTTATTTTCCTGCCAACATTGCATGAAAGTTTCTCTCTCGTCTTATACACATATTAGAGGTCTTTGAATAAATTATATTTTATAAGTGTTTTACATGAACAGAACTTTTCTTAGCAGTTTTTTTTAATCTTTTTACATTTTTTTCTTTTGCTTTTCAAGTAAAACATATAAAATGGGGCCTAAAGATGAAAACTATGCTTAATGGTTTTGATATTCAGAGCCTGAAACTAAAGATAGTCCTAGCTTTCATATATTAGATCAATCTGCTGATTCTTTCTCAGAATTGTAAAACCAAAATTTAATGAATTCTACTTTCTATCAAAAAGAACTGGTCATATTTTCCTTCCAAAATGAGATTCACATCAACTATTCTGAAAAACTAAACACAGAAAACAAAGTAAAAGAATGTGGTTCTCAGAGATTCATGGACAGACGCTGCATGCATTTCCTTTGGTCCCCAAAAGAAGCAATGTTAACAATAACCATAAGGTATCAGTGAACTCTTAATGAAGTCCATTTCCCAACAGTCAGAGAGATGGACACTTTAGGAGACACAGCAATCCATCAGCGAGCTTATTAAATATTAACACTCTTTCTCACTTTCTTCATTAGAGCTTTTGCAAAGTAACTAAGAATGTGACTGTGCCAAAGATTGGAACTCTTTCAAGTATCGAGACAGGCATCAGCAGACACGGTTGAGATTTAATTATAAAATAAGATACTTCATCTCGGAAATACCAGGATTGTCACTAGGAGAATGCCTCACAGAGTGACTCCCGTAACACTGTTCCTCTTCCTTTCTGCACACACACACACACACACACACACACACACACACACACACACTCACTCATACAGTGATATATAGACACACATACACTCACACTTACATACTCATTCTCTCTCTTTCACACACACACACACACACACATACACACACACATACTCACTCACTCATACAGTGACATATAGACACATATACACTCACACTTACATACTCATTCTCTCTTTTTCATACACACACACACATACATACACACACACACACACACATACACACACACATCTATCAGAACAATTGCAGTTAAAAAATAAACACTTGACAGAGAATAGAAATATCAAATCTCTAGAGAGTCTTCATGCTTGTAGGCTCTGTGATAACATAGCACCACTGTCCTGGTGCAGGTACAATGCACAGTGTTGTAACGCTAGATATTAAGTGAATAGAGTACCTTGTGTGAACCACAGCTTTGTGCTGCCTTTGAACATAAAATTCTGAATGGTTTTCAAATTTTCTGTTGATCCTTATCATGGTTAATATTGTCAACCTGACAGGGTCTAGAATCACCTATTAGACAAAGCTGTGTGCTTGTATGTGAGGGACTGAAGTGGGAGTCTGTACATTAACTGTCGGTTGTACCATTTCATAAATTGCTCCTGTCCTTAATGAGAAGAGCTGAGTCCTGACATCCACTTTTCTCTGCTACCTGACTGTGGATGAAATGTGTTCAGCAGCCTGGTGTTTCTGCCAACACTGCTTTCCTAAACATGCTGGACTTACTGTAAGCCAAATAAAACCTATTCTTCCCTACGTTGATTTTGTGAGGTATAATTTTGTTAGCTAAGGAAAATAATTAATATAATCAGGAGTTTTATAATAATTTAATTGTCAAATTTTAATTGTCGAATGGCTACGTGTTTGTTTTAATCAAACCAATCTCTCAAAATGTTTCAAACTATTTCACTGTACTTACAGAATACTACCTTAGGTGTTCAGATACCGGCCTTTGCCCACTGGTCTTCAATTTTCAGAACAAAATTAGAAATTAACACTCACTGACGTTTTCCCTATCTCTTTGTTTCCCTATCTCTTCAGACAATTGTGGCGTGAGACAATTGAAGACCAAAGTTTAATAAACATACTTATAAAATATTTGGGCTGAAGTAGACAATTCCTAGGAGAAAAAGAAGAACCCAATACAAAACAAAACAAATCTTCCCTCACCAGACTGAGCTTTTAAACTACTACTGGCATAGTGGTGCTCTTGAGGAAACACATTAGCTCCAAAGACAATGTTCAAGACTTGTAAGGAAGTTTTCAAAGCATGCTTAGTGGGTTTTTTTTTTTTCTGTGTGTTCTCTCTGTCATGAAAACTAGCTCACTTCATATGTCTGATATGTGCTGTGTTCTTTCTCCTTTGTTGTTTGCTTCACTCATTTTTTGAATGGAATTATCTTTTACATTTTAAAGGTTTCAACTATCCGTATGCAATATTCTTGGATGCCTGCTGCCAGTAGGGCCTGTCCTTAATGTGGATTACAGAAACAGATCTTTGAAACAATGATTAATTTTAAAGATTCAGAAACTAAAAACAAAACAAAACAAAACAAAACAGAACAAACAAACAAACAAAAAGCCGGGCGGTGGTGGTGCACTCCTTTAATCCCAGCACTTGGGAGGCAGAGGCAGGTGGATTTCTGAGTTCGAGGCCAGCCTGGTCTACAGAGTGAGTTCCAGGACAGCCAGGGCTACACAGAGAAACCCTGTCTCGAAAAACAAAAACAAAAACAAAAACAAACAAACAAAAAAAAAGATTCAGAAACTAATGTTAAGACACACTAAATTTTCTTCCTAAGGTACAATTTATGGGAGATGGCAAAGGCAATAGTTCATATTCAAATTCATATACACTTCCTAAATTCCTAAAAAAATATTGTCTGTGTAAGTAACTGGCCACTCAAAACATGTCCGATTTTCTCACAAGGTGACCTTTCCTCTAATGCATGTGTTGATAAGTTTCTATTACTCCATAGTATCCTGCAAATGCTGCTCTTTTCACAGTGAATGGCATTGTTGAAGGTGAGAGAATTTGGTCATTACTTAAGCTTTAAGCTGTATTTACAGATCACAGGGTGGATTTTGCTCTTGAGGGTGCAAGGAAACAAAGTTCATTTCTCCACAAGAACAGCCTGTGCTTCTAACCACTCTCTTCTCTAGCTTGATCCATCTTATCAAAAGATGCATTATTGAACAGTTTTATAGTTCTTCTCTAGTAAATTTCAGTAATTTTTAACCCCTGCTTTTGTTCATTTTAGGACCCTTCTCCTCAACAAATCCATTTCTACTTTCAGACCTTTTTATATGTTTACCACTGAATTTAGAATTTAAGTTCAGCTAGAAGTATAAATTTAATTATGTAGAGGGATCATTGTATGTGGGAGCTTTAGGGTAATGGGACTAATTTAAAGATCTTTTGAAGATGATGAAAGACAGTTTTATGTGACATACAGATAAAAACCCATGCATGCACAATACATAAACACATACACACATTTATACAACACTCATGTAACATGCACATGCACTCACATGCACACATATGCATACATGCTCATATACATGCAGACCCACTGAAACATACAGAGGCACATGTACATAAACAAATGCACATATACACACATATGCATATATATATACGCATATATATATATATATACATGTTGAGGTTATCATTCAGGGAAATAGATAAAATTAAAGAAATATTGAGTATATCACATCACTGATGGTAAGCAGAGTCCAGCATTGAACTTCTACTCATGTCTTAGTGTTTTCTGTGTTAACTTTAGATTTGAAACCCAAAAATAGACTAATGGTAACAACCAAGGCAATCTCAGAAGTGTAATTAATCAGTTTTTAATTTACTATATTTTATTTTTCTCATTCTGGAAAACAGTATTCTTAAAATTTCACATTATAGCATTTCTTATTTGTTTGTGTAATATACCCTACAAATAAATCCATAATATATATAAATAAATACATATATAGTTTATAAATGAAATATATTATATGAATAAACAAATCACATAAATATATAAATCTGTAAAATTATTTAAAAAGTATATATAAATAAACTAAATAAATGAATTAGTTAAATATTTAAGAATAAATTCTAAAACAAATTTTGGAAATGTGGCATTATATTACAATAAATGCTTTCAGAACCAATGAGTGAATTAAACTAATCTGGAACAAGTACTAGATGTACCTATTTAATATCACAGAGATCTGCACATGAGTACTAGGTATATTTATTTAATATCTTAGAGTCATAAAAATTTTAGAGACCTTCTAAATTCATTTTTTAAGATTCAGAAATGGCACCTTCTTCTTCAGAACTATAGTAAGGAGAGATTTTTATAAATACATCTTGGTGCCAGCGGGCACCCTACCAACTCAAGGGATAGTTGGTAAGTTAACTTAAAAGGCTATCATTGATTTTAAAAAATGGTTTTATATTTTAGCATTGGAATGCAGGCAAATATGATAAAAGACCTCTCATTTGTAGTGACATAGTCAGAACAGCATCTGTTTCAGGACATTTGACATTCCAATGGTTGTGACCTGGTCCATCTTCTTGGGAAAAAAATCTCTTTCTTGATTAGGATAAATGTCAGAATTAAACATCTCAATTTAGACTTGAGGGACATCTAAAATATTTACAGGTGAATTCTAGCCATAACTAGTGATGAAATATTTAGTAAAGCAAATAATTAAGCAGAGATAAGCAGTGAAGTGGTATGTTTTGAAAACTGATGGGGTTGTGACTGCAATTCCAGTCACGATGGTGAAGGGAAGAAAGACCCACAAGCATATGTGATCCCAGCAATGCTCCTGGGGTAAAAATCTAAACTTCTGAGTTTTCACTCAATTACTTGAGTGGAAAGATAATGGTAACATTTAACTCATGTTCTTTCTTCTTTCTCCAAAATTTTATAAGATTTAAAATTAAATGTTTACAACAAAAGAAGAAAAACATTGAGATAGAAGCGAAATAAAAAGGAAATGATTAAATGTCTAAAACTATGGAAACACAGACCAATGAACTACAGACAAGTGTCCATTTTTCAGAGCATCACTGTGAAGACCAGGAAACATAACTCAACATAAACTAGAGAAGCAGTCTTAAGACATCATATAAGAACTTGAAAATCTATCACAAATGATCAGATCTTGTAGACTCTATCGCAGCTCTTTAGGTTTTAAGCACATCACGGATTCCAGAAACTTACAGGAAAATACCTTGTATGAAAGTTCTATATATAATACTCCTGCAATTGGTGGTTGTGTATCACATGTAAAAGCTTTGTTATATCATCTTAAATAATGGAACCTTGCAGATTATGAACATCTTCTGTCCTTACAACATGTCTCCTTATGATTGACAAGTAAAGGTAAATGACTTCACAAGCAGACAGGAACGTGGTGTGCCTCCTCTGGCAGCTAAACTCGAGATCATTTATGTAGCTGCAATATTGACAAGCAACAACGGTTTTCTCTTCTGTGACATAGATCAATAACAAATATTCCTATTTGGAATTGTGTGCTATGCTAATGATCTAAGTACATAGAAATGAATGACGATGTTATTTTTTTTTTTCAGATCAAAGTTGATAACAATGGGTTAAATGCTTTAAAAGGTGATATTTGAGTGTAGAGTAACTTGAAGGAGAAACAGAATAAAAGGGGGAGTGAGTGAAGAATGCACAAAACATGAAACTCCTTTAGAGTTCCTCCGTGAACAGGCTATGTCACCAATTCTTTGAAAGAGCAAAGATGGATTTTAGATCTCTCGCATTTAGCCAATTAAAGTGTTAAAGAAACTAAAACAGAACTTTTACATACCTCAGTCAATAAAGGAGCCCTGTGAATTAAACGACTGAGAAGTGACTTTCAATTAGGGGAATATGAAGATTCAACATGGCACTGAGAAGCAAACACTGAACCAAGAAGAAGGAAGCTATGTCAGGGTGATCCTGGTGTCAAATCATGTTTGCAATTTCTCAGAAGTTGATGGTAGAAATTCCATTAGGGTTTATTGGAGTCAAAAGAAAATCTCAGTCTTTGAGGAATGAGATCAGCCCTAACCCCACCCCTGGCTTCTATCCAGTAACACGTGATGTTATTCTGCTATGGGTGACATGAAAGTTTGGAATATTATATGGGAACTCATTAAAAAATAACCCTTGATTCAAATTAATGCATTACTTTCTAAACTCAGCAAAAAAAATGATATAAAATTCAATACATTTCAGGCACTTTCCATGTATAGTATACATGTATAGTATACATGGAAAGTTGAATATTGCTCTCTACCAGAGTCCTTGCCTGGAACACATGCCACATTTCCCACATAGGAAATGTGACTTGTGATCACCTAGTTCAGAACAGAGTTCTCCATGCTAATGAGGTAACTAGAGGCCCTAAGAGTTTAGCCAATAAGTTTCCCTTCCAGGACATTCCCCACTACAAAAGGTATTTAAACTCTAGTCTACCCTGAGGAGGTGGTTTGTACATATTTTTTCCCACAATGAACAATCAATAAACAGTTTGGAACCAAGGACTGTCTCTTTTATAAAGAACAGCCACGAGGAGCATAATGAAAGCCTTCATCTACAGAGACATATATCCTAAGTCTTCTGCAGAAAACACCTCCGTGCTCCTAGACAACCACAGACAAAGACAGAGGAGCTAAGCCTCAGTTCCTCATCCCTCCTGGCCCTAGACTCATTATCAACAGCCCGATGGCCCACTCTGTTCCCAACTCCCCAAGGCCCAGCATCATCTGGTTGTCCAGGAGTGTGGGAACCCACAGCCCAATCTTCTCCTTACAATCCCGTGGACCCCTGACTCTTCATACCAGACCCATTTTGGTTTCAAGCAGTGACTTGATTTCCTAGATTCAGGATACTTCAGCCTTAATCTCCCTTACCAAGTGTTAATGTTATGGCTAATATTATATTTTTGTTATAATACTAGAATGTTAAACATTTTATTTGAAATAGTAAATTAACATAGATATAATGATAATGAGTGAATAATTTTGGTATCTTAAAAAAAACCTGTATACTAGGTAAGGCCAATATTAATGTGTTATCCTAACAAAGGGAAAACTTGACCGAATATACAGATAGAAACAAGTTTCTAGATATTGATGTTGTTCTTAATGAACCAACCAAAGGTATTCTTACCCTTATTATGACACAGAAAAGTAAAGCTGATTTCAGATAGAACGACAGATTTCTGGTCCATGAAAGATTGTCTATCTCAACTCTTGTTTCTCAGAGTGATTTTGTTCATCGTGCTCTCTCTCTTTAATATACAGCTGCCACCCTCTCTGAATAATTCTCACGAACCTCTCTCCTTTTGGAGAAAGCCATCTGTCTCTGGACTCCTGGCTACAGTCTGAACATTTTTTTCTACGTAGATCTAACCAGTTTCCTCTTCCTGTGTCCCTTTCTTAAAATTCATTATTTCATGTCTTGGTCTTCTTTCTTTGTGTGTGTGATTTACAGGCAATATTAGCCCTCAAGCACAATTCCAAATTACGAGATATAATCTATGGGTTCTAAAAGTCTATATACAATGCTGGCCATTCTCTTAAATTTGAAACCATATTTCTGACTGTCTATGTGAAAACTCTATCTGATGCTCAAGAACAAAACTTCAGATTTCAGTCAGTGACTAGAATAAAGTTTATTTTATATCCATATGCTGTTTTTCCTAAAACTCCAAACCAGTGAGACTACATCCCAAATTATTTTATAATGTAATAAGGTCTTTCTTTCTTTCTTTCTCTTTCTTTCTTTCTTTCTTTCTTTCTTTCTTTCTTTCTTTCTTTCTTTCTCTCACTCTCTCTCTCTCTCTCTCTCTCTCTCTCTTTCTTTTTTTCTCCACCCAAAACTTCTACACAACAGAATCTTCTTTATTTAGGCTCTCTAATTTGAAGAATTTGGTTTTGTCATTCAGTTCCACTGTGTTTTGCTTGGGAAATGCTCACAAGCCTGGTGTTTGTCCTGGCTCACTGTCATTGTCCTACCTTCTTATTGTAACAAATGTTTTCCTAAATGGAGTATTTTGTATAATATCTTGGCCATGCCATTTCTTATAAAATATGTTTTGTGTATGTTTCTGCAAATATAGAAGCCAAATATATCTACTCAGCTTTCCCAGGCTGTATTTCTGATTACATCAGCATGACTGGCTTTCAAAGTCAACAAACCTAATATAACTTTGCCCTGTAATGCTCATTTATTTCTGTAAGTTTTTAAATGTGCTTCCATTTGTCTTGAACATTTTCTATTTCTTTTCTGAAAAACACCAATCTGTCCTTTAGAATTTCTCCTTAATGATGTGCTATGAAATGCTGTGTATTAGTTAAATTTTCATTACTATGACAAAATACTTGACCAAAGTAAAACCAGGCAGGATTTCCTGTTGAAGCACAGTTTTAGCATCTAGCACATCATGACAGAGAATTCCTACCACACTGGAGAAGCAGCTGTGCACATGTGATTCACGGTCAGAAATCAGATGGATGGATGTTGCTGTTCACTTTTATTTCTCCTTTTAATTCATTTTTGAAACTCAGAGCAAGGAATGATACTCCTATATTAAGTGAACCTTGTCACCTCAGTTAAACCTGTCTGCCAACATCCATGTAGGTGCCTAGAGAGCCGGGTGACCACCTTGATTCAATAACCTAGTAACGTGAAAATTAACTGTCAACTGTCATACTTCCAACAAGACTAGTATATTTCCCTCTCCATAATTCTACAGAATACTTTCCATACTTGACATATTTACTCACAAAATTCCAATGGCCTAGTGTCTTTCTAAAAAGCTCTGCTTAGCTATGTTTGTTTTTTATTACTGGGCACCCAGTAGTTTTGCTAAGAGTCTGTCATACACTACTAAGGTGAGATTTGAATCTTCCGTATCTACATTTACAGCTGTGTCCTTCAAACATGTTCACAGCTCTGTCGTGATCCCTTTTGCTTCGTGCTCTGTACTTTCATTTTATAGTATTTCTCACTCTCTTTATGCATGTTATTTCCTCACAGGAAAATGCCTTTTAATTCTTCATGGTTATTCTAGTTCTCCATTAAAATGGTGATGTTCTGTAAAGGCAAGGCTGTCCTATTAAATAACTCACTTGGCTTGATTGTTAGGTGCTGTGGAAGTCAAATAAACTCTTCGTACATATCAAGCAGATTTCCCCACTCATCTAAACCTCAACATCTGCTCTTGTGTTTCTTGAGAGATGTGCTTGAGGGACTTCCTAACTAATGCCTATTTAGGTCTTTATTCTTTCTGTGACAGTGCTGAGGATGAAACTCAAGGCACTGTAAATGTTTAGTAAGCACTAGACTGCTGAGCTACAGCTGTGTCACCTTAATCATTCTTTACTATAGAAGCAATTCTATAATTTTTTAGCCTTGCAGTGTAGCATATTTACTAGTTATTTGAAACACAGATAGTGTTTAAGAGAATTTACTACATAAGAAGCTCCTCTTTCTCCCTCTCCCTTACCTTGATCCCCCCATGTGTGTGTGTGTGTGTGTGTGTGTGTGTGTGTGTGTGTGTGTGTGT
>JANHMN010000001.1:8123293-8139322 GCA_030674055.1 Rhabdomys pumilio
TGTGTGTGTGTGTGTGTGTGTGTGTGTGTGTGTGTGTGTGTGTGTGTAGATGTGGGGAGAAGGAGCGAGAGAGAGAGAGAGAGAGAGAGAGAGAGAGAGAGAGAGAAAGAGAGAGAGGGAGAGAGGGAGAGAGAGAACAGAGACAGATACAAAGACAGAGACAGAGAGACAGAGAGAACAACTTTTAACAGTTGATTCTCATTTTCAGCTGTGCAGTTCTCCCAGGTCACAGCTGGTGCATCTTCCCATTGAGTCCTGTCAATGTCCCAGACCTTCCTTATGTATGTTTTGTTATCCATGCATAAGTAATAGTTTGAATGTTAAGAATTGCCCACATGTTTGAGCATATGAAAACTTGGTCTCCAGTTGTTGTCATTGCTTGTGAACGCTGTGGAAATTTTAGGAGATGTCTTTTCTGGAGAAAGGAATTGCAGCAGCGGGGTGGGCTTTGATAGTTTATAACCTAGAGCTGTTTCAGTTTGCCCTCTGTTTTCTGTGTATGATTGACGATGTGTATGAACTCAGCTTCCTGCCCAAGCCACTTCCTTAGCCATTATGGACTCACCTTCTCAAACTCCAGACCAAAATAAACTCTTTCTTTAGTCGGGTTTAATTATGATATTTTATCATAGTGACAATACAGTAACTAATACAACATACTGATGAACCCTTTTGGGTAGCAACTGGAAATGTCGACATTTTTACTTTCTGTAGACAGAAAATAAGCAGATGAATAGAAGTAGAAAAACCTGCGATGTTTATGTTCTAATGGCTTTTTCAACCGGAAAAATAGTGGAGACTTTTAATATTGTTATTATTATTGTTATTATTATTGTTATTATTATTGTTATTATTATTTTAGCCATTGTTATTGTTTTTCTCTGTTTTTCTTAGATGTGGGATCATTAATGCAAATAGATTGTAATATAAGTAGCATAGGCCTAAAAGTATTTTAGATAAATATATGAATATACATACTATAGTATTACTGAAACTTGAGACTAGTAGCTTTATAAATATGTATTCCTTTATAAATAAGAATAAGTAGTCTTTGAGTCTAAATAAGAGACTTTTAGAAAGGCAGAGGTTATATAGTTTATCAGACTTATTGACTTGTGTCAAGCTCAAAATGATATTTCATATCAGTTAAGATTATGTATTTGAAAGGACACAGAGAGAGAAACACACACACACACAAATAAACAAAACATGGAGACTATATACATACTCATGTAGAAAATACAATATATATCATAGAAATATATACTATACGTATTACGTTTGATGAAAATATACTTCAAGACTATACATCTATATATATTTTTCACACATATTTCATTGAAATAGTTGCAACATATAAACCAAGTATTAGTAACTATCCTGAATGATTTTTTGAATGATTTTTCTCCATTTAAAAATGTAAAACATTTTATTTGTTTATTTACTTAAAAGATGATCTTTAAACAAGTAGTATTTATGTTTAAAGTGACTGATCTTGGTCCATTCATGTGTCTGCAACATTCATGACGGCCTTGTTTTTTAAAGTCTGAGTAGTACTTCATTATGTAAGTGAACAACATTTTCTTTATCCATTCTTCAGTTGAGAGACATCTAGGTGGTACCCTGTTCCGGGATACTATGAACAAAGCTGCTATGAACATAGTTGAGCAGGTGTCCTTGTGAGATGATAGAGAATCTTTTGGGTATATGCCCAGGGGTGGTTTGCCTGAATGTTGAGGTAAAACTATTCTCAATCTTCTGAGAAATAATGAAAATGATTTTTAAAGTGATTGTACAAGTTTGCACTCTACCAGCAATGAGGAGTTTTCCCCTTGCTCTACATCCTCAGAAGCATATGCTGTCCCTGCAGTTTTTGTTCTCAGCCATTCTGCTTGGTGAATGATGGAATGTCAGAGTCATTTTGATTTCATTTCCCTAATGATTAAGAACATTGAACATTTCTTTAAATGTTTCTTAGCCATTAGAAATTTGTCTGCTGGAAATTCTCTGTTAACCTCTGTGCTCCATTTTTAAAATTGGGTTATTTGGTTTGTTGATATCTAACTTTTTGAGTGTTTTATATTTTGGATATTAGATCTCTGTCAGATATAGGGTTGGTGAATATCTTTTCCCAATCTGTAAGCTCACTGACAAAACCTTTGACCCAAAATGTGTTCTGCCTATAAGATATTCAGCAACAAAGATAGTGCAGAGAAGGAGGGACTGGCCAATCAATGACTGGCCTAAATTGAGACCCATCACATGGGCGAGTACTGATCCTTGATACTCTTAATGATATTCTGTTATGCTTGTAGACAAGGATCTAGCATAAAGGTCTCCGGAGAGACTCCAGCCAGCAGCCAATGAAAACAGGTGCAGACACCAACATCCAAACATTAGATGGAGCTCAGAGACTCTTATGGAAGAGTTGGGGGAGGATTGAGGGACCAGAAGAGGACAGCGACTCCAACAGAGTCAACTAACTGGGAGTCTTGGGGGCTCCCAGAGACAACCACCAAACAAAGAGTTAGCATGGGCTGGACCTAGCTCCCTCTACTCACAAACATATGTAGTAGGTGTGCTTCTTGGTCTTCATGTGGGTCCCCAACAACTGGAGCAGGAGCAGTGCCTGAATTTCTTGCCTGCCTTGGGTTGGTTATACATGATAGGGATTCTCCTCCTCCTCAGAGAAGAGGGGGAGAGGAAATGGAGTGTGGATTTGTGTGAAGGGGTACTTGGAGGGGAGGTTGTACTGACATTGTGATGTAAAGTGAATAAATGAATTAATAAAAAAGGAGAGAAAATGTGAAACTGGCTCATCTCACTTCCTATGGTTTTGTTTTCATCTCTTATATGAGAAAATGGAATAACATGGACTAAAAATTCATCTTTGATATGTTATCACTAGATGAGAAAAAAATCCCAACAATTTCTAAGATAGTAAAAAAAATTCACACACCTTTTTGTCTAAAAGACACATCCATGACATTTTAAGAGTCCACCAAGAATTTTGCCTCTTAGTAAGACTTCAAATACGCGAGCTAGAAATGCAAAGATTTGTTTGGCACAACATCTTTTCTTAATCCAAACTCGACATCCACAGATGTCTAACACTTCAAGTCCTTCAACATGCCTACTCACTAACTGAAGGAAAGACCATTGGTAGATCATCAACTGAGAGGATGGCATTTAATTACTGAAGCTAGACATGTGCCTGCTGCATAGAGACTTGATGTTGTTGCAATCTGGTTAAAGGAAGTCAATCCCCATTCACTCAATCTCTGAAAACAAGCAGTCATGCAGGTTACCTTTAAACACTCTTGAAGGCTACACCAGCCTGATAAATAACTAATTAACCAACTGGAAATGAAAACATCCCATTTACATCAGGCACAGATACGACCTTTGTCTTTGAACTTTTCAAATAGAATTGTGGTATGACAGACATTTGCTGTTTACATAGTCACACAGAAGTCTTACAAATCTTATTAAAGTCAAGCAGGATGGAGAATAAAGTAAGCGCATTTGTTTTGGTTTTCTGAATTTTCAATATATATTTAATATTTTGTTTTATTGTTAAAATATAACCTGGTTATGAGCCTTTTAGACATTATTTATAGCTATGATTAATACTGTGATGAGAACTCAAAGTCACTGCACGGCATTACATATTGCACATCTATTTTCTTACTCAGTAGTCACTAAAGTCCTAAGAGAGATACATCTTTAAAGATTTTACTCTTTGTCTTAATGTGTGTGTGTGTGTTTGTGTGTGTGTGTGTATGTGTTTGTGTGTGTGTTTTTATGTGTGTGTTTGTGTGTGTGTTTTTATGTGTGTGTTTGTGTATGTCTGTATGTGTGTGTGTGTTTGTGTGTAATTGGGGAGGACGCTCAGAACCAACTACATATGTAGAGGTCAGAGGAAAATTTATGGAGTCAGTTCTCTCCTTCCCTTTTTAGGGGATCTGAGAATCAAACTCAGGTTGTGCCTGGGTTGAGTGGAAAGCACTTACCATAGATCCTGGGGCATAGGACCATATCTGTAGGCTAGAAGTATACATTCTAATGTTGCTTTGTGGTTAGAAAGGAAAGTTTAGCTTGCTTTATTCTCCCTGAGGTTCCTCACCTATTTATATTGTTGCTACATATTGATATAAAATTTTTGGACTCAAATCTCTTTTTTTTTCTCATGGTCACACATGGCTCAGTTGACCCACTACACGCTCACACAAATGCAATTTATGTTCTCCTTAAATGGATGATAAAAATGTAGGAACATGTGCCTTACAGTTCCAGTTAAAAGCGGTAAAAGTGTTATCTTCCACAGTATGTTAAAGTTAGGGTTTTTAAATGTTGACTATATGATCATTTTTAACATGGCAGTACCACCTTTTCACATGTCTAATGGCACCTCCTTACAGTATTTCCTCTGATTTAATGGCTGAAGAGTAAAAACAGGGTGTGAAAGTCGTAACTAGACTGAATCTCATCTTTGTATACCTCTTTTCCCCTTTCAGTTAAAAACAGGGGATAGGTGTGTATTCTCCTTTATTTAGAAAAGTATCCACTCCTGAGCTGCTCAAAAGATTTGAAATAAAAATCATTAAATCACCCAGTAAAAATGTAGAAGCTTTTGTAACAGAGTTGCATGTTTTCTTCCTGAGGTTTCACAGATGCTGTCCTGTGATATCAGTACATTTAACTTCAAACCACATAATCGCTCAGAATTAAAAAAAAATCATTAATCTGGTATCTTTCTCTTTAAGGAAAATGAATGAGGGGAGTTTGATTTCATAAAATTCAGACAATAAATTGCACTTATATTCTGAGTGGCTTTCTCTGGGAGTCCCTGAGGGCTTCACAAAAATTAAAAATTCTTGAGAGCAGCATCAAACATCAGTTACTTTGGTTTAGATCTTAAAACAGAAATTGATTTAGCATTTTAGATCTCCCGTGGGGATTGCTTTTGCATTCATGAAAGCTGCTGTTAGAGATAGCTATGCTGTTTGACCAACAGCTGCTGATCAAGGTAAAGACTTTTATAGTTTCTAGGAAATCACAACGCTGCTTCCATAACAACTGCACACATTGACCAAACCAATCTATAAGGATTGAAATGGGACTTTAAATACATGGTTATTAGTGCAAAGAGCATTTAGCCAAAGTATCCTGGGATGGTTCTTCTTCATGCTTTTTACTGTTATTGCTACTATGTCTGTAAAGCCCCAAGTGCCCAGAGTAGCAGGATATGATGGGAAA
This sequence comes from Rhabdomys pumilio, assembly GCA_030674055.1. NCBI lineage: Eukaryota > Metazoa > Chordata > Mammalia > Rodentia > Muridae > Rhabdomys > Rhabdomys pumilio. The sequence goes on from JANHMN010000001.1 coordinate 8,128,553, forward strand.
CCCAATAACATAACAATATATTGCAAATTCAACCTTGGAGCTATGATGGCTAGCGCTACACCTGTTCTAATCACCTAAGAGGCAGTTACATTGCCAGATAAAATGCTGGAGCAGTCACTTCCATTCTTAGTAAAATAATTGTGTTTGCAACCCTAAAATAAAGAACACTGAATTGAAGGTATTGTCTGTCTTTTAAATAAAACATACTGGGCATGAAAGAGAGGAAAGGTAGCTAGGTTCCACTTGATCATCTTTGGACTTTAAGCTCCCACTTCTTTGTATTATTTAAAAATATGACTTCCTTAATCCTCAAGTCAGAGTGCCTATCAGTGGCAGAGAATCGAACCAATTAAACCATAGGAATTTTGGGTTGTTAACAAAAAACAATGTTAAACATGCTTTTGGAGACTATGGTTAAATTTTAAAATTTGGAATGATGATCTTGGAAAGTATCTTTTTTGTTTTTTATTGGTTATCAACATAATGTAAATAAAATTTATAGCAAAATAAATTCTACTTTAAACAAGACTCCAAAAGAAAGAAAGAAAGAAACAGAGGAAATTATGTAAAAAGAAGCAGAAAAACATACATTAATGGGAAGAAGTTAAAAAGAAAGAAAGCATGGAACACGATCAATAAAGAGAAATAGTCCAGTTTTTATATTCAGGGAATGCCAATATCTGAGGTTGTTGGGAAGAAAGTCATAAATGTGGAGGACCTTAGATGAGACTGGAATCTTTATTCTAATACTTGTTATTAAATGGAGAAAAATGAGGGAAGAAAAATAGAACCATAGAAAAAAGCAGAAAAAAAAGTTAGCAGGAACATAGATTATTAGAGATGAAGAGGGAAAAATACTATATGACCCCTGAAATGATTTACTTTGACTTAGTAACTCACAGAGGAACTAAGCACGCTATATTCCCTTGTGGTAGAGGGACTTTGCTAACTACTAGCATATGGCCCAGCACATACTATGTAAAAGAGTTATGTTAGATAGTACTTGTTGAAAGAAATAAGGATAATTATTAGCTATTGAATTAATGTAAATATCCATAGGAAATATATCTAAACACTAAGATAAATGTGTTTTGAGAAATTGTATTGTTGGCAATGTTTCTAGAACATTACTAATTATATTTAATAGAAGTAAGTAGTTTGATCACATTACACTATGTTAAAACCAGCAAAAGCATATCAAATACCTAAGTATAATAATTAAGAGTATGATATTCCTAGAAGAAAATATAATCCTTTAAACATCTTTGATTAGGTAATGGTTTTTAGAGAAACAGTTAAAACAGCCATCACTCAAGGGATATTAATAATCAGACTTTATCCAAATTAAATTGTCTTTACTGAAAGACAGACATTTTCAAAGAACTTAAAAGCAAACCAAGTATGGGAGTTAAAATAGAGCATCTAGTAAGACTTTTGTATATAAAACATATGAGTAATGGATAAGACAACTATAATAATAAATTTTTATACTTGTAAACAACCTGAATAGTTTTCAAGCAAATATGGTAAAAGAATCATGAACCCATAATCAATAAACACATGCTTTCAGTAATTACAAATGGAAACAGCAATGGTATAATGTTTACAATTGCCAAATACCTACCTTCCTTTCTTCTTTCTTTCTTTCTTTCTTTCTTTCTTTCTTTCTTTCTTTCTTTCTTTCCTTCCTCTTCCTTCCTTCCTTCCTCCCTTCTTTCTTTCCTTCCTTCCTTCCTTCCTCCCTCCCTTCTTGCTTGCCTGCTTGCTTGCTTGCTTTTGTTATTTCACAGTATTAGTTAAAACATTAAAAATATTTTTAACTTTTCCATGTAATTTATTTTTGCAAATATTTTTATTAGTTCTTTGAGTTTTCTACAGAATGTTTTGACACCTTTCCCAGGTCTTCCCAGATTGGACCCAACTTTGTGTTTTGATTTATTTTATTTTCCTTTTTTATTGGGTATTTTATTTATTTACATTTCAAATGTTATTCCCTTTCCTGGTTTCACCTCCAGAAATCCCCTATCATATCCTCACTCATCCTGATTCTATGAGAGTGATCACACTCTCATCAACCTCACTGCTCTGGTATTCTCCTACACTCAGGCATCAAGACTTCCCAGGACCAAGGGCCTCTCTTCCCATGATGTCTGAGAAGGCCATTCTCTGCTACATGTGGCTGGAGCCATGGGACCCTCCATGTGTAGTCTTTGATTGGTGGTTTAGTTTTATTTTATTTTTTTAGAAACACATCAACAAGCATAAAATCTGTACAGGTTCAAGACAGACAGAGTCCAGTACTGAGTATAAGAAACAGACATAGGGTCCTACTCCTAACACTGAAGCTATTTGCAACTGATGCCAAATGGCAAAGAGAAAATCAGTTTTCTTCCTTGGAATGCCACTGGGTATATCACCTGCATTCCAAGACAAGGCCTGTGACCATATAGTATGATCAATGCTTTCTTGATTCTGTTTCTTTTGTTTTGTTTAGGCATTTTCTTTCTTCCTTTCTTTTTCTTTCTTTCTTTCTTTCTTTCTTTCTTTCTTTCTTTCTTTCTTTTTATCTTTCTGTCTTTTGTTGTTTCTTTCTCTTTTTTGTCTTATTGGTCTTTTGCTTGTTAGTTTTGCTTTGCATTTCTGTGGCTTTGTAGTTTTTATTTCATTTCTCAAATGGAGAAATAACATTAATTTGGGTGAAGGTGGAAGTGGGAGGTTCTGTGAAGAGTTGGGAAGAAAAAAATTATCAAATTATACTGCATGAAAAATTTAAAATAAAAAATCCATTTAAAAACACATGAGGACAAATTTGTGCTACCCCAATATTCCTAAATGTGTGGCTTTCCCTAGAGCATGACATTGATTTATTAGGACCTACACTCTTCTAGAAAACTGTGTCTCCTTCCAACAGCAGTTACAAATAGCTCCTTAACTGTGGTTGGAACTTGCTAACAACTCTTCTCTCCATGATGGACTTTGGACTTGCCTAGCCTTATTTATACTCTGTGAAAGCTGACACAACCTCTGTGAAGTTTTATGTGCAACTGTTCTGCTGTGCCTAGAATCATTCACTGTTTCTGGCTCTTACTTTTTCTACCCCATCTTCTTCAATGATGCCTGAGCTTTGGGAGTATGTTTAATTTAGGGAACAATATACTTCAGTATCTTATTCTCTTCCCCATAGTCAGCTGTAAGTCTCCATGATGATCACCATTTAGTTGTAAAAGATGTTTCTCTAATGGTGGTTGAAAGATGCATTGATATAAAAGTAAAAGGATAGATCATTAAGAATTGGTTTAATACAATGCTCACTTAACAGAATAATAATAGTAGGTAATTCGTTAGGGTCTGCAACCTAGCTATAGTTCTGTGACATAATGCTAATAGACATACATTTTGCATTGTGAGAAAGGCCATGTAAAGCCAACCAGACAATGGTTAGTTATTTCTAATATATTCCTGCCACTATTGAACAAGTGGTTCTGTTTTGCTACCAGTCATTATTGTATTTTTGAGTTCAGAGCTGTGTGTCATTGGCAATTACATTTTGCATTCCGTGGCATACATAGCACATTTCATTGCTATGAAAGCTTGCGAGTATTTCAAAGTAAGTTTTTCAGTGTTCTATGACTCAACTCTGTAATGTCTTCAACAATAAAATCTTAATATGAAGTTCTAGAGGGTACATTTGGAATTACATGCAATTGAAAGATAATTGAGAGTATTGAGTAAGATTTAGAGAAATTCTGCCCAACAAATACTGATTTTCAGAATCTTAAATGGTGCAGTCACTTTATAGAACTGCATGCGAACTGATTTATAATTGTAAACAGAGTCACTATGTAATTCAGCATTGCTAACATAGATTCGCTCTGCAAAAGAATGAAAGTAGTTACCCACATAAAAATATGGACATACTTGGGAAGAAAGGTAGTGAGAGATAAAAAGAAGTGGAGAAATGAAGAAATGAGTGGTAGAATTAACATTAAAATATATATCTTTAAAACCCTTGTATACATTCATCATCTGTATACTACTAATAAAAAGGAATAAACAAATTTGAAATAAAAATTAAATTTCATTGAAACATTTATTTTATTTTTTAAATTTGTTAATAATTTTATTTGTTTACATCTTAAATGTCATTTCCCTTCCCAGTATCCTCTCCAACATTATTTTGAATAACAAAAGTTTGCAAAATCCAGATGTTCATCTATTAATTAATTGGGGAAAAATTGTATATATTTTCAGATTTAAATATTGTTGACAATAGAGAAGATATAGAAATAACCTACATGTGTAAACATTCTAAACTCCATAAAATTACATATTTTAGGTGTGCCAGCACTTTAGTAAGTGGACTATATTATTACTTAAATTATAATGTCACAAAATGATGAACACATTAAAAATATTTATTTTAATAATCATGGTAGTTTAATAGTACTGAATCTGAAATTGAATGTTTGGTGAAGGAAATCTTCACAGAAATCCCTAGAATACACAGCTGTGTAAAAATGTCCAGAAGAACCCACCATGAGATCAGAATGTTGTTTGTCTCATACTGAGGAGACATGTAGAGTAGCTGTTAAAAAGTATAGCATTTCTGTTTAAGAGAATAAATGTTTTAATTAGGCCATTTTAACTAAACTTTGAAAATATGCTAAACTATATGAAATTGCATATTTTAAATTTTCTATCCCTTTATTACATGGATTATATTACCTCAATTATAATATCAGAAAGGAATAAATATATGTATTGAAAATATTTCATTGATCATTTAATCTACTCCATAACAAAAGGAATGTAAATTATGTAAGGATTATTAACAGACAACATAAAAATAGAAGGGTTATTATTATTCAGTGATTATAGGAAACTCTTGAAGCTCCATCTCAAAAACATTCATTAACTAATAAATGATAGCATCTCCATTTTTCATATACTGAATACAGAATCAATGTATCATGATGTTAATCTGTCTTTGCTGGCCAACTTTTTATTACCTACCAGTTGGTTTGGCAAAATCATTCAGATACCGAAAAGAAATCTTATTCCACTTGCATAAAGACAGTTCAAATATCACATTTGTCTTTATAGATCTTGAAGTCACCTGAATGTAGAATATGTATCCTAATGTTAAACACGATGACATACAAATGCCGAAGAACAAGAACCATTTGAAAAACATAGAAATAGAAAGAGATGGGCATATACAAACTGAACAGAACTTAAAAAAAAATCACAAAGGCAATATTCTATAAAAGATTGTTCTATACATTCCCCAGCCCAGACCAAAAGAGAAAATAGAAAAGTCTAGCCACTACTGGCAAGCTACAAATCACAAGGAAGAAACATATTTTCTAGCATACATATATTCATGAAAGACAATAACTCTAGCCCATCTGTGGCATATTATGTCATATTGCAGTCATGAAGTTATTCTGGATTCAGAGAGGTCTCCCAGCAGATGTATCTCCAACCTGTGCCTTTGAAGTTAGAAGCACATGGAAGCTCAGATAAGGGCCTATTCAACATACAACCTGGTTCTGAAGAAGATATACCATAATGGAAAACTTGATGTGATAATGACATCAGATAATGACTGTCACTCGAATCATAAAGTACATTTATATAAGCGTGCTTCATGCTCTAATACATCAAGGTATATTTATTGATTGTGTCTGACAACTAGCTGTAGGCTCTTTTTTCAGTGTTCAGAATATTTCTACCAAGATTAATTCTAACCAGGGCAATGAAGCCAACTTTTGGGAGCTGACTCCTAGCATAAAGTGGCTATCATCTTTGCAGGCATCTTGGACCATATACCCTGACAAGAGACATTTTTTTTTCAACAGACTACAACAGCTGAGCACACTCTGATAAACATCTTGTTTTTCCCACATATCTTGTTTTGTTGTTTAATACCCTCAGCTGCAAAGTGCACGCGGTAAAGAGACTTCAGCTGTGTTCCCCTGCTTGTGCTTATAAATACCCAGGATTTCCTTTCAACAAAAGAGACAGAAGACTAGAGACTTGACCACACACCTTGTCTTGTCTCCATTCTTCGCGTCTCTTGCCCCTCCATCCCCACTCTCTCTCTTGCTAGACTCTGTTGTCTGATCTCCTCGGACCAGAGCACTTAGCCCCAAAGCGTGGGGCAGTGTGGCTGCAACATAGTGGCCCCCAAATGTAGGGCAGTGTGGTCCTCAACAGCCAACCATTTTATAAATCAAGCAAAGGAAGTTTGGAGCATGGGGTATGCTCCTGAGGGAGGAAATCTGTGTCCGTGAATAAAAACATAGGGAGTAAAGAGAAAAATGATGCATTTCTCCTGGGTTTGAATTTTAAATCAGTACAAATGGGAACATAAATCAAATATTGTCTTAGTTCAAGGTGTATTTCCTATGGTGATTAATACAATTGACTGAATGATGATGATGATGATACTCCATACACACAAATACACACTCATAAAAGCAATACCCCCCATGCACAAGTACATGCTCAGAGATCTCAAAGTTGTACCATGAGTCCTGAAGTTAAAACCAGGATTACTGTGTGTCAGTGGATCCTCGCTTCTTAATTTCTTTCCCTGAAGAAAGCATGGTGCTCTTTGGAACTTGGAAATCAAAGGATCTTGCATCATCCAGTGTCTTCCCATGTAGCTAGGAATCAAAATTAAAGTGTGAAATGAAGGACTATGTGACCTGAAGTCCTGACATGCTATAAGCTCAGGGCTATGTGATCTGAAGCCCTGACATGCTATAAGCTCAGGGCTATGTGATCTGAAGCCCCGACATGCTATAAGCTAAGCTTGTCTCCCCTGTCTTCATACAGCACAGGTCCTCTTCACTGTGCATCCTAAGCACTGGCAAGCTTTCCATTTCAGGGCCTTTGATGTCATATTTCACCCTGGATGTCTTTTTCCTTCATATGTATCTGGCTTATTGCTTGCAAATCAGAAGTGATTTTCTTTAATGCACTTCTCTGGACAGTGGGCAAGAAAAGTTAACTCAGATTCCTTATTCTGTTTTATTTATTTTGCTTGTTGCCATGTAAACCTTTCTGTCCTCAAATAAAGGGCTTTGGTTTGTTTCCTCTTTTCCTTGTCTTTGTCTACTGGAGTTGAGTATAGAATAAGGAGGTATTCGGAACTGACTGTGTGCACAAGTGCAAACACCATGATATCGACAGGATCATCTCTCTCTGGCTTCATTGTGGTGCTGTTATAAATCCCACCCCAGACAACTTTGGAGAAAAGAAATTTATTTCCCCCATATTTCCAGGTCAGTGAAGTCTGTCCTTGAAAGAAGTCAGGACAATAATCAGGAGTTCAAGCAGGAGTTGTAGGAATGCACTTCCACTGGAAGGCTTGTCTCAAAAAAAGGTTTCTTCTGCTAAGAACTGAAGCTGGTGTCAAGTTTACAGACGATTAGAAAGCACTTTTCATCAATGACTTAAGAGCCAACATCCACATATATGTAAAGGCAAACAATGTTTATGTTTCTAGGTCTGAGCTACTAAGAATGAGTTTTTTCTAGTTCTATCCATTTATCTGCATATTTTATGATGTCATTTTAATGGTACTATTGCATTGTGTAAATGTACCATGTTTTCCTTATGAACATTTAACTTGTTTCCAGCTTCTGGCTACTATGATTAGAACAGCCATGAACGTAGTGTTTTAGTTTCCTTGGGCCAGGTTATAATCAAGTTTCAGGTTCATTTTTACATACTGCAACTTAATGAATTATTCCATTTTAAAAGTGCTGTTTCTAAGGCATGTTGAAATATTTCATATGTGATTATATATGTGTATGTAATATATATACACACATTCATGTATATGTATGCATAAACACATATGTGAAGGGATAATGTCCAATTCACCATGTAATAACTTTAGCAATTATTATTTATTGCTAAACACAATGAGATAAATCGCAAACAGTTCATTATTTTAATCTTTTTTCCCAGTGAAGGTTTATTTTGCAAAACACCCTATGAAGGTTCAAGGCATATGCAAAGTTAAATAAAGCATGTCCTTGTGAAGTACAAATGCAAAATATATTAGAAACAGCAACTGCATTTTGTCATGTTTCAACACAAGTTATGTTGAGATCAGAACATCAAACCTTTTCATGTTAGAACCCAAATTGAAAAGAGGAATTTTTAAACCATCCATTTTTTACTTATAATTATTTTGCAGTAGCTTAGATTTTTATTTGTAAATAAGATTCATTCTGCCACTTTGGGCTTAGAAACACTTAGGACTTAGGGACACTTAGGGCTTGGTCACCTATACTTGCTATAGAATCAGCTCTTTCTTTCTTTCGTTCTTTTCTTTCTTTCTTTCTTTCTTTCTTTCTTTCTTTCTTTCTTTCATTATTTATTTATTTATTTATTTGTTTATTTATTTTCCTTCCTCCCTCCTTTTTTTCTTCTCCCTCTCCTTTCCTCTTTCCCTTCCTTTCATTTTCGACCCATTTTCCTTCCTTCTATATTTTATTTCCTCCTTCCTCCTTTCTCTCCTTAGTTCTTTTGTATCTTCCTTTCACCTCTCTGTTTTCTGTATTCTGTTCTCTCCTCTTTATCTTTTCTGTAATTTTCAATATTGTGCTCTTAGTTGGCAGCATATTTAAAAGATAACATTAAAAGTGAATGGAGAATCCTAAATTAAATGTGTCTGAGGGGTCTGTACATGCTGATGACCTCGTAGTACTAAGAAATCAGAAAACAACAAAAATATTCACACATAACACAAGCGCCATAGGAAGGTAATAGCTATAAAGTAGGTTCTAGGAAAACGTGTGTGTCTCATGCACAGGAACTCAATAGTTAATAGTATGCATTTTGCTGAGTTGGAAAATAAAGTGGAAATGTTAATATTTGAAGATTTCTTATATAATTCAATTATTTTTGACTAATATGGTTAAAGAAAATATAATTTTGGGGTAAGCATGAGTGTACTCATATACTAATAAATTCAAACATTCAAGGAAATATTTAATTGAATTAGTTTATTATATGTAGTTATAATAAATAGCCTATATTTTAATTCTGTAATGCATCATTTTATTGCCTTTATTTTCATGTTTACTTGGTAAAACTTTAAAATAATGGCCCAGTTAAGGTAATTAATGTTGAATTACAGAGGAAATCCAATTGAATTACTTGTGACATTCACATTAATACTAGATGAGTTCACTGTGATTAATGGTGTTAAATAGATACCAGAGGAATTAATATTGATTAGGCAATTATTTTAAAGTGTTGCTGTTTATTGCAATTTACACCAAATTCTTTTGTTTGAGGAAACCTTTCTTCATTGCCACTGTCCAGGGCAAAGCTGCTTAATTGCCTTGAGAACCTGAAAGAAGTGCCCACAGATTTCTTTGTTGTAGTCTTACATTCTAAACATTACTGCATAAGAAATGACACTTCAAAAGATGGAAAGGCCATCTCAGAAGACAAAGTACATGCCATGCAAGAATCAGGATTAGGCTTCAAATTCCTTGAATCCAAGTAAAGCCAAGAGTGTGACAGCCTTTTACTATCTCCATGCAGTCTCATGTACCATCTCCATGCACTCTCCTCATCTCAGGCCGGCAGGGATAGCTGAAACAGGGCTCTCTAGATCTAGAAGGAATCCTTTGTACTTTCATATGTACCACAATACACGTGCATCCATAAAAACTGTGAACATCATGCATATATACAGATGCATATATACATGCACCAAAAACCTCATGAGATTTTAAAATGATGGTCAATATTTAAATATATATTTATAGAAATGTTTCACACTAATATTTTCGATGATGGCTGCTTTTAAAGTCACAGAGTACTTTATTGTCAATTGCTAAGCCTTCTGCTATGACAGATTGGTTAGAGAGGTCACCTTAGCTGGAAAAAAATGACAAGAATTTCCTGTTTTATCACCCACCTGCTGGCACTATCCTGGGAAATGGCTACAAAAATAAATTAAATTTTCATAATATCTGAACAGAAAGTTGGAAGGAAGGAAAAGAGCTGACCTGCAGCACAATTTGAGAAAATGTGAAATTGATAATGCTAGGCAGTTACATAATGATTTGGCAAATATTTTGAAAACAAAAATGAGTAAATTCATGAAAACAAATCTGAGACAATAAGGCACTGTTTGTGTAGACACAGATGCTATTTGTCAGTAGAAATTCCTCTCATACAAAGCTTTGTTTCCACAATGTCTTTATTTCAATGGCAACAGGGGAATGTCTAAAACATCCATGAAAGCATGGAAGGTTCCTTTCTACCATGCATCCGTCAGAGTTCAAAACCAATTTATATATATTATACAGTATATGCATATATGTCTACACAGATGCATTGCATACAAAATATAATGTCCTATGTTTAGAATCAGTTAATGGAATATAAGAGATAAGGGACCCAGATTTGAAACTTTGGAGGCAGAATGGATAAGCCTGAAGCAGATTGTCGTTCTGGGATTTCTATGCTTTGAATTTGAACTCCTTAGATGAGGCTTGCCCTTATGATCGAAAGCTAACATCCTTTACTTAATTTAATTTACAGTAGAATATACCTACATCTACAATATATCTTCACAAAAGCTCTGTTTTGATAGCTGAGTTCCATAGCCTTTTGACAGATGTAGCTGGCTAACCATAACGCCAGAAACAGTCTGAAGGATATGGAAGGCCCTGGCCTCTGCCCTTCTGCCCCTCTGCCCCTCTGCCCCTCTGCCCCTCTGCCCCTCTGCCC
>JANHMN010000001.1:8139332-8169775 GCA_030674055.1 Rhabdomys pumilio
CCCCTCTGCCCCTCTGCCCCTCTGCCCCTCTGCCCCTCTGCCCCTCTCTGCCCCTCTGCCCCCTGCCCCTCTGCCTCTCTCTCTCTCTCTCTCTCTCTCTCTCTCTGTCAATTTTCATTACTATAATTAGAATATATTTCATTTATTTCCCTTTTAAATGGCATTTGTAGATTTAAGATCCTTTTTTTTGTTTGATTTTTGTTTTTGGTTTTGTTTTTGGTTTTGTTTTTTTTTTTCGAGACAGGGTTTCTCTGTGTAGCCCTGGCTGTCCTGGAACTCACTTGGTAGACCTGGCTGACCTCGAACTCAGAAATTCGCCTGCCTCTGCCTCCCAAGTGCTGGGATTAAAGGCATGCGCCACCACCGCCCGGCTAGATTTAAGATCTTAATAACTCATCAATCCTGAATAATATTCTTTTATTGGCAAGGGCAATATGTTTCCCAAAGTAATTGTCTTTTCTCACACATTTCTTTTTATAACCAAAATGCACTGATGTTTTTCTGTAAATTCTTCTAGCCACTCCATATTGTAAAGGAAGGAGAAACCACTTTTGAAGGCTGTGTTTTGTCATTAACATGAAGGGCATTCTTAATGATATTGGTGAATACATGCAATAAATGATGACCAGCCATACAATGAAAAATGATGGGTGCTCTGATACGAATGTGATAATAGACTGGGAGGGGGTTACCTGAATTGATTAATGCCAAAAGTTAATTGCTTTCTTCATAGTTGGAAGATATTTCCTTATTAGAGCTTGCATGTGAGAACATGTTTCATATCAAAATATATTCCCAGGTCAAGTTGCATGTGTAGATTGATGTGAATTTTGTATTGATTCTTGTTTTCTCTAGCCTTTACCAGGCTTACTGAATTTAAATAGGTTTTCCAACTTCAAGGAGTTGATCTGGAAATTTTTGAAATACTCTTATTGTTCCCATGAGGGGAAATCCAATCACTCACACAAACACTATTTCTGCCCATGTATAATTCCTCAATTTACTTCAAGAAATATTTAATGCATTGCAATAGGCAGCATGGTTTATTGCATTTTTTTAGCCAGGAGTATATTTAAACTGAAAGTAGTTTGTCTTTGTGTCACAACAGAAGTAGTTATTTCCCTTGTCTTTACACGTTCAAGACACAGTTCATAAAATGATGAGAATGAAAACCATAGATGGTAAACCCCAGCAGAGATTGCCTCCTGGTCTTACACTGTAATAAGACTGTCTATAGACAAATCTTATCCAATAAGTATGCTCCACGCCCAGTCATAAAAGTAACCAGTGTCAAAAAGCAAAAGATTAGTAATATGACTTTGACATCAGATTATGTTATAAACAATATCTCTAAAATTGATATCATTGTAGTGCATGATGGAAAATGAATACTTACAAGTTTTGAAAATAAACAAGAATCACCAAAGAACATTGAAACATCCAGTTCCCTATGACAGCCAGGATTCTTATCTGTAAAATGAAACTGCTTTTGTTACAAGTCTTATAACATCTTCCAGCTCATGTGCACCAGCTGATCTTAAAATATATGTGGCATTATGTAGCTAGCCCAGGGAAGAGTAAGTTTTTAAATTTAAAATGTAATTTGAGGCTTATAAAGTGATATTTATATCATGTTAGATGGGAGAGTTAGCATGGCTTCCACTGGCAATTAGTGCACAATAATTTAAAGTATTTATGTCTGACATAGTTTGTTCTGCTGTTTACTGAGTTGTGATGAATGGCCTCCTTCCTTTCCTAGCTCTGTCTGTGTATTGACAACTTGCTGCTTTGCAAGTTCTTGCAGTGACCGCTATTATTGTTTTGCCCCCATTTACTGCTTAGATTGGAATTTTCCCCAAAATCTCATAGTAACTGAGTAGAAAAGATGTTTTCTCCTAGCTGTTTCTTCTAAAGTAAGTGAAGGAAGGTTTGTAACATGTGCTTACATATGTTCTGTAGACTATGCTATTAGCCACAAATATATATCTAAGAACACATAACTTAGGTATCTTAAATAATGCTACCAGTGTGAGGCTTGTGGTATAGGCCATTATCCATTGTTATCTCCAGACTGATCTAATACCTATGTGACTTTAATGTCTTATAAAAAAAAATCTATCTTCAAAATGGATGGACCTAGAAAATATCCCGAGTGAAGTAACTCAGACCTAAAAGGACATGCATGGTATATACTCACTAATAAGTGAGAGAGTAGAGAATACCCAGGATACAACTCAGGCTTCAGGGAGTGGGGAGGTCTGTTGGGGTGGGGTGGGGACATCCTCTTCTTGAAGACAGGGGTCTGCAGGAGGAGGTAGGGGATGGGAAATGGTTGGGAGGCAGACCAGGAGGGGCATAAAGTATGACTATAAAAAAGAATTAAAGAATAAGAATAAATGAATTTTAAAATTCTGCCTTCTTTCGATGACCTTTCCTTCAGTCTGTGCTCCATACCTTGTCTCCATATTTGCTCCCATGAGTAGTCTGTTCCACTTGAGGATCCATCCCATATACAGTCACCAAACCCAGACACTATTGTGGATGCCAAGAAGTGCATGCTGACAGAAGACTGATACAACTGTCTCCTGAGAGGCTCTACCAGAGCCTGACAAATGCAGAGGCAGATACAGACAACCACTGGACTGAGCACTGGGTCCCCAATGGGGTTCACAATGGAGGAGTTAGAAAAAGGACTAGAGGAACTAAAGGGGTATGCACCTTTTAGGGGAAGAACAGTATCAACCAACCAGACCTCACAGAGCTCCCAAGGACTAAACTACCAACCAAGGAGTACACAAGGAGGGACCCATGACTCTATCTGCATATGTAGCAGAGAATGGCCTTGTATGGCATCAATGGTAGGAGAGGACCTTGGTCCTGTGAAGAAATTATTCATTGAAAACAACACACACACACACACACACACACACACACACACACACACACACACAAATCTGCCTTCTGTTCTTCCTTGGAAAAATTTGACCTGAAATATTTTGTTTTATTATTAATAGATTTTATCCTTTCAATATTTTATTATTTGCATAGAATGACAGGTTGATAGATACTATTAGAACAACCGTTGAGTAATGTGATATTTTTAAGTCATCCTTGTAAAAATTAAGTATTCTTTGTAGTTTTAGAACTTTTTTATATCAGATAGATGTCAAAATGGATTTTTTCTAGCAATATACATTCTTATTAATACATAAATTTTCCTTGAAACAAATAAAAACCATATAACCAATTTAGATTTAATATATGTATTTTTCCCAAAATACTGCATGTTGAGAGTTTTCTCATGTTGAGAAAAGTAAAATATTGTTTCAGGGTAAAATATGAATAAGAAAAAAAAATGTAGATCTAATTTTGCAATTGAAGTTTGCATACGTAATGCTTTCCTGTTCATTTTCAACACTACAGAGGAAAGGCTTATATGCTTTGTTGTATTTTTAAAACAGTTTGAGTAGAGTTCTATTTAAAATGTAATCCATTCTCTGAAATCTTACAGGGGGACAGGGGAGTTGGCTCCACAGGTAAAAGTGCTTGCTGTGCAAGCCTGGTAACCTGGCTTTGGTTGCTGGAACTCAGATAACAGTCAGGATGCTGTTTCTCTCATCTGTATTCAGGAGATGTGGGAGGTTGAGACGAATGTGTCCACAGAATATAGGACCAATGCTTTGTGAAGCAATAGAAACAGAATGAATCTTACATTTCTGTATTAAAGTTCATTTTGATTAGAGACCTGTCTGCTCCTGACAGCTTCCTGTCTTGGATTTTAAGAAGAAATTGAGCATCTTTGGAGTTACTCCAGTTGTGGTGAGACAGCCACTAGGTAAGAATTGCCTCTTTTCTTCTACAGACAAGTTACTGTCCAGAAAAGGACATATTTGTGGAATAGTCGACTGATTATATCTGCCAAGACGGAGTAATCAGCCCTTAATAATTCTGCATCACTAGGTCTGTCAGATGATCCTGGGCCAGAAGGCTGAAGATCAGATGCTCCAACGTTTTGTAGTATAGGGCCGGTCCAGGTATTCAGTGGTTTCTATAAATTGGCTAAGTTTTAGAAGCTATGCTTTGTGCTTCCCATAATTTCAGTTATTTTGGTCATTCTGGATTTCTGATGGGGTTGAAGACTTATAGTCTCATAGGCAATCCTGGCTATTTACTTTGAGAGAAACGATTTGAGTGGTTGATTTTCAGCTGACATTTATTCTAAAGCCAAGAAAAAAGCCAGGTTTTAGTTAGGAGGGATGACAGAGGTTCTGGTTAGTCAAAAAAAAAAATTGATGCACTGGGTATCAGGTCTATCTTGCACCTTACTAATACAAACTGTTATAGTTGTGCTCTGATTGTATTTTGAGAGAAAAGTTTTATTTTAACAGGAAGCGTGATATGTAGGAGCTAAGGTAGAAGGATTAAGAAGAAGAAGAGGACAAGGAGAAGGAGAGGAGGAGCTAGGAGATAAGATAGATAGATGATAGATAGATAGATAGATAGATAGATAGATAGATAGATAGAAGAGAACATGGAGGTGGATGTTTGCGTGTCTCCGCCAGTCAAAGATAGTTGGTATATCTAGGTTAGGTATTGTGTTATTGTGTTACACTTCTGATTGTATGGTCATCTTGTTATTGAGCATTACCAAACTTATAAGGCCTTTGATTAACATTACAAACTTACTAATAAAAAATAAATTAAAAAAAGAAAAGAGAAACAGAAGAAATCACTCATCCATAATCTGTAGGGGAAAACTAACACCAAAAGTTGTCCTTCAAGCTCTGCAAATACACTGTCATACACAAACAAATACAAATCAATGGTATAAACTTGTGATAGGATGCCATACATTTATGCAAGTAGGGCTCACTGTCATTCAGAGAGCTTCCATATCTACTCACTAACTGCTTCTTGCTCTTACCTCAAGCATGTACTGTTGTCTTAATAGCAGATACTTGACTGTGGCGCAGGGATCATCTGTCAGTTCTGAAGTTCTGTCTTCCCCTGTCCTCTAGTCTCTGTTCTTGTTATCCATCCAGACTGGGTACTTTGTCATAGAAGTGATATTTCCTGTGTACTTGTGAAGTTCTTCAAGCTGTGGTTAACACTTACCTTGGGGCCACAGATATTTTAGAGAAGGAAGAGTTGCTGCATGGTGAAAGACAAGCAGACTTTTGTTTCTCACGTACAGTGTGACATTCACATGAGCAGACAATGTCCTTTTCTCTGCCTGCATGACACAAGGCCAAGACTTCCTTTCACTTCCATGCTTCTCCTCCATCATGATATCTTTCAATGTTTTAAAGACGTGCCTGTGATAAATCATTCTCTAATCTATGGTTGATCAATGATTAAAAAATATGCTTCATCATGATATGCTGCTATACTCATAGACTAGAACTTAGCCTGATTGCCAGCAAGAGGCTTCATCCACCACCTGATGGGAGCAGATGAAGAGACCCACAGGCAAACGTTACTTAGAACTGGACAGCCCTGCAGAAGAGGGGGAAGGAAAGACTGTAGGAGCAAGACAGTGGGTCTGAATACCAAAAGAACACAATCCACAGATTCAAACAACCAGAGGCACAGAGCAACCGAAGCAATAATCACAGAGTCTGTATGGGTCTTAAGACCCTCTGCATATATATTATGGTTGTGTGAGTTGGTGTTATTGTGGAACTCAGAACAATGTAAGTAGGGTGTCTCTGACTCCTTTGTCTGTTCTTGGGACCATTTTCTTCCTATTGCTTTGTCTTGTCCAGCCTTGATATGAAGGTATGTGGCTAGTCTTATTGTAATGCTTGGCCATGTTCAGTTAATATCCCTGGGAGGCCTCTTCATTTCTGAAGGGAAATGGAGGAAAGTTGGATATGGGGGAGAGGGCAGATAGAAGAGAAGGGACTAAGAGATGTGGAGGAAGAGGAAACTGTAGTTGGGATGTAATATATGAGAGACAAATAAAAAATAACAATAACTGAATAAAATGTGTCCCAAAACATAGACATTATTTTTTGAAAATTTTCTTCTCTTTTATCTAATTAATCAAGCATTTGTATATATGGGCAAACCGTCAGCTAAGTGCTCTGCTGTCTTCTTGAACTTAGTTAAGTGAATACAGTTAAAGGAAACTTTATAAAAGTATTTTAATCACAAACATGTTAAAAATCTGGACACACTTGAGAGAAAATTCTTAAGTTTTTCTCTGGTTGTATTTCAACAAATTAGTCAAAGAAATGTGACCACCTCATACACAAGTCTCCCAAATTTGACTTCTCATGATGCTTTCTGAGATATGTATCAGTGTTTTCCAGGAATTACTTGACTGTAAATGTAGAGGATCAAAATATTTATTACATGAAGTGAAACCTTTACGCACTGAATTTAGCAGAAGGATGGTTAACGAGAGAGACTGAATTCTCTGTAAGACATTGTACAGACTATTTTGAGGGGAACATTTCTTTCTCAATTTTGTATGCTTCACATCATCATAATCATGAAAATTCTATAGTTCTTTATTCTAAGATAAAATTATCTAACTAAACTAGATGCCTTTTTCAAATGGGTTGTCAATCTGAATTCCTGAAGTCTTGTGAACTTGAAGCAATTGCTGATTAAACAAGGAATTTTATTTACTCAGTATATTTCTGTCTGGTTTTTTCTCTCTCTCTGTCTGTCTCTCTGTCTCTGTCTCTGTCTCTCTCTCTCTCTCTCTCTCTTTCTCTCTCTGTCTGTCTCTTTGGGTGTGTATTACTCATATGTGTCCATGTGTGTACAAGTATGTCCAACATTCAGCTGTGTGTATGAGCTGAGTTTGAAGTGTAAATGTCTGCATTCACTTATACACCTTATTTTCTTTTTATTTTTAGAGACAGAGTTTCTGTGTATCACTGACTATCGTGAAACTCACTCTGTAGACCAGGCTGGCTTCGAACTCAGAAATCCTCCTGCCTCTGCCTCCCAAGTGCTGGGATTAAAGGCGTGTGCCACCACTGCCCAGCTATTTTCTTCTTTTATTATGGTGTAATTTTGGTTTTAAGTCTATGTGTTTGATATAGTACATTTATTGATGTGTGACTTTTGAATCATTTCTGCATCTCTGATATAAAGCCAACTTAATTTTGGTGGAATATATATGACTTACAATTACTTTATTAAGTTATTTTGTATTAATGTTAATCAGGATATTAATCTTTAGATTTTTTATTAATTATCTCCTTACCTGGTTTGGGTATTAGAGTAATACCGACTTCTTTGATCAGGATTAGAGTCCTTCTGAGTAAGGGTCTCTCACTGAAATGGTGTTGCCATTCCTACAAAACTAGCTAGCCAGGAAGCCCCAAGGATGCAGCCAATTAAACTATGTTTATAGCCGTATGCTGCAACACCTGGCAATTTAAGTGGGTTCAGGTCATTTAAATTCTGGGCACCACAGAGGTTACCCCATTCGTCATACCCCAGATCTTATCTGTGGCTTGATATTACTCAAGTAAAAAGCAAAATTTTGAGCAATGTTTTAAGATTGTAAGTAATTGTCTGTAGAATTGATAAAATGAATGTTTCTGCTTCTTTTTTAAAGAAATCTAATTGTAAATGAACCCATAATCAAGTTTTAATTATGCCTCTCCCATGGCAGAAACCACTACATATTCAAATATTGAAAAATTATGCAGCAAAATGTTTAAGATGAATTTGGCCATAACTTTAAATGAAAATAAATGAAAACTACCCAGATGTGGTTTCTAAATAAGCCATGTGCTCTCTCTTCAAACACTTCCAATATCTGTTAGGATTTTACAACAGCGCATTGTTTAAATGAAATACTTCATGTTGCAAAATCACTAATTTGAGATTCATTATTCTACCTGCAGATGTATTCTGGATAATGTGTAACTGAAGTGTGTATCTTCTGTGTTGATAACCTGTGTATCTTAGTGACATTTTTGTAACATTCTCTTCACTCTTCTGACTTCCTTGAACCCTGGGCTTATTGTTATTTCCTTTACTTCCTCTCTGCTAATGTCTCCTTATTAGATCCAGTTTCTGGTATCAATTCTTCATCAACTTTAACCTTCCAGAGCATTTGCTTCCGTGGTCTCTTGAATTGACCTTGTTACCAACCACCTCTCACGATTTATTCTACTTCAGCAATATCTCTTTATTTATCTCCCTGTGAATCACGGAGACTCTGCCAGCTTTTTTTTTTTCATTCTATTTCCCTTTGTATTAGTACCTCACTTAGTCAAAGTCAAAACAGAAAATAAGATCAGCTCACAGGAATGTGAGCTGAATGTGTCTGAAGATGTTTGAGCCGAGTGACTGAGGTCTCACCTGTGTTTCTGACTCCAGAATAAAACAGAAGTTTCAAATAAGTATTAAAGTATTGAGCAAAACATGATCCAGGATCACAACTAAAATGAAAGATTTTATGTCGGCCCAGGGGATCAAAAGACACATATGGAAGTTGACTTTAATCCAGAAGCAATGACAATCATAATGAATCTTAAGTGAATTTGTGGCATGTATGGTAGGCTGCCAGCCATTTTATTGACATAGAACCAAAGCAGTCTATCCAGTTAACATGAACTTACTTGCCCACTGTTGAGATGAAGTCAAGAACTTACACGTGAATAGTCATTTATACATATTCCATTTTGTTGTTAACCCTTTAAAATCATCGCAGATATCTAGTGTAACATTACAAAAGCAAATTATTCCCAACTTCTCATGTTCCATGGCTTAACATGTATTAGTCATGCAGTAATTACTCTGCACCTGGTTTCACCTATAAGTGCAATATGTGGAAGCTTCCTTGGAGAGATCTCCCATAGTGCTCATTCTTGTTATTAGTAGCTGTTACGGGAAGTGCTGGGGACTCAGATTACTGTATCCATGGAAGTGCCTTAGTTACTCTATTTGTAATCTTAGCTAGGAGTGAGACCGTCCCAGAAAATGTTTGGAGAGTGCTAGCAAAGTATTTCAGAGCTCTTAAAACTCAGGCTCAATTACACCATGTGATTTCCACACTGTTCTCATTAAAAGCAAGTTATGAACTAGGTCAGTTTCAAGAGAAGGGCAATTGACCAGGGCACTCAATGGAAGAACTGTTGGGTTTATACCATCTCTAACTCACTAGAGGTGCTTAGTAGGGAATGTTAAGTTCAAGGTCAAAGAAGAATGAAGACCAGGAAAAGGAGAAGCCTTGGGTTCCTTTATAAAACCAACATTGCCCTGATTCCAGCGTGGATAAAATTTATATACCATACATTTGAAAACCACTACATGTTGCTGCTGAAGTATTAAACAGAGGGTCAATTAACCATCTTTATTTTTCCTGTAAAATGTATATATAGTACTTCTAGATAATATATACATGCTATAATCTTTTAAATTTCAAATGTATCAAAACTTGCCATTCTTCCAAAAAAATCAAGTGTAGTGGTTTTATGGAATAATCGATATTATTATAACCAAGGTGATCCTATATTTCAACAAATATACCTATCATCATACCTGGATTTCTTAAACGTGGAATTTGGAGATCTAAACTCTATCTGCACGCTTATGGGACACTTTATACACTGAGCCATACCCCCACAAGATTGTTCATGTAATTTGAATTGATAACTAAATAAAAAATGAAATTATAGGTTATTTTATAGAATATAACAGTCTTTTGTTAGTATTAATTTTTAAAACCAGGATTTCTGTTTCGTAGCAAATCTCTTACTTTCCTCAAATAACTGTTTATTACATTAAATACATACTTTAAAAATAACCTGTGGTTTATATTTATATGTGACTGAAAAGTTTTATTTTCTTAAAAAAATAATGTTTTTTTGTACTTCAAGAAACCATTTTCACAAATTTTAATCTATATTTTGGTTCTGTTTCTCATGTATGGATCTTTGAATTAGGAAGGACACTGAAATGGAAAGCCCTTCAGCTGATTATTTCTTGTAGGAGAAGCCACAGAGATTTATTCTTAGCATAAAGCCGTCCAATGTCTTTCCATAATGGGCCATACCTTAAGGGTTGTGTTGGTTCTACATTCAGGTGAACTAGGAATTAGTTTATTTTCTGCAGGCCCGTTGGCTATCCAGTTGGGAGACCTGTAGTTTCTTTTGTGAAGATTTATATTTTATATTATGTGTAAAAGTGGTTGCCCACATGCATAAATTTATGCCACATGTGCCCCTTGTGTCTTCAGGGGTCAGAAGAAGTCAAGGAGTCCTCTGGAGCTGGAATAGAAGCTTGGGAGCTACCACAAGGGTTCTGAGGGCTGGACCCCATGTCCTCTGTAAGAACAACATGGACTGCTGGGTGCTAAACCATCCTTTCTGCTGTGGAAGCCAGTTCCCAGGCAGCTGAAATTCTTTTCAATGCTATTTTTGACTTCACAGAATTGTTTATACAACAGTGGCATATGGACTCAGTAAAAAGCCCGCATTATGAAATAAATGAATATATAATGGATATTAAGGGAGATTTAAAAAAACACCAACTACAGTACAACATACTAATTCTTAGTTCAAAGCAATAGCCTTAAAACTCAAATGAGAGGAATCATAAAAATATTGAAGGATTATATTCATTTTGGATTTCTCCTTTATTTAAAGTAAAACTCGCATCTAGAATTAATGACAATTCCCCAATACACAAACCTGTTCCTTGCCTTTACTCAAAGCAATCAATTCCCATTTTCTATGTGTGTTACTGAGACACGGGACTGCTGCACAACATGGGCTAAGTCTTTCTCCCTTGCTGCTGACTTTCCCTGCAGTCTCCAGCAACCCACTCTAGCATTTGAGGACGGCTCAGTCAGTGTTTATGGTTCTGATGTCACAAGAATCACTAAGGTTAATCTAACTGAGCTATGTAAAGTAAATAATCAGCATTATCCCAAACAGGAAAAAAAAGGTGTGTTTTCATGATTGCTCTGAAAATTATCAGTAATTGCAGTAACAAAAAAACAAACACCTATCAGATTTGAGAAAAGTACCTCGGAACAAATCCTTATTTGTACGTTGGTCTTAACAAATCAAATCATCTGTATCTACACCAAGATGGGAGAAGTACTAGACTGAACTTTTGTTCTTCCAACACTTCCAATACTTTAACTTCAGGTGCATTTGAACATGTACACCAAAGACTTGAAGTTTTAGACATGAATAATAATTTTCTAAGGAAAAGGTGAATATTCATAAATGTTGGACTACTTCTGAATCCTAAATTTTATCCTACTTGGGGCACTCTATAAGGAAACTTATATCAATCTATTTTTAAATGTTTAATTTTTTAACTATATATATATATATATATATATATATATATATATATTTTATTTATTTTTTTTTTTTTTTTTTTTTTTTTTTTATTAAGTGCAGTTCAATTGTAAGGAATATGTTGCTTTCTTTGCTTTTCCTTTCTTCCATTTCTCCTTTCTTTCTTTCTTTCTTTCTTTCTTTCTTTCTTTCTTTCTTTGTTTCTTTCTTAGGTGAATGTAAAATCTGGCACACAGATCATTATTTTCCACATACAAATATTTCCAGTGTAAAGCGGCTGTGTTGGTACCCGTACATGCATATGCAACTCAGCCTTCTTAGAGCTTTTATGATAAGACAGTTGCAGCGTAGAAGACTACAGCTAAGTTGATTTTTTTTTTCAGAATTGCTCATTTTTTTTTTTTATGGAATGTCTTTCTTTTTTTTTCTTATTGGATATTTTATTTATTTACATTTCAAATGTTTTTCCCCTTCCTAGTTTTTCCTCCATAAGCCTCCTATCCCCTCCTCCCTCCCCTATGAAGGTGCTCCCCTACCTGCCCACCCACTCCAGACTCAGATGCCTAGTGTTTCCCTATCCTGGGTCATCAAGCCTCCACAGGACCAAGAGACTCCCTTCCCAGTGATGTCAGATAAGGCAGTCCTCTGCTCTATATCCAGCTGGAGTCCATACCCCCCCAACTGTGTACAGTTTGGTTGGTAGTTTAGTCCCTGGGAGCTTTGAGTGGTCTGGTTGGTTGGTATTGTTTGTCTTCCTATGAGGTTGCAAACCCCTTCAGCTCCTACAGTCCTTGCCCTAACTTCCCCATTGAGGTTCCCATGCTCAGTCCAATGTTTGGCTGTGAACATCTGCATCTGTACTGGTTGGGCTTTGGCAGAACCTCTCAGGAGACAGCTATGTCGAGCTCCTAGCAGTAAGCACTTTTTGGCATCAGCAATAGTGTCTGGGTTTGGTATCAGTCAGCAGATGGGATGGATCTCTAGGTGGGGCAGTCTCTGGATGGCCTTTCCTTCAGTTTCTGCTCTACTCTTTTCCTTTTGACATTTCCTTTTGACAGAAGGAATCTGGATTAAAATTTTTGAGGGGGATGGGCGACCCCATCTCTCAACTAGTGGTTGTGCCTAGCTACTGGATATGGTCTCTACAGGTTCTATCTCCCTCTTTTTTGGGTAGTTTAACTACAGCCCTTCCTGTCTGGCCCCGGCATCCCTGGCATCTGGGACTTTTTAGTGGCTACCCCTACTCCCCTCTCACACTGTTACACACTTACTTTCAAATTCCTGACCTTCTGTACTTCTCTCCCATCTCCTCCCGTATCTGAATTGGTCCGCCTTTTTCCCTCCCCATCCTCTCTCCCTCCCAGATATCTCTCTCCCTCTACTTCCCAGAGATTATTTTTCCCCTACTGAGTAGTAACATAGCATCTATACTTTAGTGTGATATTTCTTCTTTGGTTTCATATGGTCTGTGAGTTGTATCATGGGCATTCCAAGCTTCTTTTTTGCCTAATATCCACTTATCAGTGATTATATACCACTGCTAAATTTAAGCATGTTTATTATATAGTCCCAACCAGGATATTGTATTTTTGTAGACTTTAGAGAATGGACTCTTGTGCATTGGTACCTTGGATTAAATTAATTGAATAAGCAATTTTATGGAACTCTTACTGCAGTGCTGTTAAAAATGTCACTTAAATTCATATTCTTTAGTCATTACACAATTACAATGACTTAGTTTCCCTAAACCCAGTTTTTAGCTAGTTCATGGATTCCAATTAATCTGGTTAGTTTGAACTGAATTGAATTAGACTTATGTAAGCAGGCAGCAGCCTTAGGGCAATATAAAAAGACCAGGGAGAAATCCTAGTTGGGAACTCAGAAGTCTGTGGGTCTAGTGGGCAACAGCAGGACTGTTCTGTTCCCAGATGAGTTTTTGTAGAAGACAAGCAGTACTATTTTCTCCAGCACGGTAATTGAGTAGTGGATGGATGAGTTAGGGCTGAGTATCTCACAATCACATGTTCTCTGCAATTTGATCAGTTGTGGGCTGTTTGTTTTTTGAGGGGTGTTTCTTTGTTTTTGCTTTTGTTTTTGTTTTTTTTTTGTTGTTGTTGTTGTAATTCTTTTCATCTATTGAATAGAGAAGGTTTTTTTTTTGTGGTATGAAGTTAAATATTTAGAAATGGCTACCTAATCAAGATCTGATCAAGACCAACACCAGCAGGCATGTCAATGTGTAAGAGGGAAATCTTAAGAGTTTCCAATCCCAGACAAAGAATTATAAGCAATTAGGCAATGGCAAAACCTGGAGAAAATAATTTTTCCTATGGATGAATACATCAACTGGTTGTCGTATACCAAATAATTACCTCTGAAGCCATATACCATATTGTGTGTATATATATATATATATATATATATATATATATATATATATGTGTGTGTGTGTGTGTGTGTGTGTGTGTGTGTGTGTGTGTGTGTAAAAAGAAGGTAAAGTAGATTCATATAGATATAGATATAGATATAGATATAGATATAGATATAGATATAGATAAAGATATAGATATAGATATAGATATAGATATAGATATAGATAGATTAGATATAGATATAGATATAAATATAGATAGATAGATATATCACATCCCACACCCCAATACTTAAAAAAAAATAAGGGCTTGGAGGTCAGACGTCATGTATTTAAGAGAGAGCAGGGATGTAGTGCTATACTTGGGGAGACTTGGAAGGAGTCAAAAGAAAATGGGAAATTATATTACTGTATTTTTATTTATTTATTTTTTTAAATGTTCTCTTTAAAAGGTCAATACCTGGCCCAGACAAGGGAACAATGCAGTGTAATTTGTATTTGGGTGTTCGTGGTACCTGCCAGTACATGTTTTGGTTTCTTGGTTGCCATTTTCCCTATGCTCACTAGTCGTTTCTTTATCCTCACTAGGTGTTTCTGAATTCCAGTGTATACAGACAGTGTTACCAGCACACTCTACAGTGGGTTCATCAAGCACTCACCTTTACACTGGGTTTAGGAAGATATTTCTTAGAATGCATTTCAAAAGACTTTCCGACATCACAAGGTCATTGAGGACTTCTGGATTTTGATTAGCCTGCACACTTTTACACCCTGACATGAACGAACCTTCCCAGTCACTGGTGTGGTTTTTGGAAGCCGGTGAGGAAGTGCTTGTACAAAGAAAAATGAAAGACAAAATCACTCTTCTCAGTCGTTTAGAGAAGCAGCTTTATTTCCCAGCTTCCAGATGGCTAGAGCTGCTATTTGTGGTGTAGTCTAGGCAGGCTAGAGCAGAGAAAGCAGATAGATCTGAAGTTATCTGAAAGAATACAGGCTGTCTGCCAGGACAGAGTCAATTTCTTATAGATAATAGACTTATTTATGACTCTTTTTTAAAGGTGAGAAATACAACATATATCGTGGTTAAGCGATTTGCCCTTTTGCAAGTTAAAAACTATCTTTAGATGGCATGAATGCTCATGTATACTAATTTACTAAGGTCTTTTATTCTTACTATCTCTATTTAAATTCAAGTGAGAAATTAAAGCAAATTTTAGTAAAAAACCATTAGCTCCATGGTGTTTCCAAATGGTAATAGTTTTGCCTATAAATGTTTGCTTCCATGAGCAAAGAGTGTTTTTTTCCTGTGTGTGTTTAGCCTTTTTCCCTTCACTGTTATAAATGTCATAGGAGGATGATCCTGGTGACTCAAGTGACACATTACAGGGGATATAGATGTGAACTTGCCTAGGCATGTAAAATAAGTATTGGCTTAAATTAATTATACCAGTGAATGAACAGCACTTGATGCCAAGTAATAGTGAACATTTTTAACAATTTTTCTGTTTGGTACTACTTGATCTGATGATGAAATTGAGCATAAAACTCTATATAACACATTCAGTGACATACATACATGTTTGAGGAAAATATTGATACTTTTGGATATCAGAGTCACAAGAAAATATTAAGGTACAGAATAAATACATAGTTTTGAATTTGAATATTTTATAGATAATATTTCAATAAAAAGGAGAAATAAAATATCAAAGCAGTAACAAAACAATAAACATTTCATACCTTTCTCTTTCTAGTTTTATGAAGTCATGATTGGACTGCACAACAGTGAATTGGCTTATGGTTTTGATTTTATCATTATACTGTACTTAAATGTTTATAAGTACTAAAAATGTTAAGACACAAATGTTTTAGAAGAGTTTTTATGACTCTAGGCTATGTTTTTTTTTAACATAAAGAAATATGTTGTTCTTTTCTGAGCTGCCTTTTTTTGGTTGTTGTTGAGGGAGTAGTGTATTTAGACAGTACTTAAGCTGATATAACAAAATAACCAAATTAAAATGAATGATTTATAAAGTTTTATATTCATAGTGTATATATACATGTGTACTAGAATTTGTCTTCATTTAGAGTGTGCTCATGTGTATATATATATATATATATATATATATATATATATATATTGTTTAGAAAGTATACTTCTAATTGAACTAACTTGTTTTAAAACACACTATTGGTTTTGTTAGCCTTTAAGCAACAGTATTACTTTTATGCTGAAATTCCAAAAATCTCCTACCAATAGTTTAGAAAACTGCCAGAATGAATTTTGTGCATCTATAACAAATTACCCAAAGCTGGATGATGTTTAAAGAAGATAATTTTATTTTCACAGTTCCAGAGTCTGGACCTCCACCATGAATGGCTTTTGTTGTTGTTGTTGCTGCTGCTTCTTCTGCTGTTGTTGTTGTTATTTTTATATCTCATGAAACAATGGAATATGACAAGAAGTGCCATATAGAACAGGCTTTGAGTTTTTATAATGACATGATTGAATATTTCAGTAAAGAATCCTTCTGGAATAATCAATTGTGAAAACTACCATGTTAAGACTGTTTTGAGGGCAATAGCATTTCAATGTGAATTTTAGAAGGGTCTGCCATTCACCTATAAATTGCCATGTACCATGTCACGTGTCCTTGGTGTGTCCAACAAAAACATAACAGTAACAGCAATGGTATCCATGTGGCAAATCAAACAGTGAAATGAATATAAGTGTGCCAAATACAGAAATTAAAGTGATGGTGATTGCATGTCTAAAAGAATATTGCAGATTTGATTAACTCCTTAAATTATAAATAAAAGTATATCCTGGGTTATGTAAGTGACCATTGTATTGGGGAGAAGGATCAGGAAGACCTCACACAGGAGAGGGCAACATCAGTTTAATGTATGAGAGAGGCTTGTTATGCTATTGCTGCCTCTGAAGCTGTAGAATGGAAGCATGCCAATAAATAAAATAGTTCCTAAACCTTGAGGATTTCTTGTGAGTGGCTAATATGAAAATGGTGAATTCATACCTACAACAACTCAGCTTTGCCAAGAATACAGTGAGTAGGAAAATATTTCCCCATAGAGCCTGCAGGAAGAAATATAGCCTAGTGATGTTTTGCCAAATGATGAGATAATAAATTTGTTTCATAGTAAGCTACAAAATGTGTGTTGACTTGTTCATGGAGCTGATAAAAACAAACCCAATATGACTGAAGCACATGATAACTGCATATGAAAATTATTCCCACTTCAGTGTGTGATTCAAGTCAGCAAACATTTGCTGAGGATTCAATGGGCGATGAGGAATGCACAAGTCCTACAAAGAAAAGTAAAATACCACTTCTCATCTCTGCATATTCTTGCCAATGAAAGTAGAATTTGAACAAACAAATCAAGGCCATTGTGTCAAGTACGTTGTTTGAGGTTATTGATCAGAAGTGTAGAAACATGCAGGAGGAAGCTGAGAGTTTGTTTATAGCTATGGGTTAGTTTGCTTATATAGTTCTCTTTGAAACAGAATGAGAGTTCTTTCACAAAGCGTGATATCTGGCCTTTATTTCCAATTGCAGTGAACAAAATGTTATTGTATATGTAATTACCAGTGAGAGGGCTTAGTAGGTAAAAGTACTTGGTGCAAAGCCTGAAGACAGAAGGTTTCTTTCTGAGACATGTGTGGTGGAAGGAAGTAATAGATTCCTACAAGTTGATCTCTGACCTCTGCACTTGTACACACACACAGACACACAGACACAGAGACACACAGACACACACACACACACAAACACACATACACAGACACACAGACACACACACAGACACACACACACACACACACAGAGAGAGAGAGAGAGAGATGTGCATATAAATAACAAATATTTGTAATTAAAATTTAAATTCATTTTGAAATCATTCTATGGGACTTGTATAATGTCACACTCTTATGTGCATAATATAATTTTACAGCTTATAATTTTAAAACTGTAGAATTGGCATTCTTGATTAAACAGTCATTAAAAGTTGGGTGTTGAGCCAAGGGAATCATTGAGAGCTCTCTAAATTCAATATCTATTACAGAACAGGTATGTGTTATGCACTTAGAATCACATAATGAGTTTTTGTTTCTTAGCTACTCAATTTTATGTGTCAAGTTTGCTGGGGTATGTTGTAATCTTAACTAGGTTCCATATTGAGTCAAATATAATTCTAGAATTTTCAGTAAGCATACTTCTCATATGTAATTTATAAGGAAAATGCTTTGAATAAAGAATATGTACCTTAATAGTGTGGCTGAGATTCATCAAAGTATTGAAAGACAAGACTTCATAGATGTATGAATTTTTTTATCAAGAAATAGTTCTGTTTGCAAATAGGATTTATACCTGCACTACAATACCAGTCATAATTTTGGGGTCCTAAGACTCCTAGAGTGTCTTGAGCCACAGATACACAAAGACACCCAGACACACACACACAGACACACACACACACACACACAAATATACACACACACAAATACACACACACACACACACACTCACATACACACACACAGAGACACACATACAAACACACATGCAATCAGCCTAAAAGCATGTAGTTTACTTGTAAATATTTATATGACTATCAATTTTTGTTATGAAGGTAACATTGTTTAACACATATTATCATGAGTAATATGGTTTCATATATTTTATTTGCTCTATAAAATATTAAAATATTATTTTTTATTTCAAAAATTGAAAACCAGCTCTTAGAAATATTCAAGATTGTTTCCCTATCTAAGAGGAGTGGTCAGTACCGTTTTAGACTCCTAGGAGTGAAGTGTACAGGAAAGACGCTAGGGCCACCGACTTGATATGTAACAAGTGTCCCTTAGAGAAAACCAAGTCTAAAGTGAGTCATGAAAAGAAAGTCACAGCTCACTCATTTCTTCGATTTAAGCTTGTTTATAGATTCAGAATTCTTTGACTGCAGAAACAGCCCACTCCATAAAGAAAAGTGAATCATAACCAAGACATTTTAGTGTGAACTCTACTTCCAAGATATACCAACAGAACTTTTTAGTAGGCTCGTGTGCGCTGAGGAACAGGAAACAGTCAATTTTTAAACTACTAGGAACTGGCATTCTAATAAATTTTACTTCATGGGAACAAAATCATCACTGCTCTCCAACATTCCAAAGAGACAATGGACATCGGGTCATCAATGGTCTTTGTACTTACGTTCATTTAATAATGTCCTTATTTGGTCTTCGAACTCATATTGTTTAATTATTTACATTTATTTTTCTTTTAGCTATGCTTAGTAAATGAGAGAATCTCCACATTAGTTCACTGGTTTGTGCCATGAGGGCTATTGCAAGAAAGATCAAATTGAGGCCAACAGAATGTTTCTATTTAAAAAATAGTGAATGAGAAGCAATATTTCATCTGGAAGGACTGCAAGCACTTGAAGGATGCAGAGCTAGTGATTCCCATTGCATCCCTATTCAACTTGCCTATTCAGCTAATGCAGAAAACAGATGTAGTTTGGAGAAGGACAGTGGATTATCATAAGCTTAAACCAGGTAGTGACGCCAACAGCATCTGCTATACCAGCTGTGGTTTTACTGCTTGAGCAAATTAACACATCCCCTGGCACCTGATATGTAGCTATTGATCTGGTAAATACTTTCTCTCCACTCTGTCAATAAGGACCACCAGGGCAGTTTGCTTTTAGAAGGTCACCAATACACCTCCCTGGTTCTGTTGAGGTTTTATCTGAACTTTCAAGTGCCTAGCATAAGTCAATGTCATGGATGTGAGTTGTTATTCTCTTCCATGTGATGCCACAATGTCTACTACTTTGAGCACTAAGGAAATTACAGATAGTGATTAAGAAATAGTAACTACCATAGACTTGGTGGTAAGACATGTATCTGTATGCAAGATATAATAATGGCAAAACTTACAAAAACCTTCTAGTCCAAAGTTTTTAATGATATAACATGTTGAGATATTCCTTATGAGGTTAGGCATAAGTTATGACATCCTGGCCCTTTCTGTTTTCAAAAATAAAGCATGATGGCTAATGTGTATCTTGAAACTTTTGAGGAAAGATGTATATATACCATTGTAGTTGAGCTATTTCTGAATGATTCAAGAAGGGGGTTGATTGGCTGAGATTGTTAGAAGGTTAGGCTGTACAGCAAATAAATATTCAGAGTGAGGTGTTCTGACACTTAGACATATCAGATAAGGGTATGATTTGTAATCTTTAGTAGCTTCCACAGATTCACAAACAAACAGACCACCAGTGCAAGTAAGTAGAGAAGTAGATGGTATTCCTTTAGAAATAGTATTTGGTAATAATAGATCCATAAAGAATTTTCCATGCTTAACTTGGCATGAGAAAGTACAAATAGCCTGAGTTTTCCATCATGACCCCTGTATTATCTTATGTGCCAAGCAATAACATATGCCCTGCATGGTAGTGTTCTATTTATTTATGAGGATAACATATGTGTTTGGGTATAAGTATTTTCTGAAGCCACATTAAGTGATGTGATGGAGTGACCCAACTTTATGTGAAGCCTGCTTCTGCTGCCCACTATTTTCTGTCTCCCAGTATACCTGTGGCTTCATAAGGTATTCATTGCTAGTGATTGACAATGACTGGGATCTATTCATATTTGCTTATACATTATATGTATGTGCCAATAGAAAAAATCTGCATAGTTGTATCATACCAAACTTATTTGGGGCATCCCTCAAGGACATTAGTGAAGGAAAGTCTCCCAGTGGGCATAACCTTGCAATGGTGACTAAGGCATTGCCAGCTGTGATATACTGATTCATGATCTGTAGCCAATGATGTGGCTGAATGATTAAGAATTTGGAATAAGAATGACTGGAAATAAAAATCATGATAAACAAATTTAGAAAATATATTTTTAGCTAGTTCACTTTGGGGAAAATATTTAAGACCTATGTGTTTTGTGTAAACATTCTCTGAGGAGAGGAGCATTTTAATAAGAAAATATTTAGAATGACTCCAGTGGATACTTTTCAGCTTCTGTCTCTACTTTCTCTACATCAAAAAACGACCATGGTGGCAGAGATGGAAACTTCATACAGAGTGTAAACTATTCTATTGATTAATGTGGACTCAAATGGTGACTGCTAAGTAGGAAACGCACATGTAGCAGAGCCCAGCACTGAGGCCAGGGTTTGACTCTATTTATTGGATCATCATCTAGAATCATAGGGGTTGGTTGCCTTGGCTCTCCTCCTCAAGTGCCCTGTGTTCCCCTCAATGCCTTGGTTTTGGCATAATTTTTTCCCTTAATACAATGTTTCTCTCAGAACCACCATGCATGGATTTTCATATTTTCTTCACTACTGTGATATTCCATGCTAATTTCCTTCTAGTATTGGAGCTTAACTAAGAGAAAAGAGAAAGGAATACCGTGTGGAACCCAATCTCTGGAACGCACTGATTTTATATATTTCCACCATTCTGAAAAAACTAACTTTGTAGGAAGATATATTGGCCTTTTGAAGACTCGATTATAATGTCAAATGAGGGACTATAACTTTCAGATTGGGGCAGAGCCTTTATGAGCTACATATCTTCTGGAATTCTTGAACAGTGTAATGTGCTATGTTTTACAGGGTCATGATTTCCAGATCCAGGGATCAAACTCTGGAAATAATGGTTTAACTTACAGTCATCTGTTGCAAGAAGTAGCAAAGTACTGTATTCTGAAAAATCTTCAATACTTCAGCTATTGAGACATTTCACATTGATCACTGTCCAAAGAAACTTAATTTTCTAAATGATCTTCAATGTGAATAGTATGTGGTATTTGGTAGGGCTAGGTATGGATAACAATAGTTTAAATGTATAGTTTATTGTTTGTATATGTGCATATATATGTGCATATATGTGTCTATGTGTATACAAGTATGTGTATGTGTCTGTGTGTGCCTGCAAGTATATGTTTTTTTAATGTTACCAGAAGTTTTTTATAATAACAGAATCTGAAAAATTTAATAGTATGTTTGTGAATAGAATATAACCCTTCAGGAATAGTATACATCATTTTATGTAGATAGTTATTTGGACACATTTTTCAAGATTATGAAGCTTAATTAAATAAATGGAAAATACATTTTGTTCCTTAATTTATTTATTTGATTGCCAAAATAATCATTCACTAGTCAATATTCTAAATAAAGTGAAAATATAAACATTTTTTAAAAATAAATACTACTTTAAAAATAAAGATACTTTGTCTGATATAGTTAAATTTTTTAAATTTATTATATTTTCATTCAGCTTTCTTGAAAGTATGGCTTTAGTCAACTGCCTCTAAAACTGCTTTTTCCTTTCCCTTCTTTCTCCTTCCATAGTCTAGGACTTAGAAGAGTTCATCTATTAACTGAGAAGATTTTGTCAATCACCACACTGTTGCCTCCAACCAAACTGAGATACACTATCTTTGTAGAGTTTCTCAAGCTGTCCTTTAAAATATCAGAGTTTAAAATTTTATTTGATTTATAGTTATTAATGTTATTATTAATTATTGTGTCCCTAACTTGACTTCTTACAACTGTCAATATTCACAAGGACAGGATCATGACAATTTTGTATGCTGTTGTCTTCCTAGTGTCTGGCAGACATACAGGTTCATAGAAGGGCTTCAACAAATATTTGAGGACACAGTGGCTGCAAAGTTTGCGATGTCCTAGCATTGTACACACTGATCAGATTATGTCTAGTGATTTCTGGTGGATATCAACAGAGGAAAACAATTACTTTGAGGTCAGTATCAAAAAAACCACTGTGCATCTTATACACTGTAAATAATACCAGTGTGAAGCACTGACTCTGGAACCATTCAGTTGCTTGTAAACAAGAGAATTAGAAAGTAGAGTTTTTTTTTTTTTAAAGAAAATGAGTTTGCAAAACAGGAGTCCAGTGTGTGTCATTTGCAATGGTAAAGAGAAACAGTAATAACAAGAGACATATAGAGAGCTCAGCACGTGATAAATGTCCTAGAAGGACAGCAACTTTTAGAAGGTAAAATCGTCATGCAAAGAGTCAGCTCATTGAAAATTATGTCAGCTGCCTCTGAATTACAAACAAGCCAGACATTAGTTACACATGTTGCTTACTCTGCTTTATCCATTTAGATGGTTTACTTAGCCTTGAATCTAGTTTGTGATGGTATCTGCAGGACTACAATCCAGAAGATATCGTCTTGATTTCAAAATCCTTAATTTCTAAGCATTTGGGTAATTTTATTGTGCATAACCTCTTATAGTTCAGGTCATTTTTGTAGATGCTAAGTTCCAGAAAATCAAATATCGAAAATGGACGGTAGAAGAACTTCATTGCATTTCCCCTAGCACAGAAACATGAGCATTGAGATGTCTCTTCTCATAAAATCTCTCATTAATATCATAGAATAAAGGGTTTGGTTTATGGCATACAACTTGATTTCCTTTTTTATTAAAAATAAAGCTATATCATCTAGTTATAAATTCTAGAATTTTGGATTAGATTAGTTTTGCTTAATAAAAATACAATTAAATAAAAGTTTTATGATGATAGTTCCTATAAAGCCAATAATATCCTAAGTCTATGTCAGAGAGTGGAGAAAAACTTTTTATAGATTCTTAATTAAGCGATAATAAAAAAATACATATATTTTTTCATTGATGTTCAGGCAGTAGTGCAATCCTATGTTGCTGGTCAAGAATTTAAAAAAAATGTTGAAAAATCTCAATTATAAATGAGTGAATTTATTTATCTCGTCCTTTGTCTTCTATTGAGATATATTCTCTCACTATTATAAGTAAAAGGATATAAAATATTCCATCTAACAGATCCTGAAGTGAGTCCATGAAATGTGCAAACATGTTTTAGAATGGGGCTGAAAACTGGGCTCCTAAGAGAAGTAAACAATGAAAATAAACAGACCTGAGGACAAAGGTGCATACAGGCTGTTGGCCTGTAAGGGTGTGTAACTGATTGTGGGGAATTTGGGCAGGGTGGATAGCAAAGAGAACATCCAGGTCCCTGAAACTAGAGTTGCCCATGTTTTTGACCTGCCCTGTGGGTCCTGCTTTACAAAAGCACCCACTGCTCTTAACCACTCAAGTGTCAGCCATCTCCCTAACCCCACATGGGACTCCAATGATCACTCTACAAATGCTCTCATTTTAAATCTTACACCATAACCTTTCATATTTTACTGACAATGGGTTTGGGCTTACAGTCCACAGATTTTAATCTGTAGCTGACTCTTTCTGTGGGAAATTAAATGATCTCTTCTGCGAGATGCAGAGGGAGGGAGAAAACAAACTGATCACATCAGGGCAGCTGAGTGTGCCAGGAAAGCAGCCTGCGTCTGTCTGTTCATTCTTTGACCAAAAGACATTTGTATTTACCTAATCAACTGCTGTCCCTCACCCCACCTTGTTTCTCCATATGGGAAGAAGCCCTGTTTACTTCTGCCCTTGAATCCCTCGAGGAAGGAACATTACAAAAGATGTGACTTCTCTCCCAGCATTTGTACTATGGATGCACGGCTGATCTGGTCATCGATGTCACTTTGTGGTCAAAGACTTGTGCACGCTGAGACCAGAAATCAGTTCAGTTTTGCTACGATGCAATGCATTCTGCACATTATGTGGCAAATCTACGGATGGAGGTACACAGGGAATTTATCTGAAATTTCTCTGACCTTCTGATATTCTAGAGTTCTTAAGGGATTTACAAATGATTTAGTGATTTAAGATACGAATTATTTATTTTCATAAAGCTTTAATCCATTTCACCATTCCTGTGTCATTTTAAACAGGATTAAGTTATATGCATACATATAAACTACTAATCTGGGAAGCTTATTTCCATTTTGTGTTTTACTGTATCAAAACCACTCAATTTGGATTGATTGTAGTTTTAGAAGTCTGATGAAGATTATTGCATTTATTCCAATTTAAGCATTTTCCTCCCGTTTTCCAATAATTGTGCTCCAGAAGTCTCAAGTCCTTTTACATATTTTAGAAACCTTAGGGAAATGAGATAGTTTGTACTAATAAATTAATGATAATGTTGAAGTAACTCCTTTCCAAAGTTACACAAAAAGACTGTAACAATATTCTACCTTCGTAGTTAGTTGACCAGAAATAAAATATGGACATTTCCTTTGCAGAAAAGAAGTGTAATTTAGACTATTTTGTGGGCAGTGAATGGTATTCTAATCAGTGATTTATTATGATTTAAGTTATCTTCTAATTCTTAATTATGTGCGTGTGTGTGTGTGTGTGTTTGTGTGTGTGTGTGTGTGTGTGTGTGTGTGTGCGTGTGTGTGTACATATTTATGCTGCTGCTGCTGAACCTAGGCAAAAATCTGATCCAAACTTTCAGGAGAATGACTTTTTTCAACATTTTGTGAGACGAATTGTGAAACATCAATAGGAACTGGCACAAATGTGTCACTTAGGGGCACAGACCATGACATTAGTAAATTTGCAACCTCATAACTTTACCCAGTTGTTACCCTGTTGAATTTTCCTTCTTCTTTTCCTTGTGAGACTGAAAGGTCCTTCTCTTAAGTCTTCATTCAGAACACAACCTATCCATAAGTCTGTCTACATTCATTTCCCTCAAGCTATAGTACAATAAGCTTGCTGACTTGGCAAGCTATATTATGCTAATACTGTATTACAGCAGCCATTGGAAACTAATGTAAAGGATGAGGCTAGAAAAAATTACATACAATAATGCAAGAAAATATGAACAACTGATAAAGTAATCTGAGTGTGTAAAATATTCCAGCAAGTATTTTATTACAAAGTAATACACCAGTTTTTCAAATCTTCAGTTTCACTCTTTATAGGATCTAATTTGGAAAACTGGCTGTGTTAGCCTGGCAGGGGTGCTAACTTGGGTACTTGAAGATGCTGTGACAAAGTACCATAGTCAGGTGAGTGATATGCAGCAAATATTTACCTTTAAAGCTCTGGATTCTGCATGTCTGAAATCAGTGCTTTAAAGATGATCATGACTTTGTGAGGTCTCCCTCCCTTCCTGTGGATCATGAAGAGTTTCTTATATTTCCTTAGGCACAGAGTCCCGTTTATAAAGCACTGGGCCCATTCTCAAGGCCTGTAGCCTCAAGGCCCAATCATCTTCCCAGTGATGCAGTATCTATCATTATTGTCTTGAGCTCCAATCTCAACATGAGGAAGGCAGGATATAAACACTCAAGCATAAAAGAATTACTAGAGCAAAATAGCACAAACATGAGGCTTAAGGAACAGAAAATTTGTTTCTTCAACATGTAGTGGTCAGAAGTCACAGTTCATAGAACGATATTCACAATTATTTTTGGAAAGTCTCCCTGCTTGTGTTCAGTTAACTGAATCATCCTTAGGCCTGGTCTCATCATCGTTTCTCTGCATCCTAACACTCTTGTTAAAGAGATAGGCACATTCTACAGAGTAGTAACCCCTCTGCTCTATTAACTCAAATGTAAATAATTTAGCTAACTTCTTAAAATTATCCAAATGATCTGGGATTCTGACTTCTTTATGTCTGTACAGGAGTATTTGCAGACACTGCTTATATTCTCTCAGTTAGGTTTTATTATCTAGTGACTCATATTAATGTTGATTCTAAGGATATTTATCACCTGGGTTATCATGAATGTTAAGCTAAAAATACCACAAAACATGCATCTATATAATTTCTTCGGGTATTTTTTTATGTTGTATTTCTTCTGACAACATTGATAAAGATATCATGTAATTGTGTCATTAGATATTGGTTATTTTGACAAGTTAATCAAATTATGACCATACTGCAAGAGCTATGAGCTCAAGAAAGCTGCAGAAAAGGAATTCAAACTTTACAGGTGAAAGGTGGGTTAAGTAGGAAATGTCTCATGTTCCAGGACCTTCTACCACACGTGAACTGGAGAAAGCACCACTGACAGAATTGTTGGTGCAGTTGGCATTCTTGGTTGATTAAACTTCCTGAATCATGAAGTCATTCTCCAGATGTCTGTCTCAGGTGCTGGCAGAGTAGGGAATTGATCAGGAATGTGGCAGTAACATTCTTCATGTTCCAAGTCTCATGAAGTTCACTCGTCTCTACTATTGCTCAAGGATGCTGTGATGTTTGGTTGTTGAAAGATGCTCGCTGTGGCAGGTGCAACACAGCAGAAATTTGCCTTTACCTCTCATCCAACAATGGTCATTATATATGACTCAAGAAACACCTGCTGGGGTGTAGATGCTTGTGCCATCTCTCAAGTCACAGAATGAAGAAACAGGAAACTATTCAAGCCTGTAGGGTTCACTTGATGCACTCTTAGCTCTCACTTGACCAGTCTGCTTGGTGGCCCTTTGGAAAACTACAGTGGTTTTTATTTTCCTTGGAATAAGGGGTGACAAACTGAGACAAAGAGTAAGGTAGAGGGAAAAAGAAATAGAAAAATTAATAAAGAAAACAAAATTAAATAGTGAGTCACATTTTGTGTTGTTTACTCAAATTGTGATTTTTTTTTTATAATTTTACAAAGGTCTATAGAGGTTGATGTATGTTGCCCCAGCACCCCCCCCCACACACAATGTTATTATAGAATAAAATTCCTTTGTGTAAATTTATGGCAATGCATTTGTTTCTCTTCCTCTTAATGTATTCTAGGTTTCTTTCTAGGGTTTTGAAGTCAGTAGTGTATGAATCTCGTACGTGTGACTCTGGGGGAGGACATCACAATTGAGTCACTGGATTGTTTGATGTTTCCTTTGCCAGTAAATAGAAATCTGAAATCAATTACTCATTTGATGACCCATAGATTTTGAATCATTTGATGACCCATAAATGGTGATATAAGTTGAAAACTTTTAATGTCAAATTTTAATTATTACCACGATATTATATGTCCTATGAGTAATGATTCATGTTGTTGTTGGAAACATAAAATAGACAGTTGCAATTCACGTAAACCATGGAAATTATTATATCTATAACTATGTTGATTTTAATAAGGAAAATGAGCTATAGATTGCCATTGAAAAACACAAGTTTTTTTGGCCTAAAGAATTGTATAGGTATTTTTGTACATTTTGGTGTTGTATTTGATAATTAATAGACAGATGTGTGTAGTAAAATATCATAAAGGAAGATAAAAAATGTTCTTTGGGGAAAGTGTTGACATTTATGATGGGGAGGTACAGTTTCTAGCGACAGTAAATATTTACCTCAGCTAGGAACTATTTACGTATATGTATAAGTCTCAACAGCAGAGTTAAAGAAGAGAGAAGTCTAAAGATAAGATAACAGAATGGTTTTATAGATGCTAAAATGTTGCTAAATGTATCATTTAAAATGAAACTGAGTAGGTTTCTGAGAGTCATTTGGGGAGAAAATTGAATAGAAAAGAGTCAAGAATTTCTTAAGGACATCGTGAAAACCTGGGTTGCTGTCCAAGAAACCTCATATTGTTAACATGCTACAAAATATCAATTAATATGCTATGCATGGATTTGGTACTTACCTTGTGAAACCATTATAATATATATCATAATGGCCTATAATTGTATACTTCTAAGAGATACATAGTAATTCATCTTTACAAATCACCTTTTTTTCTTTTCCTTTTTAATAAAACTTCACTTTGGCTTAATTTGTTTTTTATTTCTACAGTAAAATGAAACCACCACCATTCAAGAAAAATATTGATTTAATAAGTTTACAGAAAATTCAATGGAAAGCTAAAATAGATGTAAATGCAGAGACCCTCCTTAGTTCATTCATCCTTCCTTCTTGGGCGTTGTTAGCTATTCCTTCCACTGTATTTTCTCACACACTTACTGTGGGAGCATTAGTATATAGCAATAAATAAAAAATACAAAACCCTGACTTCACAGGTGTAAATGGCCAAGAAAGTTAAAGAACATATCAAAGCTTATAATATCTTCTATGAAAATAAATACTAAAGACAAATCATGCAAAGATGGGGTGGGAAGTGTTGGTTGGGTAAGGGTGCAGTTAACAGAAAGTCCCTGTGAGAAAGGAAGTCTTACTAACACTAAGACACCTGAGTGTAATACTCAGGAGACTTCACAGCATTAAAATGCTGAGGATGACTTTAGCACGAGGACAAGGTAACACACATGAGGCGAATGGACACGGAGTCTTCAAGAAAATTAGCTGCCATGTGAAGTTCTGTTAAGCACCGAATATGTGCTTAGTTACAGGAAGGAGAGGTCCAAGCTTACCAGTGGATTCTCAGTAGCTTAGAAACCTTTGTGTTGGAAGTAGACAATGCTTTGTTCTTTTGAAATACTATACTAACTATAGGAATTTAATTGAATAGTCCTCCAAAAAGGACAGAAAAAGAGATCATCCTTCTATACATCGACAGCAACTATAAAATCTGTTCACACCTTTCTCGTAATATTCTACAACTACAGTACTCAAAATGCATTCAGAGTGTATTGACTTCCTGCAACCCCACTTTTCAGTTGAATCCATTATCATTTTTCTTTAAAATAGAGCACTGTTAGGCAGCTCTTCACACAATGTACAGAGTATTCATTTTAGAAAGCAAATCAGTTACATGAGTTGGCTTCTCATAAGAAAGTGGCTGTGAATACTCCACAGCCTTAGTAATAGTGTCAGGCCCTGGGGCCTCCCACTTTGGGAGCTGTATCCCACTTTGGGCCTGTCACAGGACCTTCTTTCCCTCAGGCTCCTTTCCATCTCCATCCCTGCAGTTCTTCTCCATAGGAACAATTATGAGTCTAAGTTTTGACTGTGAGATGGCAACCCCATTCCTCACATGATGTCCAGTCTTTCTGCTGGAGATGGGCTCTACAAATTTCCTCTCCCCTGTATGGCATTTCATCTAAGGCAGTGGAGCGCTCACAAAAGGGACCTATCATGACTGCCCTCTGAAAGACCCAACAAGTAGCTGAAAGTCAGATTCAGATATTTTCACCCAACCAATGGACAGAGGCTGCTGACCCCCGTGGTTGAATTAGGGAAAAGTTGGAAGAAGCTGAGGAAGAGGACAACCCTGTAAGAGGACCAGCAGTCTCATTTAACCTGGACCCCCAAGATCTCTCAAACACTGGACCACCTAACACTGGACCACCAAACAGGGCAGCATACATCAGTTGATCTGAGAGCCCTGCTGGGTCTGGGTTCAGTCAGAGATGTACCTAACCCTCAAAAGACTGGAGGCCCCATGTAGTTTAGAGGTCTGATAAAGTGTGGATGGAAGATGATGGGGACATTCTCGTGAAGACAGGGCGGCAGGGAGGAGGTATGAGATGTGGAACAAAAATCTGGTGAGTAAATAAATAAATAAATAAATAAATAATAAAGATTAACAAAAAGAAAGTGGCTGTGGATCAAATCATCTGTGGAGGTCTTATTTTTTGGAAGAGAAGTGTAATGTGTAAGATGGAAATGGGAAGCCTAGAGAAGCAAGCATGGAGTATGGACAGTAGAGGTGGTGTTGACAACAAAGGCCTTTGTGGCTTACAGAAACTTCACCCTTTAAACATACGCAATAACATTTCATTGGCATTATTCCATAAGAGTGATAAGGAAAGAGGACTGGTATTGCCTTGGGGATGCCAGAGGAGTTCACATCTTAACACTTTGCCTACTTTTATAAGAAAAAAACAGTCTCCCAAAGCTTCATAGGAAGCCTTAGGCAAGCAGACACACACACACACACACACACACACACACACACACACACACACACA
>JANHMN010000001.1:8169785-8243946 GCA_030674055.1 Rhabdomys pumilio
CACACACACACACACACACACACACACACACACACACACACACACACTCACCAGCAGATTGAAGTCAGCTGAAGAATATCTGAATGCTTAAGTCTGATGGACAGGAACAGGATACCTAAGCAATTGTTTTTCCTCTTCAAATGCAACAAAATATATTTTAATGCTTTTAATTAATTTATTTATTTAGATCTGAAATGCTGCTACTGTTCCTTATACTTCCTGTAGGAAATAGATCAGGAAATACTCTTGATATTGGCTTGTTTTTCTGTAGTTAGCTGAAACTAAATTGGGTTTACTCCACCGGAGCGTCCACCATGCCTTTAGATAGAACCTGCCTCTCATTCAGAGCACAGACACTGACCTATCCTGTCAATCACATGAGTACCTCCCACCTGCCCCAATGAACAACCAACGGACCATATTATGTCTTTCTTTTTAAAAAGTAAAAAAAAAAAAAAAAAAAGTAAATAAAATTTAGTGTCTTGTTTATAATTGGGTGTGGTGTATATGTGAGTGCTAGACTGTGTGCTATTGCCCTTTCCTGTGCCAGAACATGGAAGGCATTTGGAGGGGTCAGCAGAAGTTAATGTCCGTGTGTTCTGTTCTACTCACATGAAGCTTGTTCTCCTTATACAGAGTCTCTTGGGGAACCTGGGATATTTGTTTCTGCTGCAAAAGTTGGACAGTGAGCCCAGGGAATTCTCCTGTCTCTGCATCTCCAGATCCCCAGTGTTAAGATGGTCAGTGTTAAGATGGTCGTCACTTTGGAGCACATGAGTCCCCAGATCCCCAGTGTTAAGATGGTCAAGTGTTAAGATGGTCGTCACTTTGGAGCACATGAGTCCACAGATTCCCAGGTTTAAGACAGTCGGTGTTAAGATGGTCACTTCAGAGCACATGAGTCCACAGATTCCCAGGGTTAAGACGGCCAGTGTTAAGATGGTCACTTCAGAGCACAAGTCCTCCTATAGTGTGTTCTGTAAAGACCTGAGCAATCTGAAAATAAAATGATGCCAATTTTACAGTGGTCCATTTTACATTGAAACGTCATAATTAAATACTTCTAGCAATGTACATAAAATATTGCAGAAATTAGAGAGGATTTTTTTAATACAGGAGGAGATATTTTTGAAATTAACAAAAACAAAATGAAATTTGATTTGAGTCCACAACAAACCATAAATTTAAGTAAAAATCTTTACCTAGAATCTTAGTCCATAGCATCCATGCTAGGTAGGTCCGTAATCCTCAGCTCCTTGACAGCACATCCCTTTGCCCACAATGCAAAAGGCAAACTGTATTGGAAACACTGGTGAGATACAGCTAGCCATCACTGTAATTTCCGTTGAAAAATGTAAAGGAACAGTGTGGTTGTTGTTATTACAGAACTATCCTTTGCTGCTTGTTTACGATGCTATCTCCTCATGATCCCTTGAAGGTTTTCTGCATCCTTCTTTGTCAGTTAAATCCACTTAAAATTTCTGCTTTAAGTATTTTTATAATTCCCCAACGTACACTGCATCTCCTCAGGGATCCCAATGGTAGAGCTAGCGGAAGGACTGAAGGAGCTGATGGGATTTGCAACCTCATAAGAAAAACAATATCAACTAAATGGACCCCGCAGAGCTCCCAGGGGCTAAACCATCAATCAAAGAATACACATGGAGGGACCTATGGCTCCAGATGCATATGTAGCAGAGGATGGCCTTATCTGGCATCAATGGGAGGGGAGGCAAGCATAAGAGAGCAACATTGATAGTGTATGGATTGGTTTGTGTCCATAGGATGGGTTTCAATTTGGGTTGTTTGGATCACTGGTGTCTAACTTCATGAATTATTTGTGTGTGTGTGTTTTTTTTTTATATTATCCCTCAATCAGATGTAGGATTAGTGAAGACCATTTTTTCAATCTGTAGGCTGTCATTTTGTCCTAATGACATTGTTCTTTGATTTATAGATGCTTTTCGCTTTCATAAGGTCCCATTTATTACCTTTAGACCTTAGTGCCTGAGCCATTGGTGTTCTAATTAAGAAGTTACCACCTGTACTGATTAGTTCAAAGCTATTCCACATTTTCTGTCCTATTAAACTTAATGTATCTGGTTTTATGTTGAGTTCTTTGATCTACTTGTACTTGAGATTTGTGCAAGATGATAAACATGGGTCTATTTGCAGTCTTTGTTTTCCCATTGTATCCAGTAGATCTCCACAAACCTATACACTGTCCCCATGTCTCTTCAATATAAAAATAATTTTTAAGTAGAATGAAACCAATTATTTTTGACAGTGTAGTTACCAAAGAATAAATTTTTCATATTCTTTTGGAGAATACTCAGTCAAATTATTATATTTGTAAGCTTCTGAAGCTATATCTTGTTATGTAACAATTTTACTATTTACTGACATTCATAATCACTTTATTATGTATTTGAGGAGTATGCATTTAATCAAAATACTCAGCAGAGTAGAGAACATGCATATAACAGTTTCATTTTTATCACATAGTGTAGCCCAGTCTTCTTAATGCAAACATTTCGTACAGCTGAAGTAGAGAAGATCATGAGGCAATTATATATAAACAGATGTTTTCAGAAAATTTAGGGAATATGCTAGTCTCTGAGAATGGGTCTGTCTTAGTTACAGTTTCTATTGCTGCAGTGAAGCACCATGACCAAAAAGCAAGTATAAACAGGACAAAAGACTTTATTCAATTTACACTTACACATTACTGTTCATCACCAAACAAGTCAGGATAGCAACTCAAACAGGGCAGGGTCCTGAAGGCAGGAGTTGATGCAGAGGCCATAGAGGAGTGCTTCTTACTGGCTTGCTTCCCCCTGGTTTGTTCAGCCTGCTTTCTTATAGAACCCAGAACCACCAGCCCGGGAATGACAGCACTCACAATGGTCTGGGC
This sequence comes from Rhabdomys pumilio, assembly GCA_030674055.1. Taxonomy (NCBI): domain Eukaryota; kingdom Metazoa; phylum Chordata; class Mammalia; order Rodentia; family Muridae; genus Rhabdomys; species Rhabdomys pumilio. The sequence goes on from JANHMN010000001.1 coordinate 8,172,700, forward strand.
CCTCCCACACTGATAACTGAGAAAATGTCTTACAGCTGGATTCCATGGAGCATTTCCTTAACTGAGGCTTGTTTCTCTATGATGACTGTAGACTGTGTCAAGTCAAAACACAAAACCAGCCAGTACAACAAATCTAAATCTATATTAGTCAGGGTTCTTTAAAGACACAGAACTTATGGAATGAGTTTATCTATTTGTCTGTCTGTCTGTCTGTCTGTCTCTCTCTCTCTCTCTCTCTCTCTTTCTCTCTCTCTCTTTATATATATATATATACGTATATATATATATATATATATATATATATATATATACGTATATATATATATACAGGGTGCAGTCCAACTAGTACACCAATGGCTAGTCCAAAAAACTCTAGTAGTCTCAGAAGGCTGGATGTCTTATCTGATCTTCTATAGGTGCTGTGATCCTGAAGAAGTAGGCTCCAATACCAGTGAAGTAATAACTGTACTAGCAAGACAAGAGTAAGCAGCCAAAGGAGAATGAAGCTTTCTTCTTTCATTGTCCTTAAATAAGAGAATATGTGGCCCAGATCAAAGGTTTGTCTTCTGGCTTCAAAATCCAGATCCCAGTGTGCCCTCCATTTTAGGATTGTGATTCATTCCAGATATAATTAAGTTGACAACTCAACAATAGCCATCATAGGGTGATATCTTTAAAATCCCTAACACATGAAAAAGAATAATGTTTAAAATTGGAAATCAGATGCATTCATTCTTCTACTATTGATGATTTTCTATGTACTTGAAGAATTTTGTAATCATACCCACATAAATTGGAAATGGAATTTTTCAGTAAACGTCTAAAACTAGTTATAATTTTGTAGACATTATCAAATTTTCCTCCATGGTGACTGTCATCCTTCCTTCCCACTGACCCTCATGTCACTGACTGTGTATGTAAGTGGTTATTTTTTCATATCCACTTCAACAGGATTTTATGTGTCACTACTAATCTTTCTTCTGACCAAAGGACATGGCTAATTGTCATTAAAGTCATAAAGCAAGAAAAGCAAAAGAAAACTTCAAATTCTGAGACTAATGTTTTTTACTTTTAATATTTCAGCAATAGTTTAAATTTTTCATCATTGCAAGTAGGAGAAGGTAATAAATCCACAGAGCTTTGTATCTGAAAATTATGTTTCCATATGTCTGATCACTTCCAGATCTTCTAGCTTTATGTGGTCAAGTGTAAACAACACCAGTTTCTAAGTTAGCATTCTCTTTTCCAAGAATATAGAACAAACTGTCTAATGCAGGTAGATGGATCTATTTTAAGAAAAATGTGTGATACCATTGTTCATAGTAGCAAGAATTCACTAATAATTCCACTTGGCATCAACTGGGAAATAAAGCATCATAAATTGTTAAGTTTATGTATTATTTAAAAATGTAATTTATGATTTAAAATTCAAATGAATAAATTACAAAAATTTAGTGTGGTACAAGTCTAAAGACATTTGAAGACTGGTACACAGCTCAATAAAATGGAAACCATATTTTAAATGGCTTAAATTTATGTCTTAAAGTTATGCATGCTGTGTAGAGTTTATCTGCTGTAAAATGTGTGTGTCTGTGATCATCTGGAAAGAATATAGCATAAACTTCTGAAAATGGCTAAACATAGATAGTACAATAATAAATGTTATATGTTTACTGTACAAAACATATGTAATATTCATGTAAAATATAGGTGATTATAAAAAATTATTAAAAATCTGTAATAAATTTTATCTTCATTACATGTGTGATGCTATCTTTTATTAAATTTATTTAATAAATTTATTAAATTTATTAAAATATATATATTTTAAGCTAGAATATATATATATATATATATATATATATATAATGTTAGGTTTTTTAGGTTATTCTCCATAATCAAAATATTTAAGGTTTTCATAATTATAGAAATAAATTTATATTATGCAGACATATAAGGTTCAATAGATGATTTAGACATACTATTTTGATACTCAATATATATATATCTGTCCTGAGAAATATGAGTATATGTAAAAAGTTTGAAATTTAATTTTTCTTTTAAACATAACAATACTTTAAACTAACACTATTCAATTAAATTTTATTCTTAACTGGCCAAAAATTATTTGGCTTATCTTAATTTAGATGTCACAGATAAAATGACATCTGTATTTTTCTGTATGTGTGTGTGCATATTTCACAAAAGTTTTAATTAGTCTTTATCAGCTTTCTAGCCAAACTTCTCTCTCTCTCTCTCTCTCTCTCTCTCTCTCTCTCTCTCTCTCTCTCTCTCTCCCTTCATCTCTTTCTTCGTTTTTGTTTTCTTTGTTATTTTTTTTAAAGATTACTTGGGAATCTCCAATCATGTACCCAGATCAAAATCAACATCCACTTCTCCCATGCCCTACCCTATGACCTCACCCACCACCCAGAATGTCTATCGACCACAGACAGCCTCTGGTGGCATCAGAGACCACATTGGTCCTTTGAGGTGGTCAAAATCTGAAAGTGAACCCTACCTCACCTCAGGCCTCTGTTGCCCAGATCCACGATTGTTACAGGCTGGGGTCTAATGTTTGAGGACCAACTCTGTGTGTACATAAGGTTCATTCTGCTATAAACCAGTCCTCCAAACTTAGGCTTTGCTTTCTCTATTTCTCCTATCTCTCCATCATGTATTCATTCTTCACAGTGGTGTCCACCACCTGAGCCTCAGCAGCCAGGGAAGACTGATTGGCTTCTCATATCTATCTCTTCGAAACAATATAATTTTGAGATTTTACCTTCAATGAGACCTTCTCTAGGTCTCATGGAGCTATTAAATTATCAATTATCAGATAAATATAATTATTTGAATCTACATTTCAATACCAAAGTAGTAAATGAACTAATACTTTTGAATAGAAAATAATTTTGACATCACTTTAAGAGAGGATAATTCATTTATAATGTAATTATTTAAAGGTGAAATTAGCCAGAACAAATCTGCTTAGCCAGGCTGTTACTAAAACAGTATTAAATTATGTCTAAACTCATTTCTCCATGAGACAGGCTTGTAGAAATTTCAGTGCATAAAGTTCACAAAATGGTGAACAAGGGTTTTGAGCTGTTTTTTTATAGAGTAGAATAACAGGGAATGATACTGGCCAGTGTGTACCTAAAGAATTTTCACATACAACGTGGAAAGATGATCAGAGGTAGGAAAAGAATTATCAGTATTTGAATGCGGTTGGCAGGGTGTTGAGGGCAGTTTTAAAATGCAAAGAGCAGCACATTGTTAAACACATATATGCTGGACAGTACTGTTTGGAAGAATTACAGGGGAAGGATGCAGGACCTGAAGATATGAAGATAATGCAAGTCACTCTATGTTTCTTTTTTCCCTAAAGCCTATTTAAGACTTTGCTAACTTTCTCTCCAGTGTATTTTCATGGTATTAGTATGATAGTTTGCTTTCTCTGGAGATTCACAGCAGTAAGTTCTTTAAATATACTCATATTTTACTTCTATTTTGTCTTAAGCTTTTATGCTTTAATGCAAAGTAACAAATTATAGTAGTGTATGTTTGTGTGACACAAAGTTATGTTGTGATTTATCAATACAGCGTAGAATAATTAAGTTGAGCTAATTAGCAAATCCATCAACAAAAAAACTTATTTTCCTGTGGTGAGAACATTTGGAATTTACTCTCAGTAATTTTGAGAAGTGCCATTTGTAGTTAACTCCTATATCTCTCACACTGAGCACCATACCTGGAATAGAAACGTTGCTTATGACTTGTTCCTACAGCTTTATGCCCTTTGGCTGTCATTCCATGTCCTCTGTCTCCTCTAAAACTACCACTGAGATATCTTATTATAGATTCCATCTATTAGGAAGAACATTCGACTGTTCAACTGAGTGCTTGGCTTATGTTTCTAGGAGGACTGGTTGTTAATTTGATGAAATCTGGAATCCTCTGGGAAGGAAGCTTCAATGGGGTGTTATCTAGATTAAATTGGTCTGTGGGCATCTTTATAGGTGATCTTCTTGGTTATGTTAATTAAAGTGGGAAAACTTGTCTACTGTGGGCGGTACTATTCCCTAGGCAGGAAAAGCTCGACTGACCAAGAGTTGAAAATTAACCTTTCAGAGGAATGCACTAACTCATTGCTCTCTGCTCTGAGATGTGGTGTGACGTGACCAGCTGCTTTTAGATCCTACTTACTCAACTTTTACATAGCGATGGACACAACCTGGAATTGTGAGCTAAGAAAAATCTTAGGATCTATTCATCCTAAGTTACTTTTCCAGGGTAGTGTAACACAAGAGAAACAGAACCAAAGCAATCATTTAGAATAAAATTCCCAGATTCATCAGTGCTATCACAATTTTTCCTATGACTGATGAATATTCTATCCTGTGTTGTTGTGTAACACATTTTTATCTATTCGTGTATTGATGAAGTTTAGTTTCTTTTAGATTCTTTACCTTGGGTGTCAGGTTGACAACTAGACTTATCAGGAATGCACATGTCTGTAGCATACTAATTTCAAATCTTTGGGAAAGTATAGATGCAAATTCACTGAATTATGCAGCACTGCTACTTCTACAGGTTGTGTAACAGTGTACAAACAACTTCATATTACAAGCTGCTCATTTTACACACATACAGAATTCTTTTATCTTTACATTTTCAAAAATATTCTTTATCAGCCATCATGTTAACAATAACTTTTTAACAGGTGTGAAATGGCGTAACATTGTGGGTTTTAACTTGCACTCTCTAATGATGAATGATGTCTTAACGCGCTTCTGGTTTATATGGTCATTTCTAGGTTTTCCTTAGAGATCTAACTACTGAGGTACCCTGTCCATCTGTGAATTGAATTCATCATCATTTTTTTTACAAAGTTGTTTGGCTTTTTGTATTTTAGTTTTAAGTTTTTACAGATGATGGATGGATGTAAGCAGCGATTCCTGATTCCAGAATTGTCTTTGTCTTGTGTTGAGTGTTTTCTCTGAGCAGCGATTCCTGATTCCAGAATTGTCTTTGTCTTGTGTTGAGCGTTTTCTCTATCACACAGAGTTTCAGTTTACTTGGAACACTTTTGAAACATGTTCTTGTACTTGTTAATTTCTTTTTCTGCCAACTTCAGAGAAACCTGAGACATCTAGAAAGATGGAATGTCAATTGAAGAATTCTCTCTATCAGATCTATCTCTAGGCTATCCTGTGATACATTTTATTTATTAAAAATTGGTGTAGGAGGACTTAGCCCAATAGCAACACCATACCTAGGCAGGTATTCCTGACCTCTATATAAAAGTAAGCTGATTAAGTCATGAAAATAAGCCATTAACCCACATTCCTCCACAGTCTCTGAGCCTGTTTCTGCCTCTAGATTCTGACTTTGAGTTTCTGCCATGACTTCCCCACATGATGATGGACTGTACACATCAGATAAATTAAATCTTTTCCTCCTCAAATTGCTCTGGGCTATGGTGTTTGTTATAGAAATAGCAAGTAACTAGGAGATTCTATTTCTTCATTTGTGGCTGCACTTTTTTAGTCAAACATAAAATAAAATTCATTGCAGTATCCAGTGTCTTATCTCCTGTACACTATATTTCACTCTAGTGGATCATGTATATTTATATTTTGTGTTGATGTCTTTAATTCATTTTTTTTAAAAAAAGTATAACCTAAGAGACCAAGTTTATTCTGTGCACACATATACTCTTTTCCCAATATAACTATTTATTGAAGTCATTATACTTCAAATAATGTATGTCATCATTATTATTTCTAATCAGTTGTCTGTCTGTGTACAGATTAATCACTGTCCTCTCCAGTCCATTTCTCAAGCCAATGAGTCTGCTTTTAATACCGAAACTACAGTGCTTTCCTTTCTAGTCCTTAGTGGTATAATTTGAAATAAAGTTATACTATGTTCATAATTGTCTTTCTTATTTTCATGGTTGCTGCTAGTTTTCATAACTAATTGTAAAATGGCCTGTTCTGTTTCTATAAAAATGATATTGGTGTTTTGACAGTCATTTTCTTGGACACAGGAGCTTCTCGTGATATATTAATTTCAATAATATCAGTTATAAACTGTTAAAGAAGGCTATTTTTAGAGCTACTTGTTCCTTCACTTTTTGTAATTTTCATAGTTGTCAGTACAGGTGCATTTTATCACCCTGTTGAAATTTATTCCTATATTTTCTTTTAGTTTTGTAAATATAACTTTATTGATGTGTATTCTGCTCTCATGCTGCTATATTATCTACTTTGACCGTGATATAATGCCACTCTCACCATTTGCAACTCTCCAGTGGTGGAATTGCTCATTCTCCCAACAATCTTGCTGCTGTCACTGTGTCACTTGGATGAAGGTGTATGTGTGATTTTCAGCATCTCTATAACACCTGGGACTGACAAATAAGAAAATATGATGCTTGTCTTTCTGATCTTGACTTACTAAGAAACTTTCCAGTTGCTTTCTAAAATGTTCACGATGGACTTGTTTTCTTCTAGCTAGTTCATTGTTGACATACAGAAATCCTACAGGTTATTGACTATTATTTTCTGTTCTATATCTTTATGTCCTCATTGGGTGACATCAAACACAGAAAAAAAATTGGAGATTTTTCTATACAATATGCATGGTATCAGCTTGCAGAAATTTCATATTTTGTTGCCTGGGCCTTCCTGCGCCTGCCCCAGACTGCCAGCTTTTGGAACTTTGGAACCTTGAACTGCAGCTGCCAGCCTGCAGCGGCTGCATGCATGTGGGACCTTCCGCGGGCGGTGTGGGTAGTGCAGTGGGACACCGCTGCAGGCCCTCGTGGGACCTCGCTCCCGCCGGATCCCCCGAGTTTCTTTCCCCACAGAAATGATTTATATCAATCATTTCTGATCTGATCTTGTTACTCAGTTCCTTTGATAAGCCTGGTACTGTTGCACTTTACTATCGGCTTGAGGTACAGGGTTTACTGCTGGTTTGAGAGATTAGTTTTTTCTAGATTCAGACGTTTGTTATTGCATGTTTTCTTCTTAGTATGCTTTGTCTGTCCCAGAGAGTTTTATGTTGTGCTTCTCCTTGATTGTTTCAAGACATATTTGTTTTTCCCTTTTATTCTATTCATGATTGCATGGGTTCTCTAAGTTCATAATCTAATTTTCATACATTTGTAAATTTTATGATGTTCTTATATTTAATAATTTTCAATTTTACCCTGTAATTATCCTCAAATAATACATATTATTTTGAATCCTTCAAAATTGAAGCTGTTGGTGGTTGTGGGCTTCATGATGTGAGTGCTGAAAAGAAATCATAATATTCTGAGTAAACAACAAACACTCATAACCACTAAGCCATCTTCAGTCCTAAGAATTCATTTTCTTAGTAATTAATATTAATATAAACTTTAAACATGATCCCAGAATAAATTTCTTTGTGTTCTATGTTTTCCACCTTAGTGAATTCTGAATTTGGCTTTATGTTTATGCTATCGATTTCTAGACTTTTGTTCCATCTTAATTAGTTCTTTTGCAAGTAATTTCAAGTATTGATGGAATTAGTTGGGTTTGTCTAGGAAATTTTATTTTTATCCTCTTTAAATAAATAATTGAGATAGAATAATATAATTTTATTCTTTCCTTTCTGTAACCTCAGTCAGGCACCCTTCATCCAACCTTTCATGTGTACTCTACCTCTTTCACATATGCAGACTCTTTATTGTACTTTTATACACATATACATATGAGTATATATGCATGTGCATAAACAAATATACAAATACAACATACCAAACCCTTTCTTAATGCTTGTACACATATTGTTTTAGAGATTACCCCTCCATATTGGACAACCAATAAGGTCATTTTGGGGAAGAGAGTGAGGATGCTTCTATACATAATGTCTTTTAACTGATCCCAGAATTATTTCTTTGATTATTTCCTAGTTTGACCTTGGTGACATCACCTCTGAGATTTATTTAACAGGATCGCTGAGATTCCTATATAAGATCTAGACAACTTTCCACACATGTTAAAAGATTTTGTTCATTATATTTGATATGTGCATACTTGGTTTCATTGTTTGTCTTCTCTCTCTCTCTCTCTCTCTCTCTGTCTCTCTCTCTCTCTCCCTCTCCTTCTCCCTCTCTCTTTCTCCTTTCCTTCTTACTTTCTTTTTTCCTTTCTTATTGTTGGATATTTTATTTACATTTCAAATGTCATTTCTTTTCCCCATTTCCCCTTCCTCGAAACCTCCTACCCCATCCCTCCTCTTCCTTTTTGCTTTTTTACATGCAAGTATTACGGTCAGTTCTAGGTTGAGGAACTAGTAATACAATAGATGCAAATAGTCAAGAAACAAGCAAGAGAATAAACACAAATAGTCAAAGAACAAGCAAGGCAATAAACACAATTCCGTGATCACTCCTGTGATCACTGTTTCTAAAGGCTTATCAGGCTACTTCCCTGTCCTAGCCCAAAGTCATTTTCATGTCTGAAGCCTTTCCCTTTTTAAATTTCTCTCATACATAAAATTTCTTGAATGTTTCACCATTTCTTTGGACCTCTACAAGTTCTTTTAAATTCTTCTTGTTTTTACTTTTTGTTGTTCTGAATAATTTTGTGCCTCTTATTTGTGCTTATTGACTCCTTAGCCAACTTGACCAGCTTGCTGAGTCTTCAGCTGAGCTGAGTTTGGACGTTGTCTTCTGCTCATCTGCTGTTTCTGTTTTCAGTGCTGTGGTCATTTAACTCTGTCTCGGTATTAGTTTTTAACTCTCGATTTGGTTTCAGGTAGGTTCTTTCTAGGAAGCTCAGACTGTCCTACAACCCATGATTTGAATCAGCCTCCAGTGTGCTGGGATTACAGGTATGTGCCCCTGGATCTAGCTACCGTATGTTATTTCAGTTCACTGAACCTCAAATAGAATAGTCTTTTTGTCATTATACCAGTACTTTTTGAGAACAGTTGGCTTACGTTTCTTATTTCTTCTGGGAATGTCATTGTTTCTTACATCTTTATAACTCTGATATTGTATTGGTGACTCTAGGTTTGAAATGCAGCTGTTTTTGCAAGCATTCACACATGGTCTGGATGCAACAGATCTTCACTTTAGCCTGTTTTCTTTGTGTTTGTTGTTTTTCTTTGCTTGATTCTGAATATGCAAAGCTTGCTTCTGTGTCTTCTACACTTGGTGAGTGATATTAGCTAGGTAACTTGCTGAGTATGACAGCTAGGCTCACTCATGTCAGATTAAGAAAAATTATTGGGAACATAGGTTTATTATTTGACTCTAAGAGCTGGACATTGTGATATGAGTCTCAGAGATGAGCTGTCTGAGAATTCAAGGTTAAAATTTCTTTCTTTCTTTGGAATGTGCAGTTCAGCACTGTGAGTATGTTAGAAGAGGTGAATGTGCACCAACACTCACAATTTAAAAAGCTTCCCCAAGATCTGTCCACAGGCCACTGACACTCTGCTCCCTTGGTTTCTTCTTTCTGGCTTCAGATAATGCAAGTGCACCATTTCTCCTTTACAGTCCTGTGATTAGTTTAGGATGACTGTCCTGTGGATATCTCCAGATGCCAGGGAAGCTGAGAATCTGGCTTCAGTTCACCTTCCTTCTTAGAAACCATGATGGCTGAAGAGGCTGTACAGTGCTGATGTGAGATAGGCTAAGGCTGTGTAAGTGGAGCAGTCAGAAGAGACCACTGTTCACAAGATTCCCATGTAAGTACTTGCCCCATTTTGTGGGGCGAGATTTACCACTTGCTAAATTACTCACAGCATGTTTATTCCTTTCTCTAGGAAGTATTAATTAAGACTGGGATCACTTATTTATCCATTGTGCTTGTTTTTAAAGAGGCTATATTGTATGTAAAACTATATTGGAATCACATTCTTTCCTGTTCCTCCATACCTCCCAGATCCTCATTCCACCGAATTATATACCCATTCACTGTCTTTCCAACTCCTTTGGTTTCAGCCTGTTTTGTTCTCTGTCTGTCTTCTTGTCTCTATCTCTCTTGGTCTCTCTCTCTCTTTTGTTCTCTCACTCACTCCAGTAAAACACAACACAAAATCAAATCAAACCAACAAAATATGCCATTACAGATTTTTTTGAGGTTTTCCTATTCTTCCTTTATGGTGACTATTTATTGGATAAAACATAGGCATTTAAAATATGTGTAATTTTAATTAATCACAGAATCTGATGCATATGAATGGACTGGTGAATGAACCACAACTACAGAACAAAAATGGTCCATCAAGAAAAAAAAAAAGATCTAGAAAAAGTAAATCATGTTCCAAAAGGAATAGGACATGGTGTTTATCCTTCACTATAATTATCTGAACACAGGAACTAATGATACTACTTTGTTTTTTTTTTTTGTTTTTTTTTTTTGTTTTTTTTCTTTTTGATTTTTTTTCTGCTCTTTGAATCTCTGATCTGCCTTTGAAGTCCACTTGAGGGCAAACTTGTTCCTCTTGTTACCTTTGCAGACTAAGGGGGAGAGAGTATAGATTTGATTTAACTCGTATTAAAGATGCATCACCTTTTGAAATGGATTAATCTCTCAATAAAAAGACTAATCAATTTTAGAACCAGATGTAGTTCAGTCTATTAAATCAGACCCATCATTCACCTCTTTATTTCCATGGCCTGCTAATTAGGACTCTGCATTTAAGCTCGCAGTTTTGATCAAATACATCATCTATTAAGTATATCAATATTAAATAAAACAAAATGTATATTAAATGAATATTTAAATAAATGAAACATCTTATAATAAAATATTAACTTTTTTTTCATGCTTTTCTACTTTAGTTTTTTTTTTATGGATAGTGGAGGCCATGAGAAGTTACTCTGATATTTTAATAAACTGTTTATTATCTGATCATAATAAATAATAAATAATAAATAATAAATAATAAATTTTAGAAGGAGTAGTAAAATACTCAACCAGAGCTCCCAGGGACTAAAACTCCAGCCTAAGAACATAAAGGGAGGAACCCATGGCTCCACTGGTATAGGTAACTGAGGGTATCCTCATTAGGCAACAATAGAAGTGGAGGGCCATGGTCCCCGAAAGTTTGAATCCTTAGTGTTGGGGAATGTGAGAGCAGGGAGGTGAGATTGGGAGAATGATGGGAGCACATCCTCATAAAAATTGGAAGAGGGGGTATGAGAAAGGGTTTGGGAGGAGAAAGGAAGAGGAGATAATAGTGAAAGGTAAATATGTAAAATATTCAATAAAAAAGAAATAACAGATAATTGGTCTGGCAAAAAAGAAAAAAACAAAAACAAAAATACAAAGGAAAGAAAGATAGTTTACTTATTTCAAATGATTTTCAAGTTTCCAGGAGATGCTTATTGGTTAAGATCTTATTTTAAGCTCTTCACAAAAGAATTTATGTCTCTGTTTAATAATCTTAAGAGAGATGCAAATCTTAATTTCCTTCAACAATTAATTGACAAAAGAGGAGTAATTTTACAAAAAGTAGAAGAAGCTCTCACTAATTGATACATTATATAGATTGATTAACTGTTGGCTGTTTTATAATAGTCCTTTGATAAAAGAGATTATTAATAATGAATTATATTTCTTTAAATAGTGTCTTTATGACTCTTTGAGGGTGGAAGGAGCATGCCTTGTTTACTCTTAACTTTCTAAAACTGAAAACTCACAGCAAATCTGCCGTTGATTGCCTCTGGCGTCGCTGAGACCAACAAAAACTATGTCACAACTATGTGGAAGGACCTTTTTACCCTTAAGTGGAATGGCCAGGACCCAGTTCCTATATGGGGCCAAGGATTGATATGACTGTTTAATACCACAGAAGGCATAACTAAATGGCCACCAAAAGGATTAATGAATTAAATAGATACCTCCCCAAAATCAGGCCCAATTATAAGTAAGATGAATAACAATTGTCATCCAGGGAAGAGAAGTTTCCCTGAGAATTCCTTGCTTTTTTCTCTTCCAGGTAAAAATTAATCACCTGTGATGTCTGCCATTAGGAGTTCTAATCCTGATGCTGGCCTCTGGACTTATACTACTCAGACCTCCAATTGGCCTTTGACAAGGACATCAAACAGCTGTAGATTGACATCACTAATCTGAAGAAATCCCTCATTTCGATGTTTGATGCGATCCCCCAAAATTCCAAAGGACTTTATTGGATCTGATTTTCTCTTTTACAATAGAAAAGACTGTAAATAGCTCTAGTCTGTGTACAGCCCTTAAAGAAGAATGCTGCTTTTATATAGACAAAACAGGGATGATTAAAGAGAACATGAAAAAGACCAGAGATGGTCTTGAGAAAAGACAGAGAAAGAAAGAAAAAAAGGAGAGCTTGTATAAGAATTGGTCTTCAACCTCTCCATGATTGTTAACCGTACTTCCTTCCACCTTGGGATTATTAATTGGGTTATTTTTGCTTATTTCCTTTGGTCCCTGAGCCTTCAATAGGCTGACTAACTTTGTGAAACAACAGACAGATAATCTGATAGCAAAATCTATTCAGATACATTATCATGTGTTAGCTTTGGAGGACCACGAGAGTCTAGATGAGGTTGTTTCTCTATTCAGGGTGTTCCTAAGTTCCATCTCCACCCATCCTAAAAGAGGAGGCTTCCACCCCTAGACCAAGCAGAGAGGGGCCACCCAGAACCCCCTCTGTCTGGCAATCTGAATTCTTGCTGAGGCTGCAAGGCTAAGCACTGCAAGGGAATATAAATAAAAGTTAAAAATATATTTCTGGGTTCCCTGAGGGACAAGCCTGACTGCATAGGGGTAGATGTCAAAAGTATCCCCTCTCCAGGAAAAGACATCGGGACGGGTATGGCCCTTATGCCTCACTGGACAACGACAGGAGGACTGGAGCCATTACAATGTCCCTTTTAATTACTGGAGGTCAGGCCTCTATCCCCACCTTGGCAAGATTAGAATCGCCACAGCCCTTCTATACTTGGAGAAGGGAGGAGATGTCAGGAACAGCCCTGCTTATACACTGAAAACCTAAAATCAGTCATAAGCCTAAAATCAGCAATAGGCCGGACATATATGCCTGCTAACACAAAGACTTGGGTCTCTATGGAAAAACACTGAAACAGAGGGCTATAAACTATTGTAAACAGGCAGCTTTTGTTGAAAACTACTAGCCTGAGTAGTCATAAACCTTGTAAATAGGCAGCCTTTGGCAGATAGTACTAAATTAGATTATGACAAGGGAATCATAGGAAGAGTCATAGTGATCTGACCCCTAAACCTTCACCCAGATGATACTCTGTTCTGAAAGATATCTGTACTCCCCCTGAACATCTATGTTCCTGTGTCATCCCCTTCCCCACATTCTGCATTTTTGTGTTTATAACCCCTGTGTTAAAAAGTAAAAATTATGATTTGATAAAAAAAACAAACAAACAAACAAACAAAAAAATTAACATACAGTGTACTCCTGGTTCTGCTGATTTAGTTCCTGACAATCTATTTTCTTGTTCTCAGAAATACTTTGAATTATAAAACGTTATTGTGGTTTGTGTTAGTATGTTGGGTGAAATATTTTTTTATTGATCTTATTTTGAACTTCAAAGTTTGTAGTGAGTTGAGGTGTCCTTCTACATGGTTGTAGGTTATATTTGCTTTCATATTGTGAAGTGTTGGTTGGTCTGTTGAATATTTTGAAAAACTGGATTCCTTTTTGAGAATTTCATATATGAACACTAACTTTCCCCCTTCTCTCCTTCCTCCCACTCTTCCCAACCCCCCCCATACTTTTTGAATGCATTTTATTGTTTGATTATCATTTATATGTGTATGTATATATGTATGCATTTAAAAAAAATTAAAAATAATAAAAAATAAATAAATAAATAAATAATGCTACCATTTGTGACATTCTGAAGAATTCTAGGAACTATGATTCCTCATTGTAATTATTCTAATAAATAATGAATTCTTATAAATGAATTTGCATTAACACAATCAGAAACTTGATCTAAATTCTCTTTTGATTCAACATCAGCCTATGTCATAAAAATATAACTTGTGAAATTGTGTTCCAAATAGAAACTGCTACACAAAAAACTGATTCTTAACTGATATTTTTAGAAATATGGATTCTTTCTTAGGTTTTCTGTACTATTTCTTTTTCTTCTCCTTTGTTTGCTCTTTTTCTTTGGGATTTCTATCTCTTCTTTCTTTGTGTGAACTTCACAGTCTTTCCCATCAAAGGACACAGTCAGTTACGGTGCACTGCTCAGAAAAACTGAACTCAAAGGCACATGTATATGGAATGTCTTTTGGGGACTTTTATTACAGAGGTTGTTAAAATAAAAAAAAGCAATATTTTACTCAAACACAGTTGATGTTTGCATTTCTACATGCGTGTGCCTGTTTACAATCTGCCATACCAACAAACACTTCCGTTTTATTTGTTAAAAGGAAAAAAAAAACACCAAGAAAACTGAAGACAGAGGCTCAAAAAAATCACTCCTGAGTTTGGAGAGGGCCAGTCACTAGCATTTATACATTAGGTTTTACTACACAGGCAACATCCCCACTAGAAACGATTAGTCAAGATGATACATGGGTATCATTTTCACTCAAAATGTTTAGTTAAGACATGTGTCAAAAAATGGGGAAAAGGATGGTGGGTCAGAGAAAAGAACTTGCTACTTGATACAATTTTGACACTTTTTTTTTTAACTTTCAGTCACTAAATGAATTGTGTTGATTGATTAATGGCATAAAATGAAAATCAAAATAATTAGAAAAAAAGGAAGTGATAGAAGTAATGTGACCAGATGTCTTGCTAAAGAGATCATCTTCATTTCATGCATTACAGTACAAAAAAAAAAAAAAAAGACAAAGGACTATAAATACTGAAAAATCTGATATGGCCAATATTCAATGAAGAAAATTAATTCTGGTATTAAAACTATTCCCATCCTTACTTTCATTTGGTTGTTTGCTCTGTCAACAGTCATGCATTCATAGACCAATGTATCTAGAAGGCCTGTGCAGAGTGAATGAAAACTTCTAAATAGACACTGTTCCTTCACAGAGTAATTGCAACTGATTAGAATTTCAGGCCTAATGAGGTTGCACGTCCAAAGGCTAATTGCCTTACTGTGGGCTAGCTCTAGGCCCCTGCAAAAGCCATTCCTTGCCCACCTCTGGGTTTGAATTAACATCCTATGTCTAATATTGAAACTATTTTAGGATCCATTAACTTAGCAGACCACTAGATTTCTACTAACAAAAATGCTCAGTAACATCTTGGGCCTTTAGAAGAACTGGGCTGGAGGCAGGAATCTGACATTAGGCTAGAACAAAGAATTAATTTCAGGCAGAAAACTAAATCCTAGGCTAGAACAAAGAAGTAGTTTCAGGCAGAAATCTAAATTTTAGGCTAGAACAAAGAAATAGTTAAAGGCAGAAATCTAAATCTTAGGCTAGAACAAAGAAGTAGGGTTCAGACATGAAAATGACTTTGGGCTAGGACAGGGAAGTAGGCTCAGATACTTTGGTCATCCTGATAAGCCCTTAGAAACAGTGATCACAGGAGTGATCACAGGACTCTGTTTATTGCCTTGCTTGTTCTTTGACTATTTGTGTTTATTGTCTTGCTTGTTCCTTGACTATTTGCATCTATGGTATTACTAGTTCCTCTATCTAGAACTGACCTTAGTACTTACATGAAATTAAAATGGTATAAAAGCAAAAATGAGGAGGAGGGATGGGATGGGAGTTTATGGGAGGTTGGAAATGGGAAAAGGGGATGACATCTAAAATGTAAATAATAAAAAATGTAAATAATAAATAAAATATCCAATTAAAAAAAGAAAAACTTCCTCTATATTAATGTGCCTTCCTCTCTGCTGTCCTCATAAATTTACCTTAATTTATGACTTTCTGTGTTCTGTGAAACTATAAAAATGTAATGAAACCACTCTAATGTCAGAACATGGAATTTGAAAGTAATCTAAGTCTGTGCCTCCAGAGTAAGCTATCTTTTATTCCCTTTACGATGAGAGCTGTGGTTTCTGCATCTACAGAAGTATCAAAGAGGAAAGTAAACAAAATATTTATATAAGCAAAATATACATGTGATGAAAACTACCCGACATTGCAAAGATTTGGCAGAGCTGTGAAAAGTTAACATAGTTTTAGTTCTTGGTTCAGATTTAAGAGCCCCTTTCAAGGCATCCAGTGCAAAGCATTTCAAGCCTAGGAATGGTCTCAAAAGAGCATAGCAGAAAGAAAGAATCTTGGATGTTTGGTATTCTAGAGGATACAGATGTTCACAGAGAGCTATAAAGATGCAAATATAATCATTTGAAATTTGTATTTCTTTCTGATTTTTTTCCCTGATTTCCTTAAAAAATGAATATGCTGATTGATTACACTCATTAATGTAAACTGTTACCTGTTCATTATTACGATACTTACTAGCTCTTAATTAATTGCATTAATCCACTTGGTTTTGAAGAGGTCCTGTTGTATATTATTCCTTTAAATTAGTAGATCAAATAGACGATGTTAGAGAAACAAAATGATCAGTGATTGAAATGGAAAATGCGACCTAGTGAAAATGAAAAAAGATGTGAATCCTAACGTACTCACCAAAGTTTCTTGTTTCTGCAAATTCATCTAGAAACTTATTCCAGTTAAAGCAATAGATTTGATGCCAGAAAAGCAGCTCCAACAGCTTCTAAGAACTTGATATAGAAAACGTGAATCAAATCTGGATTTCATATGCCATAGAAATAGCAAATACTTTCAGTATATCTTCTAATCACAAAAGTTATACATGCCGGCTTCTAAAACTTTTAAATAATCTACTATTTACATAATTTATAATAAATTTTGTGTATGTGAAGGCATCTGTGTTTGTATACTATACAGAGGCTCCTTTTAGTACATGATTATTTCATGAACAAGATTTAGACTATAGGAATGTATGGGAGGCTGGAGCGACGGTTCTTGAGAATGATTTTAGCATCACAGATGTGAGCAACTTACAGGATCCTGAGAGAATAATGACTCTCTTTAATTCTTTAGCATCTAGAAGCATATACTTAGCATGTTAAAAAGTTCACCCCAGTCAAGGAAATAACAATGCGATTCTTCTATCAGTTTATTTCAGAATACAGAGTTGACCAAACAACATAAGTCTTGGAAACTTGTTCAGTCTCTCTCCAGTGAAACATCATTAAATTTAATTACAAAGAGAGACTTATTTTTGTTATACAAATAATATCCCCACGTAGCCTAATTTAAACTAATTGCCTACACAGTTTTCATCCCAAGGGAAAAAGTAAAATAAGTGCTGAGATACTGAAAATGTCTTTAATTACATTATCACATTGCATTCTGCTTTGACCCTTTTTCAAAAGTTACTTTTGAAATCAGAAACAGTTGGGCAAATTATGACAGACCTGTGATTTGTGCGGCTTCACTTCTTCCTGACCCACTTTAAATGCCATTCTGGTTTTCTTTCTAGTATAGAAAATGTCCTGAATGTTTACATGAACAGGAATAGATAGGCTATTTTTCTTCATTTTTTCACATCTTGTCACCTTATTCGTTAAGAGAAGACAAATTTATCTATAAATAAACATTGTTTGATCGTGAGGATTGAAGATTTTGCTTGCAAGCATGTTCCAAGTCTAGACCGTGTCAGATGTACTTTCTGTAGAACTCTGTGGTCTAGCAACAACGGAACAAAGGGTGTAGCTACTGATTTTTTTCCCAGCATGGAAGAAATAAGATTTTTAATTGGATTTGACGATGGCTTTACCAGACTCTTGTCCTAAACTCTCAGGGAGCAATCACTGTTAGTAGACATCACTCATGCTGGCTGGAGGTCATCCCAACCCATCATTAACTCAAATCTTGACTTCCCTGGGACACCAGGAGACTTGTGGATATGGTGCTGCAGACGGTCACGGAGCCTCACACGCTATGATTTCCTTCTCAGTTCTCTTTGATTAAAGGTGGAGGAAAACCGAATTATGTCTCTCTGAGTCCTGATGCATAAGACACACCTTCCTTGATTGTTTAAAGACTTACACACTTGGTTAACGTCTACACACTTAAGCAGTTCCCCAGCTTTATTGCCCCAGTCCGCTGCTGAAAAGACCCATAACCATGCATTCTGCTGAAATGCATTTGGCTTATGCTTGTCAGATCTACTTGGAAAGGCACCTATGAAACTTGCTTCTAAAATGTAAGCCCACTTTCACGGAAAGCAGAAAAACTGTTGTTTTATTAATAATGAACAGTAATGGCATATGGACTGAAGTCATATTCAGACTATGAGCACACACATACATTTTTCAGTTAAAGGACAGAAGGCCAGGTTAGGGTGGTGTGGGATGTGGTTCCACTTTCGCCGTTACAAGATGACACTTGGCATAGGCATTACTTGAGACCATATATGGCATGCCTGCGCTGAGAGGTGTGGCTACCCGATCGCCTTACCTCGCATCATTGAGTGTGACCAATTAATAGTGACATCGTGGCAGCTGCTGATAGGTTTAAGGCAATGCTTATAAGGGTCTGCGGGAGCGGAGGAGACAGGAGAAGAGGAAGATCGCTGTACAGGGATAGCTGAATAAACCGTTTGAAGAAGAACACGGTTGCTGCTGCCTTATTCCGCTGGTCGGACGAGGGTAGCGACAAGTGGTGCCGAAAGCCGGGAGCAAGGAAACCTCTCGGGATGTGTTCAGAACTTCTTCCGGCTTCAGGACAGTAGACTGGGTAAGTTCCCAGGTAAGTGGGACAAATTAAGTTCTCAGATAGGAGACAAGATAAATCCCCAGGTAAGTTGGACAAGTCAAGTTCTCGGATAGGAGACAAGATAAGTTCCCAGGTAAGTGGGACAAGTTAAGTTCTCAGATAGGAGACAAGCTAAGTTCTCAGTATAGGGACAAGTTGAAAGTGAAAGTTGAAAGTGAAAGTTGAAAGTGAAAGTAGGTTCCCGGTGAGTGGGACAAGTCAGGCTCTTGGAGGAGACGACAAAGTGCAAACGTGAAAGTAGCCGATAAAGTTCCGGGTTTTTCAGGCAAACACAGTTTAGATGTGGGAACTTCAGAGTCACCCAATTTTTCTTGCCCTGAAAGAGCTTTTAAAAGCCAAAGGGCTGGGGATAAAGTCCTCTACATTAGAAAGATTTTTACAAGAAATTGATAAAGTGGCCCCATGGTTTGCCGTTTCAGGTCACTTGACACTTAGAAGCTGGGATAAGCTTGGGAGGGATCTTGATCTTGTATGGGAGCAAGGAGAGCTAAAAGGCGATGTCCGCCGTTTGTGGAAGTTGTTGCGTAGCTGCATCCAGGATAAAGAAGGAAGATGTCAGAAGGAACTTAAAAAAAAGGATCCGAGGTGTTAGAGCAGTTAAAAGAGGAGAGATTGGTAAAATCAGATGAATCAGAAGAAACAGATGAGGAGGGAGAGGATACTGATACTTAGGAAGAGCTAGAAAAATTAGTAAGAAGGCTGGAGAAGGCAGAACTTTATGTGGAACCTTATGCCCCAGGGCTGTCAAACTTGCTATGGCCACCACCCTATGTGCCTGAAATAGCAACGTCTAGAGGACGGAATTTTTGTCCTGAGGCCTGGAGGGAGTTATTAGTGGTGTTGGTATTTTCATGATGGGTGCAGGATTCTCTTGGTATCATGGAATCATGAGATTGCTTCATCCTCAACCAATGGAATCCCTCCTATGGGCATATTGTATTTTAGTAGGCTGACGGAGCAACACTTCTTGTTGCCATAAATGAACTTCGCAGGAGCGCTCAGGCCAAGGACATGTCATTTTACAAGTATGTCATGGAAAGTCGTGATCCGAGTACATGTTATTCTGTTGGAGGCCACTGCAGCTGTTTTAGGAGTGATAATCGCTGCTACCTGCATGAGCCTTACCTCCATAACAGGCAATCCATTGTATGACAGCCTGGGTTCCTTGGGTGTGGGCATCTTACTAGGTGTGGTCTCGGCATTCCTCATCTATATGAACACAGAAAGATTTTGGTATTACAGCTGCTATTATTACAGCCATTACAGTATCTGCCGTGGTGGCTACAAAGGCTGCCATTTCATTAACTACCACTGTCCAGACTGCAGCAGCGGTCAATATTTCTGCTTCTGTGGTGCAAGCCTTAGATACTCAAAGCAATATAAACAGCCAGCTTAAAGCTGGGATTTTGTTACTGAACCAGAGAGTTGATCTGGTACAAGAACAAGTGGATGTGTTAATGGAGTTAGCTCAGTTGGGCTGTCAGTGGAAAAATACAGGTCTTTGTGTGACATCTGTAAAATATGAAAATGCAAGTTAAGCAACTCAGTTGTCTAGAAATTTGTCTCAGTATTTTATACAAAATTGGACAGATGGCTTGATGTAGAAGCTGCGGCTAGCCATAGTGCATGTGAATTCCACCCATGCTGACCTGTCTGTTGCTGAGGACCTGGCCTCCTGGATACGATCTGCAATAAACCACCTAAAAGAATGGGTGGGAATTGGGGCCTTAACAACTTGCCTTATTCTTGACAGTTGCCTAGCACTATGGTCCATTCTGAAGATGAGTATGCAACAGTGCAACACTAATGCCATGATTGTTTAAGCATTTGCTGCTCTTGAAGGAGGCTAGTCTCCACAAACCTGGCTAAGAAGAGCTCCAAGTTGTAAAATGCAGCAGAATGTAGGGCGTAGCACCGCAGAGGGCACTAATGTGCAAGTACCTGGAATTTCTGGAGTGCCTCTCCATACAAATGAGGTATTCACAGAACTTTAAAGTCCAGCCATTGATTTCACATTCACTTTGAAAACTCCTTTCCACTCTCCAGGTTCATGTACAGCTTTTGGTCACTCCAAATAAAGTGTATGTGTACCATCTGTTTCCCCAGTGTTCATATGAGGGAGCTATTTCCCTGAGTGTCATCTAAAAGGTCTCTACTACGAAAAGCCTTTGGTAGGATCTTCCCAACAGAAGACCTTTTCCCTGCCCCATCTTCCATCACTCACTCCCAGCTGGAACAGGATTTGGCAAATCCCACCTGTTCAAGACTGTGCTTCATTCTTCTAGCCTGGTGTACATCAGACCCCCTGAGGACTCATAACTGTAGTTGGTCCCCAATATGCATATCACAGTCTTTACTAACTTCTTTCAAAGTTATTGTAGCAACATTCAAGCAAGGGCAACTGAAATAGATGGTCAGCATAGACTTCCCCGATGCACTCCCAATATATACATTCTGCGTAAGAAATAGAGACAAAATAAGTTATGCAGAGGGAATAATTTCTCCATTGAGGGATTGTGTAGAAAAAGAGGAAAATATGGTTCTCGAAGGGAATCATCAGAGGTTAACCAAACAACACTCCTGGAGAGTTTAGCTTCTCCTTGCATGTTTCACATCATACATAGATTGAGTTCTGTAGAAATTACATATTATAATATTTAATACCATATAGGAATTGTGAATCATCAATCATGTATAATGTTTGGAACACTGTAATCTCCAACCACCTGAAATTGGTCAATATAATTACATATTTGTGGTTTTTTTAAACTCAATGAAGAAAAAATAAATTATTTAAGAAGAAAAAAATGAGAAAAAAATGTTTTCTTGAAGAGGTAGCTATGAAACACACAAAATAACAAGCAAAATGACCTTTATTTTGGGGCTGGAGAGATAGTCAAAGGGCAAAATACTTTTACTGCTCTAGTAGAGGACTCAGGTATGGTTCTCAGTACCTGCCACAGGTGACCCTCAACTGCTGGTTACTGCAGCTCCAGGAGCCTGTAGGCTCTGACCTCTGCACCAACACATACACTTAACATATATATATATATATATATATATATATATATATATATATATATATATATATATATATATGTGACTGCATTGCTATGCACATACCCCCACCCCCACCCCACACTTACACACATCACAGAGAGACAGAGTCAGAGGAAGACAGGGAGATATTGAGACAGGGAGAGAATAGTATATTCTTTTGTTGGTGATTTTTGTGAGCATAGACGTGTATAACGTACAGTACATATGTAGGAAACAGAGGAAAACCTTTGGTCTTTTCTTCCCACATTTTTAAAGAATAAGGTCTCCTTAATGCTGCATAAGTCAGAATATCTGGCCCACAAGTTTCTGGAGATTCTCCTGCCTCGACTTTTTGTTACTGCTGGGATTGGAGATACTTAAACTGCTCTGCTTGGCTTTATTTGGTTTCTGGAAGCCTAAATTCAAACTACGGGGCTTTTATAGTAAGCACTTTTACACAGAAATCAATCTCCCCGGCCTAATGTTATGTCTTTTGACTGCAAAATAAGCATATTGTTTGAAAAACTTTCCCCACTCACATTGCTTGAAGATTGCTTTAAAAACTTTCTTCACTCAAAAATTATTTCATTGCATATTTTGTCTTTAATGACACACCTGCTTTTCTGCTTTATATTATGTCCATGTGTTAATTTCTCAAGTGAATTTTTATAGTGATAATACCTGCCAAAATTTTATAATCCTTATCATCATTGCCAGAAAAATATTTAAGTATAATTGATTAGGCAAACATATTGAATACAAGTGATCATTTACATGACTTTTCTACAAGTTTGTCAAAAACACATGGATGTTTACTAGAAAATATTCCTGTACAAGTATAAAAGTTTTATTTTAATTCACATCTAAATAGCATATAATTGGCTGCAAAAGTTGTGAAAGATGAATTTGCATGTTTTCCAGGCTTTGGATGAATTGATAATTTTAGTTTCATTTTAGTTTAGTTCTTTTTTGTCATCTGTGCAAAGACTTTCATAAATTTCTTAAATTTTTGATTAATAACTTGAAGATCACATTGACATTTGGTGAATATATAGTTAGAATGTTTTCCTGTGATTAAGATACACTTAGTGTGAATTTTAATCTAAAAGAAAGTGAACACAGGTGCTAGGCATTCACTTGGTTATTTTACGCACAATTTAAAATTTTACATATAAATCCTTACAGGTATGTATGGGCATATTGTAATCCATGCTGTATTTTGTTTTGATTGTGACTGTTAACTTGGTGCTTTGGCATTGTGAAGGGAAAAGCTCTGCTACACAGCATGAGTGAAGGGAAAACAATGGGCTCACAGTTTATAATCTGAATACTGGGTAGGGCAGAGGCTGTTGAATTCTTGCTTACTGAAACTGCTGCCCACTCCAGTAAGCTACAACGTATAATCCCATACAGAAGTACTTAGATCAAGAACAAGACTGAATTACTATGTTATTCCCCAAAGCATGCAAGTGGGGTGCTATTATTTACAATGGTGCTTCTGGTTCTTGTTTGGTAGGGAGTAACATTGTATGGTAGACGAAAGAAAAATAACTAGTCAGTAATTCACTTAGATATTCTTCAAGCGAGCTAAAAATAGTATCTCACTTGATAACTATATATGATTAATATTATGGCCCACTAGATAAAGCATAGAATAGTTGACTATCTCACCAACCACCCCTGCACCATAAACATAGAACAACCTGTAATGGATTTTCTATAAACTCTGGAGCCCCACTTGGCACAATATTGAGAGCAAAGCAATCTGAATGATTATTATCTTCTACTAGTTACTTCCTGTCTTAGTCAATTTTGGATTTCTATAAGCAGGGTCTGTGGAAAGTAAATTAGGGGAGGTATTATGTATTATTACTCATAATTTATGTAGCTAAACTATTCTCTGTGACTTGAAACTTTTCCTTATGGAAATAGGAGGGAGGTACAGAAGACTAAGAAAGCTTTACAAAGTTCTCCAGACTTGGGAGATAAAATGAATTTACAAGAGTGAAGAAGCTCCTGAAAATAAGTCCATTTTCCACCATAAATAAACAGTCAGCTGTTGCTGGACAAAGGTAACATTCTCATTGGCCAAGCTACCTAGCATGCACACCTTTTAGTCATCAACAGTTTAAAAGTAATCACTGAGACATAGTCATGAATGTAATCCCAATAGATTTAGTGGATCATTGAGTTGTACTTAGCTAGAATTTCTCCAGTATTCATCTGTAAATGTTACCGAAAGAAGTCACTCAACAATTTGAAGTCATTCAGTCCATGCTCACTGGGTTTCAGGGTCTTGGGAAGAACATCAGGGCAGTCCATGTGTCGGCTCAAGGGATATCTCTCACTTATTGGTAGACAGGGACTAAACACAGAGAAAGATAGGGAGTGGCCAGAATCAAGATGCTTCAAAGGACCTGCCAACAGTGACCTAATTTCTCCAGTATGCTCTGCATCCTTACATTTCCATTCTTGCCCAAGTGGTACCATCAGCTAAGGATCAAATGAACACATGAACATTTGAGGTTCAGGCGCATTCAAACATAACATATATTTGTACCTTATTGAACCTTGTTCCCTTTCTGCATGTGAGGTATAATGCTGGAGATATGCTGTTTAGCTGAAATCATCATGGCACCACTTAGAAGGCTTTTAGTGACCCTGGGACAGAGAACCTTTAAATTGGAATGTTTTAAGCATTATGTGCAAGTTGCCATCACCTTTTGAAGACCATAAAATTGTTTTGTTATAATGGATATTTACTATAATGAATCTTCTTATAGAAGTCGTTTTCCAATTTTGGAGAACTGGAAATGAAACAAATCTGATGTGCAATTTGTCTGTTTTGCATTAGCAAAGTGTCTGCCATGCATCCTTCACGCAGTCACTTTGTGTTATACTTCTGCAGGGATCTTATTTTCATCATGTTCTTGGATGAGTTGTTAATAATTAAGAAGGGACTAAGTATATTTGGGATGTTTGAGGAATGTGAGCTGATGAATATTGATGACCTCATGAGACTATGTGGTTTGACTGAAATCATGGTCATTGAAATCAAGTTAGGTTAGGTTCTGAGTTCTGACCTAGCTTTCTATTCTTTAAATTATAGTTATAAATCTACATCTTGATTAATTAACTGTGATGAATTGCTTGGCTGTAGTACACAGTCAGTGGATAATCCCTGGTGTTGTAAAAGGATACCTAAGATGGTTTGTCTTTGAACACAAATGTCCCCTCTTATTCTCACATTAGCTACAATATAAAGTCTTATAGATTCTGGTATTAGAGGCAAGGACTCTTGCATTTATTTCTTTCCCTTCTAAAGTTTTCTCTCAGTGCCTAAGCTAAAATCATCCTTTCTGAACACAAAGCCAACCATGCTACCATCATACTCAACACTTTTTTAAGTCCTCCCCATTCCATATTTGTGCAAAGCCCAAGTTCATTTGTCATATGAACAAAAATTGTGACTATATAGAATACTCATTACGGAAAACTGTGTAGAAAGGCCATTTGCAAAATAAAATATGTAGCACTGACATGCAGTGATGAAATGATTACACTTTGGAATTCTCATTTCTAAGAACCAGAATCAGAAACTTATGGAACCATTAGTACATCCATGCTCACTACAGAATAATCACAATAATCAAGATATTTAAAGAGGCAAAATACACACTAAGGATGAATGGCTTGTTTAAAAGTGGTATGTGCACACAACACATTGCTGTTAAGGTTTTAAAAAGAAGGAAATTCTGGTATATGAAGCATTATGGCTGAAATGTAATGAGATTGTACTAAATAAGCCAGGCTTGTCCAAACCCCAGAAATCTTTTTCTGAGATCTGAAGGAGTAGGAAGGCTCCCCTCCTTGTCCTGGGCCTGCATTTCCAGACCAGGTAGCCCTGAACCTTGCCTTTGTCCCTCCCAGGAGGCATTCAGCTGCATGTGGAATTCCTCTTTATGTCAATGAGGCAGCCCCAGAGCCCTGCCCATCCCTCTCCACTGCCAATGATGTACACTCACCCTAAAATCCCCGACCTGGTTTCCAAGGGTTTAGGTAGCCTTTGTTTCCCTATTAAGTGAGCTGTCTCACTGAAGCTGCATCCCCAGGACTCTGTTTTCACTATTCTCTTTACCATCTGAGATCTCTATAGATCCTGGCCATACAGGGTTTGCAAATTAAAATAGTGGGCCAATGAGTCTACTTCTGGTGGGGAAGACAAGCCTGAACAATGTTTCCACACAGGTCTTTGGGTGTTTTCAGCTCTATGTGCATGTATGTCAGCCTCAGATCTCATTGTTATCTGAGAGAAGATCACATAGGCACATAAATGAGAGAGTGAAATTATTTAAATTTATTAGGAGGTATAGCCTTGTTGGAGGAAGTATGTTGCTAGAGGTCGGGCTTTAAGGTTTCAAGAACCAAAGCCAGACTCACTGTTTCTCTATTTCAGCAGTCTGCTGATTGGGATGTAGAACTCTCAGCTCCTTCTCCAGCACCATGTTTGCCTGTGTGCTGCCATGTTTTCTACCATGCTAACAATGAACTAAACCTCTATGGCTGTAAGCAAGCCCCAATTAAATGTTTTTCTCTATAAGAGTTGCTATGGTCATGGTGTCTGTTATATTTGTATTCTTAAAACATGTTTACCTTGTAACTTGGACAATTAATGGTGCACACACAGAGACATAGGTATATATGTATAATTTATCAAAGACACCTAATCAAGAAGATTCTTATAACTGATACTTGTTGGAAAAGGGAAAAACAATGTTCTTCTGTGGAATGTCACTGGGTATATCAACTAAACTTAAGGGCAAACACCACTTGGCCAACACAAAACTGATTTTATGTTTGTTGGTGGAGGTGGAGGTGGAGGTGGAGGTGGAGGTGGAGGTGGAGGTGGAGGTGGAGGTGGAGGTGGAGGTGGAGATGGAGGTGATACTAGTGTGTATACTATTTTATTTTAGTTTAATTTTCATCATGCTTGTAATTTTAGTTTGTTTTGGTCTCTGAATTGGTTTTTGTCTTTGAGAGAGACACGTAGAAAGGCAAATAATTTGGATGGGAGGATCTTGAAGGAGTTGAGGGAATTGAAGAATATGATTGAAATATATTCTATAATTTCTTAGTTAAAATTAGTTAATTAAAAATCATAAAGATCTGCATGTCTCTATAGGGAGTTTTCTTAATGTTATAGGTTGGGGTCATTTTTTATGAAAATGAAATCTCCATTTCAAATATTTAAATAGTATGCTTATCAAAGTAGCCAGCTTTGAAACTTGTGATGTGATTAGACCATTATTGAGGAAGGATATGAGCGTAGCATGCTCTGATGGAATCTGTGCCAAATATACTGGATGCAGTCCAAATAAATGATGAAAAATCATTGCCTTGAGAAGGAGAGGAACCTTCCAGAAGGCACAAGTCAGACCACTGGTTAATCACAGCCACTTAGGAGATCCAGATCCTGGGATTGAAACTATGACCTGAAATGTAAATTTTTTATTAATTATTTGCACAAATCAAACTGTTAGTAAAAATTTCAGCTATTGGTTTAGTTCATTTATAATATAACTGAAGACAGAGAATCATTATGTGTGCCTGTGTTGGTTGGGAGTTTTCAAGTGCACAAAAATGAGCTAAAAATATTATCAAAAGAAAATTCTCTTTCATGTTCTGCTAATATTTTTTCAAATTTTTGTTTAACTATTTGTTCATGTCTTAGACTGAACATGTCTTTAGCCAAGCATGTCCTTTATCAAAAATTAACTTCCATGTCTCAATGGGATAGGCACTAAATTTAAGAAAATTTTCTTTCTTTACATCAAGGACTATGCCTAGCTGAAATCTGACACTCAAAGGACGAGCTTTCAGGGTCCTCTAAGCCAATTACCTATTATAGGGATTATATGTGATTTTGAGAAATTGTGTGAGCCATGGTCTGTGTCAGAGTGATGGTAACAACCACTCTTAAAATAGATGCTGTAGAATCTTTGCTGCCTCAATGGCCAATTCAGTTTTTTGTAGATATCCTAAGCATCTGTCTTGTATAAAAAGAAAATAAACCTGGAGACAGTTGTTTTGCTACATAAAAGCAACCTTCACAATATAACAGAAGGGAACTACAATAAACCATAAGGCAAAAAATTTTTAGGAATTTAAAATGTTAATAAATACAAGTTATTGCAAAATAACTTTTAGCAGCTTAACTACAGTAATGTATCTAGAGTATAAAGCTCAGATTGTTGCTCCAGTTCTCAGTGAACCATGGTAGACATTTGTTCTATGGTCTCCTCAATGGAGCATCAAAAGAGACTTGAGGAGCTCAAACCACACTCCTCCTCTGCACACAGTATGAGTTCACATCATCCCAGACTGGCATTTGTAGAAAGTTTCTAGAACTGTTCACTAAATTCTGTCAACACTACCTTGTAGACCTGAAGTCATAGAAATATACAATAAGTTAAAGGTAATTTTCTTCATATAAATTACATTTTTAAGGGCTGGGAAGATGTCACAGAGCTTGTGGTACAACTATGAGATCATAATTTTATATTCCTAGAACCTAGAAATGCCTAGGGTGTGTCACAAGGGCAATGACATCATCATCATGTGTATGTGTATGTGTGTGTGTGTGTGTGTGTGTGTGTGTGTGTGTGTGTGTGTGTGTTTTGAGGGGACAAGGAAAGACCAAAGGATTCAAGGATTTACTGCTCTCCTTTTGTAGCTAAATCAAGGAGCTCTAGGTTTCGAGAGAGACTTTCTTGAAGAGTAAGGAGGAATTATCAAGACTATATCTAAAATAAATCTCAGACCCAACACAGATGCTTGTACAGGTGTACACATGCCCACAAATGCATAAGCAAGCACTTGAGCACATAAATGTGCACACACAGTATACTAAGATTAAAATACAAAATTAAAAACTTGACATCTTCCTTTTGGTCCATAACTCAGCCCTGGGCAGAGCCAGAACTTCATACACCCTCCCACACCCAGAGACAGCTTGACTCCCGGGAGCTCTGTCACAACCAAGCTCACAGGCTCACAAAAGGGACAGGATCCATTCAGAGGCAGTAAGGCCAGTTAACACCTGAGATAATCAGATGGCAAGAAGCAAACATAAGAACATATGAAACAGAAACCAATGCAACTTTCTACAATCAGAACTCAATTCTCCCACCACAGCAAGCCCTGGATACCCTAGGCTGAAAAGCAAGACTCTTACCTAAAATTCCATCTCATGAAGATTGTAGAGGGCCTTAAGGAAGACATAAATAACTTCCTTAAAGAAATACAGGAGAACACAGATTAACAGGTCGAAAACCTTATAGAGGAAACACATAAATCTCTTAAAGAAGTACAGAATAATAAATACAATCAAACAGGTGAAGGAATTGAACAAAACCATCCAGGATCTAAAAATGGAAATAGAAATAATAAAGAAATCAAAAAGGGAGGCAATTCTACTGATGGAAAACATAGGAGTGAGATTAGGATTTACAGATTCTAGTATCACCCTCAGAATGCAAGAGATAAAAGAAGGAATTTCAGGCCTAGAAGATAAGATACCATCGAAGATATTGACAGAAGCCAAAGAAAATACAAAGTGCAAAAAGCTGCTAACCCAAAACATCCAAAAAAAGAAAAAAAAAAAAAAAAAACCTCAGGACACAATGAAGAGACCAAAGCTAAGAATGACAGGAAGAAAGAGAAGATTCCCAAAGCAGAGGGCCAGGAAATAGTTTCAACAAAATCATAGAAGAAAAATCCACTAACCTAAAGAAAAAGATGGTCATAAATGTATAAGAACCTTACAGAACATCAAATTTATTCAATCAGAAAAGAAAATTCTTCTGTCACATAATAATCAAAACACTAAATGCTCAGAACAAAAAAAAATATTAAAAGCTGTAAAAGAAAAGGGCCAAGTAACATAAAGGTAGACATATCACAAGTATACCAGACTTTTTAACAGAGACCATAAAAGCCAGAAGATATTGGACAGATATCATACAAACCTAAAGGGAACACAAAAGCCAGCACAGGCTACTTACTATACCCAGAAAAACTCTCAATCACCATAAAGAGAGAAACGAAGATATTTCATGACAAAATCAAATGTAAACAATATCTTTCCACTGATTTAGCCATACAGAGGATTCTAGAAAGAAAACTCCAACATAAAAAGTGTACCTACACCAAACAAAAAACAAGAACTTAATCATCTCACAACAAAACAAAAACAAGATAATTATGTACACATAATGCCACCTACAACAACAAATATAACAAAAATTATCATCAGTCTTTTATATCTCACAATTTTCAACATAATCAACTACCCAGTAAAAAGACATAAGCTAACAGACTGGATATACAAGCAAAATCCATCATTTTGCTGCATACAAGAAACATACTTCCATGACAGAGACAGATATTACCTCAAAACAAAGGGCTAGAAAAAAGACTTTCAAACAAATGGTCCCAAGGAACAAGTAGGAGTTGCCATTCTAATATCCAACAAAATAGACTTTCATCAAAAAGTTATCAAGCAAGATGGAGAAGAACACTTCATATACATTTAAGGAAACTACACCAAGAAAAAGTCTGAATTTTGAACATCTATGCTCCAAATGCAAGGGCAACCACATTCATAAAGGAAACTTTACTAAAGCTCAAAACAAACATTGAACTCAACACAATAATAATAGGAGATTTCAACACCCCACTCTCAGCAATGGACAGATCATGGAAATAGAAACTAAACCGAGACACTATGAAACTAACAGAAGTTCTGAACCAAATGGTTTTAACGGATATCTGTAGAATATTTCATCCTAAAACAAACAAACAAAAATGTACCTTTTTCTCAGCATCACATGGTACCTTTTCCAAAATAGACCATATAATTGGTCACAAAACAAGCCTCAACAGATACAAGAAGATTGAAATAACCCATGCATCGTATCAGATAACCACCAACTAAGGCTAAACTTTAATAACTACAAAAACAACAGAAAAAACACATACACATGGAAACTGAGTAATTTTACTCAGTGATAACTTGATCATGGAAGAAAGAAAGAAAGAAAGAAAGAAAGAAAGAAAGAAAGAAAGAAAGAAAGAAAGAAGAAAGAAAGAAATTAAAGACTTCCCTGAATTCAATGAAAATGATGACACAGCATACACAAACTTAGGGATACATGAAAGCAGTGTGAAAAGAAAAATTCATAGCACCGAGTCCCCTTTTAAAGAAATTGAAGAGATCCAAGACTAGAAATTTACCAGAACACGTGGAAGCCCTAGAACAAAAAGAAGCAAACACACCCAAGAGGAGTTAGAGCAGGAAATAGTCAAACTCAGGCTGAAATTAACTAAGTAGAAAAAAAGAGAATGATACAAAAAAAATCAACAAAACCAGAAGCTGGTTCTTTGAGAAAACTTAAGGAGACAGATAAACCCTTAGCCAAACTAACTAAAGGACCCAGAGACAGTATCCAAATTAACAAAATCAGAAATGAATAGGGAGACCTAACAACAGAAACTGAGGAAATTCAAAAAATTATCAGATACTAGTACAAAAGCCTATACTCAACAAAAGTGGAAATCTAGATGAAATCAAGATTTTCTAGACAGATACAAGGTACCAAAGTTAAATCAGAACCAGATAAACTATCTAAACAGTCCCATAGCTCTTAGGAGAATAGAAGCAGTCATTAAAACTCTCCCAACCAAAGCTGGGGCCAGATGGTTTTAGTATAGAATTCTATCAGACCTTCAAAGAAAACCTAAAACTAATGCTTCTCAAACTATT
The DNA here is from genome assembly GCA_030674055.1 of Rhabdomys pumilio. Taxonomy (NCBI): domain Eukaryota; kingdom Metazoa; phylum Chordata; class Mammalia; order Rodentia; family Muridae; genus Rhabdomys; species Rhabdomys pumilio. The sequence goes on from JANHMN010000001.1 coordinate 8,204,377, forward strand.
TTACAAAATAAGAACAAAAGGAAAACTACCTAATTTATTCTATGAAGCCCCAGCTACGCTAATATCTAAACCACACAAACACAAAGATCCAACAAAGAAAGAGAACTTCAGACCAATTTTGCTTATGAATGACTATGCAAAAATTCATGGTAAAATGCTTGCAAACTGAATTCAAGAACACATCAAAACTCATTCACCACGATCGATTAAATAAGCTTCATCTCAGGGATGCAGGGATAGATGAATACACAGAAATCCATCAATGTAATCTAATGTATAAACAAACTTAAAGAAAAAAAATCACATGATTATCCCATTAGATTCTGAAAAAGCCTTCTACAATTTACAACACACCTTCATGTTAAAAGTATTGAAGAGCAAATATACAGAAAACCATAGCCAACATAAAATTAAATGGAGAGGGAATTGATGCAATCTCACTCAAATCAGCGACAAGATAAGGCTGCCCACTATCTCCCTATTTATTCAAAATAGATTTTGAAGTGTTAGCTAGAGCAATTAGACATCAAAGGGAAGTCAAAGGGAAACATATCGGAAAGAAAGAAGTTAAGGTATCACTATTTGCAGATGATATGTTAGTATGCATAAATGACTTTGAAAGTTCTACCAGAGAGCTGCTACACGTGATCCAGAACTTCAGGAAAGTGGCTGGAGAGAAAATTAACTCAAACAAATCAGTAGCCTTTTCTACTGAAAAAATAAACAGGCTGAGAAAGAAATTATAGAAACCGTACCCTTCAAAATAGTCACAAATAATATAAAGTATCTTGGTGTTATTCTAACCAAGAAAGTGAAAGTTTCATATGATAAGAACTTGAAGTCTCTGAAGAAAGAAATTGAAGATCCCAGAAGATGGAAAGATCTCCTCTGCTCCTAGGTTGGTAGAATTAACATAGTAAAAATAGCCATCTTAACAGAATCAATCTATAGATTCAATGTTATCTCCATCAAAATTCCAATTCAGTTTTCACAGAGATAGAGAAAATCTCAACTTTATGTGGAATAACAATAATCCCAGGATAGCAAAAACAATTCTTAACGATAAAAGAACTTCTGGGGGACTTATCATTTCTGACCTGAAGCTGTACTACAAAGCAATAGTGATTAAAAAACAAAAATCTCATGGTATTGGTACAGAGATAAACAGGTAGATAAATGGAATAGCATTGAAGATCCAGAAATAAACCTACACATCTATAGTCACTTCATCTTAGGCAAAGAAGCCAAACCATACAGTAGAAAAAAGAAAGTATTTTCAACAAATATTGCTGGTCCAACTGGTGTTCTGTATGTAGAAGAATGCAAATTGATCCATTTTATCTCCTGTACAAAGCTCACGTCCAAGTGGACCAAGGTTTTCACATAAAACCAGATATGCTGAATCTAATAGAAGATAAATTGGCAACGAGTCTTGAACACTTTGGTATAGGGGAATATTTCCTGAACAGAACACTTATGGCTCAGGCTCTAAGATTACCAATTGACAAATGGGACCTCATGAAATGGAAAAGCTTCTGTAAGACAAAGGATACCGTCAATAGGACAAAATAGTAACCTACAGATTGAGAAAAGATCTTTACCAACCCTACCTCCAATAGAGGGCTAATATCCTATGTATACAAAGAACTCAAGAATTTAGAATCCAGAAAAACTAGTAACTCATTTTTTAAAATGGAATACAGAGCTGTGATAGCTTTTATATGCTTGCTCCAGAGTGTGGCACCATTTTAAGCTGTGGCCCTAATGGAGTAAGTGTGTCACTGTGGATGTGGGGTTTAAGAACCTCATCCTAGATGCCTGAAAGCCAGAATTCTACTAGCGGCCTTCAGATGAAGATGTAGAACTCTCAGCTCATTCTGCACTATTGCTACCTGAATGTTGTCATGTTTCCACCTTGATGCTATTCTGAACCTGTAAGCCAGCCCCAATTAAACGTTGTCCTTTAAGGGTTGCCTTGGTCATGGTATCTATTCACAGCAGTAAAACCCTAACTAAGACAAGAGCTAAACAAAGAATTCTCAACTGAGCAATCTTGAATGGCTGAGAAGCACCTAAAGAAATGTTCAAAGTCCTTAATCATTAGGAAGATGCAAATCAAAACCATCCTGATATTCTACCCCACAACAATCAGAGTAGCTAAGATCAAAAATTCAGGTGACAGCAGATGCTGGCAAGGATGTAGTGGAAAAGAAACACTCCTTTATTGAGATTGCAAGCTAGTCCAACCACATTGGAAAGCAATCTTTCTGTCCCTCAGAAAATTGGCCATAGCTCTACCTGAAGACTCAGCTATACTATTCCTGGGCACATATACAAAAGATAATCCAACATATAACAAGAACATGTGCTCTACTATGTTCCTAGCAGCCTTATTTATAATAGCCAGAAGCTGGAAACAACCGAGATGTCCCTCAGTGGAATAGTGGATACAGAAAATGTGGTAATTTACACAATGGAATACTAAGCTACTAAAAATGATAGCTTCACAAGCTTTGTAAGCAAATAAATGGAAGTAGAAAATATCTTGCTGAGAGAGGTAACTCAGCCCCCAAAGGCCATACATAATATGAAATCACTTATAAGTTATATAACTTATAACTTATAAGTTTGGATATTAGTCCAAAAACTCAGAATACTGAAGATATGACTCACAGACCATATGAAGCTTAACAAGAAGGAAAGCCAAATTATGGATCCTTCAATATCACTTAGAAGGGGGAACAAAATAATTACTGGAGACAGAGGGAGAGGGGGACCTAAATGGGAGAAGGAAGAGGGAGAAAACCATGGGGCAAGACCACATATTGGAAGAGACAGGAGATAAAGATAGAGGTTCAGAAGAATGAAGAGAAACAAGTAGCAGTGGAGAATGGGAAACTTGGGGAACCACAAGAAAATCCCAGATGCCAGAGTTGCAGATATGAGAAACTCCCAGAACACAATGGGAACGACATTGCCTGAAATACCCAACAGCAGGGAGATAGAACCTGAAGATACCACCTCAAATAGATAGACATGACCCCCAGTGGAGGGATAGGGCTACCCACCCTCTAAAAATTTTTAGCCCAGTATTGTCCCTGTCTAAAGTAAATGCAGGGGGAAAAATGGAGTAGACACTGAAGGAAAGGCCATACAAAGGAGAGTAGAAGTCGACAGCAGAGGCTGTCTTCAGACCTTCATCTTCACACCTTGGTATGTGTGCTCACATTCACATATACAAAACAATACATATCTACAAACACCAACATCATAAGAAAGTAAGTCCCAGTGAAACAGTCACCAGATACTTAGGAAAATCGCTTGCATTGGCTGAAAATATTTTATGTGCATCTGTCCCAGCAATTACGGGTGAATATGCTAGGACCATATAGACGTTTTCTCCGTAAAATAAAACTTTAAAGCAATTATAAACAATCAAATTCTTGTACAAAACTTTCACTTTTGCACTTTAGCTTTTTGTGACTGAATCTTTAAATTGTGCCTCATTTCGGGAATGTTTAAGCTAAAAAAATCTGTCGTTGAGAACATTTAATTAGGCTTGAAATGTTTGCCTCACACATATAAAGTTTGGCCACCGAAGGACACTTTGTGAAGTATTTAGCATAAAACATGGTCCAAGCAACTGATCATCAAAATAAAATTATTGTGGAATTGTTAAGTAAGAAAAGCAGAATAAAAAAAATATTCAAGAGCTCCAAATAATGCTTAAAAAGACACAATTCAAATTATGCCCATAAATTCTAACTGACTGGTTCAGACACACTTGATATGCTGAACAGAGGGTGAACGAATGCAAGGAACCTTTCTCATGTCAATCTCCCAACATGCTCCTCAGGGAAGAAAAACAGTACTTAATGCTCACATTTTCACTGTGCTTTCCTAATTTGCCTGATATACAATATTTGGGGTTACATCACTTTTAAGACAGAGAAGTTAATTGTATGAAGCACAATATTAATTCTTAAAGTACTATTTTGGGCTCCTGGGCACTTGGGCTCTCAGGCTCCCTAGGTATGTAGAAGTTTCTTGAGCCTTAAAATATGACATGCTTTTGGAATAAAGTATTTCAAGTGTCAACAGTCATTTCTGTTCAATACTAATTTGTGCTTTCAGTACTGGAGATGGAAGACCGTAAGGTTGATGAGATTACAGCAATATTTTTTTCATAGCATACAAGTCTACGAGTTCTCAGAATTCTGCCACGTTATTTCAATCACCAACAAGCTATTTTGTATTGCTACATCCTTCAAAGTACCCATTGTACTTGTAATTTTTATATTGAGCTCCTAATATTTTGGAGGAGTGACTTAAAATCTTTAGTAGGAAAATTTGAGCAAGTCTTCAGCCAAGTGTTGAAAGAACTAAGCAAAACACATCTCAAGAAGAAGTACCCATGTAGGCTAACTGCTAACATTATGGCTACATAGTGCCTTCTTCCTGATATAGCTGTTCTGTTGTATTATGGGTAGTCTACACGAAATTATATCAGAAATTATAATGAGACATTTTCAGTAAGACTTTATTAGTGGGTGTTTTAGTTTCCTAAAATAATGAATTCCCCATAACTAGGTGCTTCAAACAACATCTACTTACTTTCTCACTGCTTTAGAGGCCAAAAGTCTGTAAACAAAATGTTGGCAGGGCCACACTTCCCACAGAGGCTAGAGAGTACATATTCCCACTTCCTCTAGCTTTGAAAAGCTCCAAGGTTTTCTTGGCTTGTGGCCACCTTATTTCAATCTCTCTCTTCATTTTCAGAGTTAGTTTCTATTTTTTTCTTTTGTTTTCCTTCTTCAAGCATGTATTTGAATGTATTTGGGAACAATTTGGATAATCGAGACTAAAATTTGGGAACTTACATGAATCATATATTTAGCCATATGAAGTAGTATTCACAAGTTTGAAGAATTAGGAATTAGACACACCCATTGTGCTTGTTGGCTATCACTTAGCCCACTACACAAAGGACAGCAAATCCTATAGTGGGTTAGACTCAACTTAATGGTGCTAGGTACTGGATGAACAGGGAAAACACTAAAAGATCAAAGGCTGAACTACTTACCATGTATTAGATATCTTCTAAAAAAATGCTTAAAAAGTGATGAGTTTTAATAGGTCCAGTCACTATGATTCCTGATGCGGCTTCTCTGCAGTCTACTACTATATTCAGAAAATAAAAGAAAGACATCTATTTTCGAGGAATGTTAAGACACACCCCAGCAATTGCTTTATCCTTGAATTTATAAAATTCACTCTTCCAAAGAAAGGGGGGAAAAAAGGAAGAAGGACTAATAGGCTGCTCCCATTAAAATGATAGCTGCATGTCACATCTCTGCTTTCTTTTTGTAAGAGATTCACTAGCTACCATCCTGCCCTAGGGAAGAATGTTGCCGTTTTCAAGGCGAAGTGTTGTTTTTATATAGGGAAATGACAGTTTTCTTCAACAGTAAAACTGAATTAACTTCTGAGGGGGGAATGCAGTAAAAATGTCAAGCTCACAAAATATGTCATATTTTGAACATCTGCACATGGCTTTGACTGACCTGATTAAGAAGAAAATGTCCTGTAGGTAGACTGACTCCATCTGGGATTCAATGGCTGAGGGTGATTGGGGATGAAAATGTGAAGGTAGAAAAGATAGAAAAACAGAAGCAGAAGCCTACCTAGACTCTAGAAATAGAACTAAAGTGTCACACTTAGCTGCAAGAAATTCATTGTTCCAGTTCTTGATCAAAAGTTCATTAAACAATCTGAGAGGTTGATTCAAGCTGAAAATCAAAATACAGAAAAATGATATTCCTTCCTTCTGGTCTTCTTTCATTCTAAACCTCCCTCACTTCCTTTATCCATTCTTCCCCCTCATCCTTCCTTCCTCATTCTCAATGTGACCTTTTTCCTTGCCCTCATTGTTCTACATCTATGTCTCTCTTAAGCATCAGCTCCATCTTATCTCTGCCATTCCATGACCTAATGCTATCTGCTCTTGTATATTATAATAAACTTCAAGGTGAGAGAGAAAGAGAGAGAAAGAGAGAGAGAGAGAGAGAGAGAGAGAGAGAGAGAGAGAGAGAGAGAGATTGTGTGTGTGTGTGTGTGTGTGTGTGTGCGTACACGTGCACTTGCCCACTCCTGTTAGTATGGCCACATGCACACAGATACTCATGGAGTGCAGAAGAAGATGGCACACCCTTTTGTGCTGGACTTACAGGTGGTTGTGGATTGCCTGTGTTAATTTTTATGAACCAAACTCAGGTTGTCTGTAAGAAAGAAGGCGCTCTTGACCATCAAGCCAGCCTTCAAAGTATATTTTAAATACATATTTTCAGTTAAGTGTAATATTAAAGTCCTGTGTTCTAGTTTGCTTACCTCTTACAAACTGCACACCAATTGAGCATTTTCACAGAGGATTTATCTGGGTTATTGAACATACTGTTTAGTCATAGCCATTGACTGGATACATTCAATTCCTGTAGCAGTAATGAGAATGCCTTAAAGAAAGCTGATAGATTTCCTTGTTAAATGGTCCCCAAAATGATTTTGCCTTTAGATATTACAAGGCAGTTATGAATATGCTACAGAAAAAATTTATTTTCATTAATTGAACTAGATAAATGTATCCTTATTTACAACTTGAGTAGTTCCTCAACTCTAAGGTAGACATATACTTACTGGAAGGGCACAACTGATTTTCCCTATATTGTTTTTCTGGAATTTTTCTACATTTTGTGAGTCAATAAAAGTATTGAGTTTCTCTATTGAAAAAAAAAAAACTCAAAACACACCCTATCCTGTTGATCTTGAAAAAAAAAAAAAAAACCATGCGTGGTGATGTAGCTCAATTGGTAAAGTACTTGCTTAGCATTCAAGAAGCTCTGGGTCCCATGCCCCGCTCGCCATGAAAACTAGCATGTTGCTTCAGACTCGTCAGCCCAGGATTTGGAAAGTGGAGGCAGAAGAATCATAGGGTAGTGAGTTTGAGGTCTCTCTCGGATACTACAGGTTCTGTCTTAAAAAAACAAATAAAAGTTAAGCACACAAATGGAAACAGGGTATGGTGGGATACATATAGAAACCATCTCTCTTGATTCATCTCTGGGAGTTCACAGCCAACCTGTTCTTTGAGTTTCAACCTTACTGGGGCTAAATAGTTAGATCTTGCAAAAAAGAAAAAATCCTATCTACAGAACACTTGAGTATCCACAATATTTGAATACCAACATGATAATATGGGTGCAAAATTCAACATGTAAACTTACGCAGTGAGTCACAGTGCAAACATGGGTACTCTGAGGATGTTTAATACTACCTCCAAACTTGTTCTTAGTGCTTATATGTGATAAAGAACCTTGATATTAAGCTTCTCCAAAATTCCCAATCCTTTATAGAATCCAAAACACCTTTCCTTAAGTTTTTTTAAGGTTTTTAAGAAAGATCCACAACTTAATATGAAAGTTACTTTTTATTATTATATTATATAGAACTTATTAATAAGTCTGGTTTCTGTTTTATCCTATATTTTCAGAAATACGGTTTATTACTGCTTTGATTTTAGCGGATAAGAAGTTTGTTTACCTGAAGGGGGTTTTGGAAAATAAAGACTGAATAGTACTTTTATTTTATCAAGTGTTCACATGCATCAGTGGATACACCTTGAAGACAACTCCTGCACCTAAGACTCAGGGAACATCACAGAGGAAGGAGGAGAAAACCTGTAACAGTGAGAGGATCATGAAATCTGCCATGAGATTGTGTCCTCTAGAAATGGCTGAAAAGCTACATCTGTGATACTGTGACAATATTGCTGCCTAAGCAAGAAATGAACAGTGATGGTGACAACAGACATGCTAACAAAGAAGAGAGAAAACCTCACTCAGCCTTACACCCAGACATAGAACTGTAAACAACAGAGGGCTGCTGAGAGTGGGAAACCATTTTCCCCAAGGACAAGACCCCTAACTTTTTATCTAATATCAAATGGTCAGCCCTGAAATCATATACAGATAAGCAATGCTATGGATTTATCAGGTTACGTTTATATATTTTCACTTTTACATATGTAATAATAGTTAAAACAATATAATATAAATTATAATAAAATAATAATAGCAAAAATAGGACATGATCTTAAGAGAGAGCAAGTGGAGGAGATACAGGGGAAAATGGAGGGAGAAATGGGTAGAATTAAAAATGATGATGTTCTATTTAACTTTAAAAATCAAAAAGGTATTAAGAGAAAGTAAGACTAAATTAAAAACTAATCAAGAACACACATAAAACCCAAGTGAATCTATAGTTTGACATCTACAGGTTGAAAACCATCTTTTATGATGATAAAGGCACTTTGCTTTATTTTTAAAGATATCTTGATTATTCAACCATTAATAATTTCCTAAAGATGTAAAACATTAATTTAAAAAAAAAAACTTAAATTTCAGTTTTGTACTTTACTTTGTTTTCAGTGGCAAGTGAAAAGGAAAGGCTATTCATGTGTTTTCCCCCTGCCCCTTGGCTAACCATCTAATATTCTAAATCAAAAAGAGTGAAATATTTCATGAATGTGCCAAGCCTGCCCCATCGAGCCTCAAAGTGCTGCAAAAAGCACTGTGCTCAGACACGCAGAGGGAACACCAAGACATTAGTGTGAGGATGGATGTGGGGTCCATTGTAATCAATGTGCATGAGGGTTGCAGATGATATATAAAACAAACTTATAGCATCTGCAGCAGGCTATAAAGCATTCATAAATGGTGTCAAATATATATGCAAATTAAAGACCATAAATGATCTGATCATTCAGAGATGGGAGAGAAATTTTGGATAAGAAAATTAAGCTCAAACTTTATGTGTGGCTTTTTGGAACTACAGAGGTACAGATTTATTTTCATCGTATATCTACCTTATGAATTATTTATTATTCTAATAAAATAACATCATTTTACAATTAAAAAATCAGAGACAATTTCATAGAATTAAGACGCTGTTCTTTAGATTGCATTTGGTTTTCATGAGCATTCTGATTTTGATTTGAATATTAGCTAGCCAACTAGGCACTGACGGATACTGAAATATATTTAGTTCTTCACCTAATGTGGAGTTGCTTCAACTCTTGCCTTCTGTGTTCCATGGGTACAAATGAATTACAACATTTAATTTAAGAATTAAGAGATTAAGTACAAAATTTGTTTGAAAAATGTTAGTTATATGTGTTGGACATGAACTCTGTCTCTGTCTCTCTGTCTCTCTGTCTTTCTCTGTTTCTCTATTTCTCTGTTTCTGTCTCTCTCTCTCTCTCTCTCTCTCTCTCTCTCTCTCTCTCACACACACACACACACACACACACACACACACACACACACACACACATATACACACACATGCTGAAAGATCTGCAAAAAGTCTTCCTAGTACTCTTTGGTTACAAATGATGTAAGATTCAGACTATATCCTGATGACTATAAAACTGACTATCAAAATACACCTATAAATATATATAGCATTGTCATTTCTGGGTACAATTATATATAAAACCAAGTCTTTTTAAAAATAATATATCTGATCTGAATCTTTTTTTGTGGTATTTGGAAGGCAGTTTTTTATATTCTTTACTTTATTCTATGATTAATAACTATTGTATATTTCTTCACATGTGGATCATTACAAGTTTCAAAATCTTATTGATTGAAGTTAAACTGAGGGGGAGATTCTTTAACTTGTGTTTTAGAGGCCAGGGATTTAATTCTAAGGAGCTCAGAACATCACTAGGAACAGTGACTTAGCAATTTTAAAAGTGATTTTCTAATAGCAATTGTTTGAATGTAATAACTAACACAGATTAGTAGGACATATGAATTATGCATAGAATCTAATTATATCATATATAATTTTTTAACCTGGAATATTTTAATAAGGATATAATTGTTATGGAAGAAGTCCATACAGGCAGGCCTCCAAGATTTTGGTTACCTGAGATTCCTAACCTAACATCACAGATCTAGGATAGTTGTCTAACTGGTAATATAAGAATATAATACATTAGAATGTAAGCATACAAGCTCATTATAAAAACTAATTACAATCATAAGAATACTTATATTTCATATTGAAAATGTATTTATCTAAATGAATAAGAAAGTATTATATAAATTATACAAATAAATGCCCTTTATAATTGTCTTTGTTATACGGATTAGCTTGTTTCCTTATGACATTTCCATATATGAATCTTTTGCAGGATGCATTTATCCCCACTATAACTCACTGTTATTTCATTCTGCTATCTATCCTTTTTTATTTCCAGATCCTTAACAGTTCCCACATTTCTTTAATGTCTCTTTATTTCCCTCAGCACAGCAAATATGAGAATAATCATAGGTTACTTGGTTCTGTGAGTCTGGCCATTTCACCTTAACACAATTCTTTAGTTTTATTTATTGTCCTGCAACTGACATACTTTTGTTTTGTTTATAAATAAAACTTCTCTATTTTCTCTCTATCTATCTATCTATCTATCTATCTATCTATCTATCTATCTATCTATATTCACCACATTGGTTTTATCAATTTTTTCATTGATAAATGCTAAAAACTCACACACACACACACACACACACACACACACACACACACGCACACACACATCTCACACTGGCTTGGTCAGTTCTTCCACTGATGAATGCTGACCTAATATGCTGCCACAATGGTGATGAAGAGTAGATAATGTGTGTTGTATCTTCATCTACACTGGCTGACTGTTCATTGCAATAAATCCAGAAGTGATGTGCTTGAATCGCAGTATAGTTTCTAAGAGTCTCTATTTGATAAATATGTGATACTTTACATGCACATGCAAGTGACAGTTAATCATCACTGTCAACTTGGCCACATACATAATTAACTAGAAGCAAGTGCATCTGTGGGTATGTTTCCGAAAGTTTAAAATTAAAGGAAATACCCAATATGAATTTGAGTGCACCATTCTGTGGGCTAGGTACCAAGGGAGAATAAAAATGGACAAGGAATGAAGTGAATTGAGTGACAACAAGATCATTCTTTCCTTCTGACTATAGAAGCCACATGACACACCCCCACTCTCCAGTCAAGCTGTCTTGCATTCTGTGCTGTGATAGATTGTTTCTTTGTATTGTGAGCCAAAATATACTTTTACTTTTTCCAGTTGCTTTTGCCAAGTATATTGTTACAGCAACTAGTAGGCCATGTGGGTCTGAAGTGACAGTTGTTAGATATTTAGTGACTTTTGCTGAAATGTTAAGAAGAGGTATATAGTATTGCTGGCAACTGTACTATAAACTCATAGTATATTGATCATTAGACTTCAGAATTAAGTCACCTGTTCCATATATATTTGCTTTATTCAATCTGCCCTACAACTTGCCTAAGAAGCTCCTCTATTTCTTAACATCCACTTCAGTAACTGAAGCTAAGGAAGTGCTATTTCTAATGAGAAAGAAAGAGCAGAGGTTGAAAAATTTAGGTCACAGCCAAATCTGTAAATAATTATCAGAACAAAGTCACCCCATTTATTTTCTTCTATTTTATGTTGTTTTCATGCTGAGATGTCATTGAATGGAATTCATATAAATTCCCATCCCCCAAATACTTCAGTCTGGCTGCTGATGCAGAAAGTATGCTCACAACTACTTCAGAGGGCCATGCTTTCCATCTGAAGAAGAGAAGTCTCATGAACCAGCATTCAAAGACTAAAGCAGAGGTGCATACAGACAGCCCCAATGAGCTGGGTTTAGAGAAAGCACACATCTTTAAGAACCTAAAGAAATGCTGTGACTCACAGGTCATTCTGGAAAACAAATTTGTACAAACATTAGAAGTCCGTCCATGCCAATTTCACTCATGCTGTGCTTTAATTATTTTTAAGGCTCCTAGTTTGTAGTTTGTAGGGCGTGTAAGTATGGGAGCTTGATATTCTTTTCTTCTGTTGTTTCTCTGTAGTTTTACAAGATGTTGTCATTATATCAAATCTATTTTCTTCATTTCCTTGTACTTCTCTGTAGATATTCTTTACTACATAATTAGTGCATAGATTATTTTCTTCACTAGTTGGTTTCTTTGATTCACATTTTTTCTCTTGGATTTGCAAAACCATGGAGACTATATTTCTGTATCACCTGATTCAGAAGATACAATTTTTATCAAGTATCTTGTCATACCCAGGAATATAGTAGTAAGCACCATAGGGCAAATTGAAACCAGAAATAGAATTCAGTTGTATGCATGGTATATCAGTAAATGGCTAAGCACACGTCCTTTTGAACACCTGCTCTAGTGAAAACAACCATTCATCTTGCCTTAGTTAATTTTATTAATTGCTTTGAAAAGACACCAGAAACAAGATAATTTATTGAAGAAAGAATTTATTCATTCTTACAAGTTCAGCAGCTATTCCATGGCCCTCATGGCAGACATTATGGCAGAAGACCAGCAGACATTGCATTGGAGCAGCAGCTGAGGGTTCATACATGCTTCAAAAGCATGAAGCAGAGAGAACAAAAGGAAAAACATGGAAATGACATGGGCTTTTAACACGTTACCCTGCCCACAGTGAAACACCTCCTCCAAAAAGACCAAACCTCCTAATCTTCCTTAAACATTTACACCAACTGGAAACTAAGCATTCAAATATATAAGGTTTTGGGTCTTATCTTCCTTCATTCTCTTTGGGGCATGAAAAGTCTAGGGACTTAGTACTTTTAGTTTCACAGCATGATGGTTCATATATGCTCACCCCAGGGAGTGGCACTATTGGAAGCTGTGGTCCTGTTGGTGTGTCACTGTGGGTGTGGGATTTAAGATCCTTCTCCTAGCTGCCTGGAAGGCAGTATTCTGCTAGCATCCTTCAGAGGACAATGTAGAACTCTCAGCTCCTCTTGTACTATGCCTGCCTGGATGCTGTCATGTTCCAGCCTTGATGATAATGGACTGAACCTCTGAACCTGTAAATCAGTCCCAATTAAATGTTATCTGTATAAGAGTTGCCTTGGTCATGGTATCTGTTCCTAGCAGTAAAACCCTAACTAAGACACAGAGAAAGAAATTATTGAAATTCAATTGGTCAAACTGTGTAAACAAGAAAGCCATAAATATTAACAGCTATGAGATACTTAAAAACAAACAAACTAAAAATCTGCTCTAGATAATACCATTTGATGGTATTATGGGAAAGATTTCATTTGGAGGAATGCTGCTTTGGCAATCATTTTGTTCTGATGAAGAGTTAAAGTGTTTTGTGCCCCAAAGGATTGTCTCAAACATGCTCTATATGTAACAATATGAATTTGAACTTCTGAAGTCTGGCATTATAGAAGTATACCCCACACTGGGTTTATGCATTTTTGTGGATGGAACACAGGTCTCTATTAATATAAGGAGGCAAAAACTCCACCAATCTTTCAACATTGTTTTTATTGTGGTTGTTGTTTTTGTTTTGTTTTAACTTACATAATGGTTTGCAAGCACTTTGAGCTTATTACATTAAAATCAATCATGAATGAGAACTTTAATTTAGACAAAAGCAAAACAAAATTTTTAAGAAATGAGTTAATGTTCCATTTAGAATACCTTTCATTTCAAGATGATAGCTTGAAATTTCATGATAATAAGAACAATAGCATTTTTATGTTCGTCTAGAAATAGCAATTAGACTTTCCTAGAGAGCAAGGGTGTGGCCGTTCTTTGTAGCTGGAATCAAGAGGAGAGTTTGAATTGTCACTAATGCTTCTCTACTATAGAAGTGTAATAGAAGCATGGAGGGCAGAGATGTTTGAAAACACCCCTTAAAACAATCTGTAGTTCCTTCTAGGCCTTTCTAAATTGAAAACAAGTTGGCAACCACTTCATATCTGTAGCTGCGTATTCAGGTCTTGTCTCTTGGAAAATGAGTTAGCAGTCTGATGATTGTAAATCAGGATACATCTGCTCTGGAAAAGAAAAGCTTATGTGGTGAGAGAGTGCAGAGTTTGAGTTTGAGAACTGATGGTAGAGAGGGAGCTTAGTTGGGAAAGTGCTCAGATTATATGCGAGAGGATATGAAATGAATTCCTCAAAAGGAACTTCAGAATAAACCTGAAGATGCTGCCATGCTTGTGATCCCAGTGCTGGGGAGGCGGGGTTAGATGGATAGCATCATGGTACTCACTAGTCAGCCTGCCTGCCTGAATCAGTGAATTATGGGCAAGTGAGAGGCCCTGCTTCAAAAAAATAAAACAATAGTTGAACAATACCAGTTGGAGGTTGTCCTCGGGCCATTGCACAGGTACATACATACATACATACATACATACATACATACATACACATATATGTGCAACCATCCCTAGAGCAAGAGCATTTATATACATAATCATAGACATGCATGAATGCATGTGCACAAACACATACTTGTACAAGCAAGCATGTGCCACACATGCACATGAACAAGCACACACACATTCTGGACTGGGGAAGAGGAAGAAAGGAGGGATTTCATGTTAACTATAGAAATAAAAAAATTATATATATATACACACACATATAATCATTTATTATGAAATAGGAAGTTAGCATTACACCTAGAATGTTCATCTCTTAGTAACCAAATGGTTTAGAGACATACCAGATAGTCATCTAAATGCGATTACCCAGAAGACCTTATCTGACCAATCTCTTTGACCAGTATCCCTCACCTTTATTTTACCCTAAGACACATGTGACATGCTACCTATGTTTGATTGACTATTTGATATTTATTACATGAATCTTCTTACATAGAGAACTGTGCTTCACCTCTTGAGATGTACATTGTCCAAAACTCTGAGAGTGTCAGCCACTGGCTATAGGCCACTGAACCAAAGTGGTGGCCAGTAGTAGTTGTTATGCCAACTAGGATCTGGGGCTTCATGTCATTCATACTTTAGTTACTAAGACAAGAGAGCTTTCCAAACTGAAATTAAGCATGTGAAGATTTTGGAAATCTACAGTTTTGACAGATGGATCAAAGCTATAATTGAAGGTTCAGACAGTTTCCCATCAATTCTTCCTGGGGATGCAGAGTCCTCCCAATGGAATCCTGGATTGAAGTTGAAGATTGCTTTGTTCTCATTCTTAGGATGTCCTACTGATATCTCTACATGGCCTAAAACTCAAATTTCTAGTTAGTATCCTTCCTTCATACTCTTTAAAATTGTCATGCTTCTTGCCTTGATTCTTCACTGAACAGAATGGCACACAGGCCAGCATTATTCAGTCAACTGTTGTCTGATTATTAGTATACTCACACCACACTCCACATATATTTTTTCCAGGTTTTCAAAGATTATAATTAGAACAATTTATTTTTCCTATGACTTTAAATTATCTGGAATCTGGAAAATACTGTTTCAGGTAACATTTCAGAGAACATAATTCTTGATGATAGTATATAATTTTTTTCTAAACTAGAATTGCGTATATTTAACCAGTTTTATGTGATTTCCCATTGTGAGTATAAGCCCTGGAGAACCATGTTCTTATACTTTTTCTACTCCAGCATAAGAAACATAAATAATTTATGTTTCTTAACTTAATATTTTGTAGTAATAAATCAAAAACTTCGAACCATCAGATGTGTTATCTTTCAAACAAGCAGAATCAGCAAAAAACAAAGTCATGGTCTTTAAACAGCCATGCTGGACTTTGCCAACATGTTACCTCAGTTCTATAAATGTCACTCAATCATATACCATTCTTGGTAGCCGATTTCAAAGGGTCTTTTTTGTTGTTGTTGTTGTTGTTGGTTAGAGCAGTACATAGTAAATTATTTACAATAGTAAATTATTTTCCTTTCTCATCCCTGGAATCTTATATTTCCTTTTTATAACAAAAAAAATCTTACCTTATTTTCATAAAATAGAGTATATTTATAAAGGAGACCATGAGTCCATCTTTGCTGATACTTCTAAGGTTTAAAGATAATTTCCTCATATCCATGATGCCGGAACCTTTACTCTGCTGTAGATACTGACACAGTGCTTAAAGGTTTGGTTTTGAGTTCCAACCAAGATCATACCTAAGCAGAGTCTAAAAGGTTACATATACAGATTCCAAAGCATTTCTACTTACAAATCTGTATGAGACTGTTTAATTGAATAAAGTTAACTGTGGTCAGAGAACAAAACAAAGAAATGAGCTAACAAACAGTTATCTCTTATTTAAAAACTTAGAGAGATTCTCATTATTCCAATAAAATTAGATATTAAAATTTGTTTCTCACTCATTGCTGTTCCCCATGAGAAAGGGTATTTTAGCACAAATAACCTAGAATCACACTAGGAAGTAAAAATAGAAGTTGTGAGGTGGAGAGGAAGAGCAAGGTATTAATGGAGAGATGGGAGAAGGGTCCAGAAAATGTAAAGTTACCTTTGACCTTTACCATGATTCTCAGAGGAAGTGGGGTGCAGTAGACTGGAGGTTTTTATTGTTAGTAAGATGGATTCCTCATTTTATTAGATTTTTCAGTTTGTTTGCCCTGTCCAAGGGAATCTACCTGAACAATACACTGGTGTCTTCAAAGCTGTGCATATGTAATTGTCATGGTTAGAGATTGCTTCTCATAAACATACATGGCCATGCAATGGGTGCCTATCAGTATGTGACTAGTTAAGAGGCACTTGGTAGAATCACTTGGGCCACTGTGATTATATAACTACTTGCAAACAATTTGCTAAAAATAAATTTTCTAGATTAAAAGCAGGACCATTTAATGTCCTAGAGATGAATAAAACTGACTTTTATGGCTATCTTCTTATCAGACAGAAATTGTGTGTTTTTTATTGAGCAAAAATATACAAGTAAAATACTAAACTTTGTAAATCCCGTACATAAACCAATAGTGAATAGATAGCATGTTAACCATCTGTATTCTTTAGAGCCACATATATCTCCAGAATAGCCTGCCTGGTGATTTTTTCAACATTATTATACAATCAATGCAGCCATGTGTGTGTGTGTGTGTGTGTGTGTGTGTGTGTGTGTGTGTGTATGTGTGCTTACTTGTATGCATGTCTACCATGTGCAAGCAATTCTTGAACGGTCCAGAAGGGGAAGATGGATCCCCTGATATTGGAGATCCAGGTGGTTGTGAACTTACAAGTGGCTGTTGGAAAAAAAGTCCTCTGTAAACACAGTGAGAGTTTTCAACCACTAAATTATATCACATATCCTCTATATTATTTTTCTTAAAACTTCTTTGGATTTACTATGAAAAACACTATGACCATGTTTCTCTTCCTAAACTGAACTTAGTAAATCAAACTTGAATTTATTTTTCCATTTAATAATAAATAAATTGTGGAGGCTAGGATGCTGACGGAGGCCAAATTAATTTATAGCTTGTACTACTCATGATTCTAATATTTTATAATCGTACTGAGATCTCTTGTTTTCTTTGTTAATGATTTTTATAGATTTTATTCATTTTGTGTGTTTGGGTGTTTTGTCTGCATGTATGTGTGTGTACCAAATGGGTGCCTGCTGTTTTGGGTGCCTGCTGTTTTGGAGGCAGAGGTGATGAATCCCCAGGAACAGAATTTCATAAAATTGTAAGATTATGTTTGTGTCCAGGAAATTGAATCCAAGTGGCCTGCGAGAAAAACACGTTATGATCTTAACTGTTCAAATGTTCTTTTCAGCCTTCTTTTATTGATGTGTACACAAACACACACAGAGAGACACACATACACACACACACACGTTTGTGTATTGTAATATATATTACATAGTTTGACAGTAAATACTAATAATATGAAGAAAATCTTAATATATTCCTTTAATTTAACTTTGAAAATAATTAGAGTAATATTGAAAATGGTATCTTAATACCCTAATTTCATTTTTTCAGGTATTTATACAAAGCAAAGATTAAATTTTCTTCATCTTAATTTTGGCCATATAACCTTTGAAGGAAAATTTATGTATTCTTGATACAAAGATCAAAATTCTCCTTTGAATCTGCTCTGTGAGAATGGAATCAGTGCTGGAACAGGACAGAGCGTGGCAAGTGGACTTGGGAGCCCACCCACTGTTATCAGAAGGAGTCTATGGAAAACAGCTGGTGTCAAGCACCTACTTACTTTGTGTCTCTGGCTCTTGAGTATTATAAACATATTTCAAACTCATGTGCATGTGGTCTGTAAGCATATGCAACTTTAAAACCTTCTGAACCATGGATACTGAGAAGGAATTGGTGTCTTCTGTTTGGTTTACAAGTAACATTCTAGCCCTTGATCTAATAACAAATACATATCATTTTATCTGATTAAGAAATCCTTATTTTTTACTTTCTAAAGTATACACTGAATTATACCCATTTTGTAAATATATAAGAGAAGGCTCTTAGTAATGAATTTGTCCAGATATCTGAAAGCCTGTGAGGATTTGATCATGTTTTCTCACCCAATCTTTTTTTATTTTCAGAATAACACTTCCCAAAATCTCAATTTATGTGCTATTACACAAACCTATTTTTTAAATTGTATATTTAAAAAATTTTTCACACATGAGAACCATTTTCACATCTTTGTTACTTTCTCTCAAGATATTGAATATATGTGTATGGATGTATATGTATACTTAATGAACTACTGAAATAGCAGGAGGGATAAATGTGTTGGAAACTATTTAAATATATATAGTTAAATATGTATATTAGCACATATAAATAATTTTATGTATTATGATATATAATAAAATATATTTTAAATACATATTTATGTATGCATGTATAGTTAAATACATATGTATATACAAATGTATATATGTATATACATATACACATAGCATACTAGATATATAATAAATGTTAGTGTTAATATTAATACATAATATAAAGAAATCTTTATTAATATTTAATACAATGTTAATGTTTAATATGTCATTTAATAAACATTATATAAATGTTTTATATAGAATTAAGTATATATTTAAATGTATACATATATATTTATAATACACACACACATATATATATATATACATGTATTTATATACTTAAAGAGTTTCCAACCTATATATCATCCTGCTGTATCTGCACTTCATTTTTTGTTGCTCATATGTGTATATGTTTACGGGTAGAATTTTGGGATTGTATAG
The DNA here is from genome assembly GCA_030674055.1 of Rhabdomys pumilio. NCBI lineage: Eukaryota > Metazoa > Chordata > Mammalia > Rodentia > Muridae > Rhabdomys > Rhabdomys pumilio. The sequence continues at coordinate 8,223,535 of JANHMN010000001.1, forward strand.
TCTATCAGTCTTAGGGTGTGCTCCCAGACAAGACTCATTCATTCTCAGTCAGCAGCCAGCTATTGCTTGTAGTTCTTTCTCTAAACATGTGTCCTGATGAGACTTTTCACCCATATTGGCATGGATTTAAAGCACATAAGAACTAGCAGACATCTTAGACTGCTGAAAGAAAGTATCTTGTACATATGATAGGAAATCTGCACCCATGAAAGTATTATAATATGGTCACTTAAAGGCATTTACATGGGCCTCTTTGTTTTTGATAATTTTCCTTGATTACTCCAGTGCGCCATACAATGGTCAGTTTTCTGTCTATTAAAAACTCCCAGGATATCCAGATGCATTCAAAATGCTCTCTTATAAACTGTAAGGAAATGCCCAATCTGATTTCTGCCTTCTAATGGACTATTCTTTCAGCTTCTTTCCTCATACCACTCTGTTTACAGTATGTCTCTTGCCTTAAATTTTCCTTTGGACCATTAAAATTGTTTTGAAATTGTCTCCCTTAAGATCCATCTGGCAGGGGATCTTCAGCACTCCCTGTTAGTCAGTTAAGCCAGTGACATTCCTGACCATGCCATCTATTACTGTTCAGACTTCTTATCAAACTCTAAGTTTTTAAAACATGCCTCCCTTATCAATTAAATAATTTTGCTAAGTATTGCTAGTATTTGACTCTTGTTCCAGTTAATAAAACAGCATGCAAATATCAAAGTTCTTTAAAATAAATCAGTAACTGTATAAAAGGCATGCATTCTAGTTGATCAGAGTAAACAATAAATAATCAAAATCAAGCATATGTGAGCAGTAGTGTTCTGTGGGGCTATGAGAGGCAGCTGGGTACCTGGTCGAACAAGCTTTGAATCCAGGAGATTCTCAGGGATTCTCAAGGACCCAGGAGCAAGTCAGTTCTTGCTCCTGGGCCCTTGGCTCCTTTCACATAGCTACAGTCCCTCCCACAGAAAGGTTTGTGGCTATCGGTCACCTAGCACAGGTAGAGGGCGTGACTACAGGTTCTAGAGCCTCAAGACAGATCTCCATGCTAATGAAATACCTAAAGGCCAGAGGGTGTAACCAATTAAGCATTCCTTCCCAGGCCTTCCTCATCCTTCCCCTTCCCTTCCCCCTTCTGCTGAGCCCTTCCCCCTCTATCCTTGGGCTACGGCCTCTCAGCCCAAGGGCCAAAGACCAATTGGTTCCGGCTTCCTCCTGGCTTGGGAACCCCCAACTCAAGAGCTCCAGCGGCACCCTCAAGACCCCAGAGCTGCGTGGAGTGAACACAGTCAAATTCCTGTCCCCTGCCTCTCTGAGCCCCTTCGAGGACAGACACAGGACCCACAATTCAACTCAACAGGACCCACGTGCACGTGCACCCTACAGCCCAACAGTGTTTTATTGGAAAAAACAAAGCTCATAAAGGAGAGGTTGCTAGAGACCGAGAAGAGATTATGACTTTAAACAGAATGCTCAAAGACCCTGAGAACTTGTGGATGTGAAGCTTGATCACAGCAGCAGCAGCAGATCAAACCTCTTCCCACGCCTGCTCGGAGCACATTACAGAATGAAGACTTCAGTATTCTTGAGCCAGACTTTTTTATTTTTTCCCACAGCGTATAATTTCAAGAAATTAGAATGTCTTGTGTTGGGTCCTCAGGCATAGAAAAGTGTTTGCACATATTAATGCTTCTGTATCTAACACTTTTGAGATTTATTCAAGTACATTTTGGAGTAGTAGCATACTTGTAAATTCTTCGAATGTCAACCGTCCATTAGGTCACTGTCATTATGAAAATAATTCTTGAATTCTTTCCCTACATTGACGTTGTAAACAAGCATCCTTGTGATATTTTCATCTTCTTTTCCACTCTACACTGAAATGCATTTAGATGTCTCTTCCAGGTTTCTGATGTATTCTGGATCTTTATAATATCTCCCTAGCTTACAGCCACGATCTGCTTTCTTCTTTCTTTTTCTTATTTTATTTTTGTTCTTGTTTTAGCCAAGACCCTGAAGTTTAAGCTAATTCCCAGACTTATAAATCTTATACATGATTTTGCTTTTCCTGCCATCTATGTCAATACTAAATATTACAAATTACAACAAAATCAAGGTAAATTTTAGGAAGGTATAGTAAAAATTTAGAATATTTTACATCTCATTTGCATACACCATCCCTGTAAAACCAGTTCATTTTACACTCCTGGTGTTTTTATTTTTACTACTATTATGTATGTCCTGTGTGTACATTTGAAAGAAGTGTCTGAGTAGTTGCTCCAAGGATTGCTTTCTTGTTCATTCTCCAGTTCTTAGCATGCAAGTTTATAATAACAGTGATGGTGTCATAGCCAGGGCTTTACTCTTTCACACTCTCCTTTTCTCTGGCTCTTATCTCCCTTGCATATTTTATGTTCTAGCATAACAGTAAAGATAATTGCAGTGCTAAATGGTATCTGCGTTCTACCAGTAAGTATCTTTAATCTTAACTCTGGTTGAATAGAAGCTGGACACCCAGAGAAACAAAGAAGATGACAAGTCGTTTCATTGGGAATCTTGTTCTTTTCTTCCAGTCTCTGCAGAGACGCTTCCTTGATATACACGTTTTACCTTTGGTAATGTTTCTTCCGTCATCTTATGGCAGTGAGACTTCTATGATGTTATTTGCATTTGCTAGTTCTTAATATACCTTGGATACAGAAACAAAGTCAGACAGCTCAATTCACAGCATTTACATAAACCTGGCACAAAGACAACTTCCCAGTGTTCCACTGGAGGATGAACTCTGCCTTGCTTGCAAAGATCTGCTCCAGATAGAGTGGCTGGCAGAGCAAGCAGTCTGCTGGGTGTCTTTAAGTTACCTGCAGAGCAGGCGTCTGGATCACTCTGTCTGGCTTCTGCACGTATTTTACAGATGCCTCTTCGCATGTGTCTGGAGTCCTCAAGAGCATTTGAGATTCAGGGCTTGGCAAAGCCATGCTCAGCTGGGGCTATCTTATTTAATCTTGCCGAAAGGGGTGATTCTTTGGAAGTGTGAAAATACCTTAGCAAGCAACATCAACAGATGTATAGTAACCGAAACTCATTCAAAACACCTAAGGGGATTCGTTCTCCTGACATACATTTAACTCCCATTATGATTAATGAAAGCAGTACTTGATTTACAACACACCCTGACTTTAGATGGCTAATGTCTACAGAGAGAAGAATCATCAGCAAAATTATAAACTCTGCTCATAGTTCAACTATTGTCAAAAATAATTTCTCATCTCTATGTTGGACCTAGTGGCTTGATTGTATGTCATCATCATATCTACTCATATTGGCAGGACCTCGGATTTATTATCCTCCAATATTTTTTAAAAAAAAATTTAGCTTAATTAGAAATTTTCCACACAAGATTATTCACTGTCAAGTACTAATGACTTCAATAAAGGAAGAAAATTTTAGCTAAAACAAACAAATGATTAAACTCTGCAACACAATTAATGGCTTGCCTAATTTGTCTTCCACATTAACTTTGTAATGAACTTTACGAGGGATACAGCTATCTGATTGTTTATAGGAATAGTATGCATTAATATTTAACATTCATTGATGTATATTTTGCAGGAATTATCCAGGTAAAGCAAACCAAATTGGTAAATATTACTTATGTCGATAATAAAGACACTACAAATTATATATTGTCCTTAAAATTATATGTTTTTCTGTAGTCACCTACATTTTTATTTTATAATTTTTTCTTATTCCTTTTGATTCTCATTATTCTCAAACAAATATAAATAATATATTTCATTGCACCTGGTTTGCTTAATTTCCTTTCATTTTAAAAATGATTCAATTTTAACTTTCTCTCTCTCTCTCTCTCTCTCTCTCTCTCTCTCTCTCATGTGTGTGTGTGTGTGTGTGTGTGTGTGTTTGTGCATTCGTACATATGTGTGTGTTTGTGTAATTACATGTGCACATGACTGCAGTGGCTTCCAGTGACCTGATGAGGGCCCCTAGATCTAGAATTTCCTGGGTTGTAAGCTGCCTCGAATGGGTGCTGACCTTTTGCAGTAGCCATTCGTCCTTTTAACCAATGAGCCTGTATCTCCAGCCTATTTAGTTTTAAACATGTGCAAGTGTAACTACCAATATAATCCAGAGAAAATACTCTTAAATTTTCTTACTGTTTTTTTAATATAACATTTCCCCCCTAAGTGTTAATGTTAGAATCTTAACAAAGTGCCACAATTTGACAATTTAAATGAAGTGGGTGGATGCTCTTCTTTCTTATACTTGTTCAATTTAGTACTCTAGGTTACTCTCCTGACTACTTTCAAGGTAACATGACCACCCCCTAACTATTTTGTTTATCTTTGTCAGGTGATATCATTCCCTGATGTTTTGACTTAGAAAATGTGAAGCTAGGTTTCTTTATGTAGCCAGTGCTTTGATTTCTGATAATATTAATAAATTTAAGACCTCCAACTTTTATAAAACACCTGAAGTAATTAACAGGAATGATAGAGTGTGTTTTCTGCACAGGAAGGAAATGAGCATTCGTACCCTGGTCAATGAATTCAGTCTGTTCAGGATTGAGAAGAGCATATCACTCGGTGATATAATACTAATTTTAATTCTGCAGTAACAATGGATAGAAAGCTTTCAAATATTTATCACAATGTTCCTGTAAACACAGCTCTTACTGATTTTATATTTGAAGTATATTTTTCGAGTGCTAACTACATAAACATATATGGTAACTAATACTTTCTTCCTGATATCTTAGATGTGCAAAAAAAAAAAATTTGCTTTGTTTGGTTTCCTTGCTCAATGATGTTATCAAAATAAAACCTAAAAGGTTAGAAAAATAGAAAATCTATTACATATTTAAAGGGGGATGGTTTTGACACGTTCTCAAATTGATTTTAACTGATAATCAACAAATCTTCACAACTGTTCTCAATTCATTCATATTTGAACTCTAACTGGTATTTTACAGAAGTATGTGATTTATGTAACTCACGCTTTCCAGATCTGACCAAGCACGTGTCAGGGATTAGCACTGAGTCAGTTTAACATGGAAGTTACCATAAGATGCATGGCTTAGAAATGATACATTACATTTATTACATTTATTGAAATAATTATAAATTTGTTTGCTTTTTTAGCTCACTGATACAGCTTAGCATTTTATAGATTACTTGTTACAACTAGAATAAAATTTATTATGTATATTAGAAATAAGGGCGGTTATACTTAAGTTTTCTAAATTTGTAACTTTATTTGCTAAAAATGAAAATTGTACAACAATTAAAACTGAGCTCATTCAGAAATGGAAGCTTCGCTGCCTCCTGTGGTGATGGAGGACCAGAATTTACTCTCCCTGATTACATGTATTTCTGCCTCCTTTAGCTGAGAGGATCTCTCTGTATGCTACAACCCAATCCTGACTCCATCACACCACACTGCTGGCTCCTGCCCATCTTCCATGTGATCTTACCTCTGCAGCTGCCACCCGTCTCTTTTCCTGTTTCCTAACTGCAACTTTCCTGGAAACAAGGCACAATTAATTTTTCTTTCAGGTAAAGAATATTCTCTTCTTTTATTTTCATGTCCTACCTTATGTACGAGAATGTGTGCTACAAGCACGGCCATCTAAACTCATCATGTCTACAGGCGTTATATAATTGGAGTAATGTTTAAAAAATGACATCTACAAAAACGGCTGCTTTGAAAATTGTCATTTGTTCTGGGAGGACAGCCATGTTTGTTGATTCCCTTGCTTTCAGACTCTTGGAGAGTTTATATAGAGATTTATCTAAAAGGTGGTAGGGGAAAGATTGATATGTGTTTTTTAAATTTTAATTTGCTTGTCAATGAAGTTAAAACACAGAGGGTTAGAAGATGAAAGCCAGATTCCAAGCAGTTGATGAGTAAAAATATAAAATTAAACTTTTGTTAGTTAATGTTTTTAAATTTAGCTGGAAGATAAAGTATCAAAATGTATTAACAGCAAGCATGATACCACAGATTTGATGCTGGCTTTTCATGCTTCCCGGTTAGGAAGTAATCAGTTTGGAAATATTTGCATTTGGAAACAAATGATCCAGTAGAACGATGAGAGGAAAAGCATTGATAGAGCGCAGTTGTTGGAAAAATGGAAGGAATGTATCTTGGGGACAGTTAAAGGGATTTTACATCTGTATAAAATGAATGTCTCCGTTCCCAAATCCACAGAGACAATCATTTCAGTCTGAATTTAAGTGTGAACTGAGTCTAAATATTTACTGAGTTGAATGTGCTTTTCAGTGTTTTTCCAAAGTAATTTTTGGTGAATTTGTAAATGCTTCCTGATTCACAAAGTTGAATTTTATGACTGAGCACGTTACTGGTCTTTCCTGCAGACTATATAGAAGATGGTTAGCAGAACTGTAAATGGCTAATGTGAGATGTCAGTCTAAATCATATTCTGTTTTGTAATATGAAATCATGGGTGTATGTTAAAAAATAGGGAGACAGAGAACAGAGGTCAATTGTCTGGAAACACGAAGGTTCGCATGGGAGCAACTCAACCTAAGAAAATCAAGTAGTCACGATGAACTGAATACATATGAACGTCTGCAGAATCAGTGCAACATGTTTTCTTACTAGCATAGGTGTGTGAAGAAAGGGGAATAGAAACACTCTTCAGTGGACTGGCAAGTCAAATTTACTTAGAGTCTTGTCAGGTTTTCCTTGAAAATAATAAATGCACAATCAAAGATACTTTTTTTTTCTCTTTCTGAAATGTCAGATTCAAGTTAACTGGAGATTTCTTAATAGGACCTGAAATGGAAGTAGAGAGAGGCTAAGGTAAGTCCTTGCGGAAAGATTATTTCATAGATAACCCATGTCCTGACTTTCTTGCCAGTGTGTCTGGCAAAGAACTCCGAGACACCTTGAGTTCGCTGTAGAAACACAGAAGAATTTGTGCTCCAAGCAAATCCGCAATAACACTCACAAGAGTCATGCAAATAAAGTTTGTTTGGCACGTTCAAAATATTTTCTAGGAATTGTCAGGCAAAACTCACAAGGATATTAGAGAATTGAAAATCTAAGGAAAGGAGAGAGGTGAGGGGCCAAGCGCATCAGAGCAAGGCTAAGCAAACAGGGAGCTGAGGACTACTGTCACGTGACTTGCGCGATGCTAGACTGTATTTCAGTTGGCACAGTGGTAGTGGATCGAGACTTGTTCAGCTGGTAAGTTCTTAACTCTGAGCCAGTAAAATCTCTCCAAAGAATTAGACATATTCAGATGCAAATATGGTTTTCATTAAATTTATTTAATTAAATTAAATTATGCATTATGGCTTACAGTATCACAAACATTTTAGCATCAAGGAAGCCATCTCCTATGAAGATAAACTGTTACCTGTTACTGCTAGAGAAATATGCATCCTCTGCATACGAATCAATGCAGGTGCATGTTATATTATACTAAAGTTCTTGTATCCTTACTTAAATAGCACATAGTAAACAAAAATTCATCACTGGAGACGCTACTCAGTATTTACAATTGAGCAGTGCTTTTTCAGGGGTATGGGGTGGAGTTCACAAAAACCACATCAGAAAGCTCAGAGCCAACAGCTATTCTACTTTCAGGGAATCCAACTTTTTCTTCTGGCCTCTGCAGGTGTACACACACACACACACACACACACACACACACACACACACACACATAAATAAAATAAATCACTTTAAAAAAATACTTGGACATAGTTTTGAAAGTGATCCAGGTCACTCACAGTTTCCCTGTAAAGATTTTAAGAAACTCTGACACACATAATCAGTGTTTCAATCAAAATCCATTAAACGCATAACTGTCTCTGCTTTTATTCTAGTTGTTTATTCTTGCTGGTTTGGGGCTCTGAAGCATATTTGCATACTAGAGTTCTACTCAGTGCAAAGATGAATGAGACCATAGACGCTTCTATAGACCTCACGGGATTGTGCTATTAAAGGCTAATAAGCCTTTAATAAGCTGTTCTGGTTCTTCTTACACTGGGTTCTACAGAGAGGCGGGAGGATTGTAGATTTCTTGGGATACACACACAGTGAGGCAGGTTTCATGCAGAAGGATGAACCTGAAGCCTCAGATGGCAAGGGCAACAAGGGTGAGTCGCCAAAACTTTGGCTACAGCCTTTGTCCCAGCACACACGTGAGGAGTGACCCATGGGATGATTAATGGTTGTATGGACAGAAGTCAGAAACATCGAAGCTCTTTGGCTCTCCCCATCTCTTAGAGAACAGTCGTATTCCCAGACTAAAATACTCTAATCCTACAGTGAATACGGCTGTTCCCTCTTCAAGAGCAAGCCTTCTAAGATCCACAGGCAAAATTCAATATTCCTTACCCACAACTCACAGGGGAAAAGCCAAGCTAAAAAATACCAAGCAAAACAAAAGTAATGAAAGTAAGACCACAAAAAGATCAAGAGTCTTAGAAATAAGGACCAATACTTATCCACAACTTATGTTCTTTGACTTTGTGTGTGTGTGTGTGAATGGTGAACGATAATGGTAAAAGAGAAACTTTTCATAAAAGAGAAACTTTTGTGAGTGAATAGGTTAGTCTATTATTGCTTCTTTGGTTTTAACTACAATGACACAGGATTTGAAAAATAAGAATACATATCTCTTTTATTTGAACAAGGGTGTCTTCTTAACACATACATAGTGAAATATGGCTGACTTCACTGTAGTTTGTTCATGTTCTCATTAATACCAATACTTGGGATTTTTTCACTTAGATTAGCACACAGTCGCTCCACAGCTTGCCAGTTCTATGGATACTGATCATCGTGATAGCAAAAAATGATTTTTGTATTTCACTTTTCATCTCAACACACTGAAGATAGAAACCCCGACTCTGTTCTGTTTGGACCATTGTTAAGTACCTGCTCATTTCTGATGAGACCCACGAGGCGACTCCACTGCTTTGCCCACATCTCCTGCTTTCACCATTACTTCTCACGTAAACCTGGAGCCATTGAAGGGTAGAAAATGGATATTGAAGAGGAAAGTAAGACTGCTCAATTTGTTTTATTTGCTATTTTATATTATTCTTCAAAACTGTTCATTCTGTGCACGGCTGGACCTTCGACACGGAACATTCAAAGTGAGTACTGCTCTACACTCAAGACTTAACTCTTCTGCTTTTGATCTCAGAAACCATTCGCTCAGCATGGAGACTGTCTACATGTTTAGTTCCTATAAAATGATTTCATTTTCCAGCTCTTAAAATCTAAAATAAATACACATCCCTTCCAGAATCATTATCTTTTCTACTTGGTAACATCTTTTAATATTACTTCCACTTACTTTGATATATATATATGAAGGCATTTTTAAAATTGGAAGCTCTCGAAGCCTTTTTTGGTGGCAACCACTGTGTAGAATAGTGTTTCTTCTGTTTCTCTTCCAGTTCTAACAAATATTACTATTTTCTTTCACTGTCTGGTTAACTTGTATACCTACTTTTTTAATTGAAAAGAAACCCCCACGATATTGCAGAATTTTATCCTACTTTTTAAAGAAAAATTTTCCACTTTCAGAAACCAATAATTACTGAGAGCATGAATTTCTGCAGTTGAGAAAATTATGACACATTTGATCACTGGCCCAAAGGTTGGCAGGGCAAACCACAAGTAGTGCTGATGAGCTATTAATAGAGTTTGTGAATATTTATCACTGGGAGATCCAAGGTGGCCTGGCCACATGGAACCTGCTGTTCCTGTGCAGTTCAGCAGCATATGGAGGGTTCACATTTGCATCTTAACCTAATCAAATATCAAATATTAATACAACCAGGAGGGGTTTGAATGTTTTCAGAGCACAGTGGCTCTTTAAATTATAAATATGAATAATGGACTTGGCTAAGTTTCAAAACTTAAATGAGATCATAGCATCAGATTTGGTGTGCTGTGTTGAAAGCTTCATACTTGAGTTCTGCCCTTAAAGTGATTAATTTCTTTTAAATCACAGTTTGAGAAAACTAGGTAAGAGAAACCATCCTAGCCAACTAGAATTTATCAAAACCATTATTCAAGTGCAATGAAACCTGGCATATCTACAGGTCTGTTGCAAGATTGTCAACAATTACTCTGCTTCATGTTAATAATATTGTTCAGTCAGATATAATTTTAAAATATGAATATAAAATAATATGAGAGAACTACCATATCAGAATACTGACTTCAGATTGGGGTGGCTAAAAATAACATATATAGTACCTTACAGGTAATCATAGGATTACAATCTAACAAAATATTTATTTCAATAGTTTATCATTTTTACATCACTTTGAGATTTCAAATTTGTCTTGTAGTGAACCATTGTTTGAAAAATATTGATCAATACATGACAGGCATATTGTTCATTTATCATTCATTTCTATCTACAAAAGAGATATCAAGAAGGCAATAAGACACATTACAAAGCTTAGAAAAAGTGTCAGAATATTTTGTTTTTTAATTAAAAATATTTGTGGAATTTTAAATTTTTGATTTTTATTTGGGTGAGCAATGAGATCAAATAAAGTATAACCTGTTTACAGCAAGTAACTGACAGAATTTCAAGAGATGTGAGCCAGTGGTTGGTTTTCAAGGAATGTCTTTTTGATGACTGGATATATCAGAACATGCTTATTTAGAAAACCAACTTTTCACAACCTTCTCTCTCTGGACCAGTGTTCTCAAACTTCCCAATTCTGTGACGCTTTAATATGGTTCTTCATGTTGTGTTGACACTCAGCCATAAAATTATTTTATTGTTACTTCATAACTATTTCTGCTTCTGTTAGGAATCATAATATAAATAAATGATATGTAGAATATCTAATATATGACCTATAAATTGTCATGATCCACTGGTTGAAAACTGCTGCTGTAGTCTGTGTTAAAAATTCCTCTATTTTTAAAGTACCTCATAATGACCAGCTTACTATTTAATTGAAGTGTAGAATTTAGCCTACATTACAAGAGCCATTCTTAGGCCTAAGAGCACAAACAGAGTTGCTATAAGGTTATTTCAAGTTTATTATGTGTATTTGGCACTTTATTATATAGGATAGCTGTTGAAATTATAGAAAACAGATTCAAAATTTTGATGCTAAATTATTTTTAGTTAACAATTCCCAAAACCATTCCAATCAATGTTTACTTTTTCAAGATAACTAACAACAGTCTCCAGATTAAAAGTTTCTAGAAAGAAAAAAAAAACAAACGTGTTTTCAAACTGATTCTTTGCTTTTGTTCTTCTGTTAAGTTTGGTTTCTACGCAGTTCTTCAAAACATGTTTCCAAAGCACTGAGAAACACGTCATGCTGTCATCTACATCAAATGATGCTGACATAATTTCAATTCATAAACCTACTTGAAAAATATGTGCCTCAAAATTCTGTTCAATCAGTGTAAATACTGAGCAGAATGCAAGTATTATTAAAGTTTTTCCCTGGATTTGAATAATTATTATTTTGGAAATCAGAAACTAAGTGTATTAAATAGACTTCAAGAATGAAATCTTACCTTCACGAATCCTATAATGCTGTCATTATGTTGGGGAATGTGTTAAACAAGATTATCACTTTTATTCAAAGATCATATACAATGCACTATTTTCTTCAAAATAGTGTATGATTAAAAATCACCATGTATTTGTATCCTAACAGCTTTTCTCTAAGTGCAATTTTTCCAGTGAAATTTGAATAAAAAGGCCTATTTATCTGTATGATATGTATAATATATGTATGTGCATGTTCATAAATGTATGTGATGTAATATAATATGAAGTGTGCAATATGTATGTATATGTTAATTTTTTATATTTGACTACAGAAAAGCATAAGGAAAGTGTTCAGATCCTTTGCTAGATAGAGTTTAAAATACACCTGACTGGCTGTAGATATACCGTTAGTATTTGGCAAAATATAATATTTGAAATCATACGCAGTATGATATAAGTGACTATATTAATGTGTAAGTGACTATTATTGTCCACAATAATATTTAATTATTCCGTAGACTGTCACAAAATGCACGACTCTTATTTTTCATTTTTTCTCAATTTCAATATACTGAAAATACAAAATTTATCTTATTAAATTTTTGGTTGGCTTAATATGAACAACACTACCAAAACCTGTTACCACTACCAAAACTCTTTTTGCCACGTAAGGAAGAACATGGAGTCTTCAGGCAGGTCCTTCAGAGTTGATACTAAAGATTTTTTTCCATGTCTTTCAGATGATAGGCAAAACAAACCTACCCTGAACAAAGCTTGAGAGGTAGTCAGCACTGCTGCATGACTGGCGAGTTACAGAATATCGAACTTCCATTTTTAGGCATGGATAGGGAGACGAGGTGTTAGAGAGGTGCTCATGTAATGCACTCAGTATATCAAAGAAAAGAGACTGTGGTCACAGCATTTTGCTACTTCATTTACTGTACAAGCTGTTTCTTAATGACATATTCAGGATGGCACGCTAGCTTGGTGCTCTAAATTCTAAAGCATGAATGCTAATTCCAAATTTGTAATGTGATGCACAAAAAGGATTCACATTAGAGCTACCTCACAACATCTGCTCTTCCCGAGAGCATCTCAATTGACAAACCCTCTGGACGTACTGTTACACATGAACTCAGGCTGTGAATAATAGTGCTTTGTCTAAAAATACACAAAACCCTTCTCTTCTGCACTTGGGCTCCACCCACGCTTCTTAAATAATATATGTAAATAAATTACTATGAATATTTTTAACAACTTTACACTTACATATTTAGGAGAGCATACCTGAACATATTTAATGTTTTCTTATACCTACATTAATGAAAGTGATGGCATTATTCCCATCTCACTGTTTCAGAATTCTGATAGTTAAAGCAGAGGTAAGTGTTTAAATGTCTATCAAGGAAGAATCTTTGGGTACAGGTTCCTGACTTGCTATGGCCCAGTTTGTCATTTTTAAAAGGCTGATGCTGTAAAATGCTTTCATTATATTTTAAACTTTCCTTGTGATTGCCAACATATGGTAAATGTGCTCTCTTGTAATTCTAGACAGTGGGGCCAGCTCCATGATCAGGAGTGCAAATCTGATTATTCTATACTGTGCTGTGTTGTAAACATTGTGTACACAGATATTCAATAAATTATTGAAAATTGTCAAGTTTTCCCCATAAAGGAACGTTGAATGATTTTTTCAAACAATTGTTTGATCTGATGCTTCTGCACATGCTTAAGGCAGGCTACACATAGCCCTCAGAGTATGTTTTTTTCTTCAAGGTATAATTTACATCAGTTACATCTCAGTTACTTTACATCCAGTGTGAATCGACTTGTACTGGTACTGCATGTAGGAAAAGTTTTTATTAAATAAAGTAAGTTTATGCAAAATAAAGGGTCTGACTAGGTCTAAGTATGACCAAAATGTCTGTATGGAAGGGCACATGCTGATTCATCTCCCTTGAGTATTTGTCTATTTAAATGCTTTAAAATTACTTTAACATTTTATGAACTATATTATGATCATATTATTTCCACTCCCTCCCCTCCTCACAGATCTTTGCTACTTCTTCACACTTCCAGATAAAATTCTTTTTTCCCTCCATAAAATAGAAACCTAAGACTGAAAAAGAAATCCACAAACAACCATTAATCAAACAAATAAGCAGGCAAAATGAATAGCAAAACCAGACAAACAAAAAAAAATACCAAAATGAAACAAAAATCACATAAAACAAACAAAACATGGGGCTTATTTTATGTAGATCATGGATTCCTGGATATGTGACCTGATTTGGAGTGTCGTGGATATACCAGTGACATTTGCCTGGTAAAAACTGATTTTCTCTTTCCCAGACAATATCAGTTGTAAGTAGCCTCTTGGTTGGGAGTGGAGTTTTGTGTGCAGCTTGTCTTTTTTGTTCTGGGATTTTGTCCGGTTTCACTTTGTGCAGGTCTTGTGTGCACTGTTTCAGTTTCTGTCATTTCATATGTGTATCACTTCTGTGTCTAGAAAACACTTTTGTCCTTCGAATCATCTAACACTTCTTGCTCTTACAATCTGTCTACCTCCTCTTCCACATAGATCTCTGATCCTTGAAAGAAGGATTTGAATCTAAAGACATTGCGTTTAGGACTGTGTGTTCCAAAATCAATCACCTTCTGCACAGTGCCCAACTAATTATCATCTACTGAATGAAACAACTGATCTGATGAAGATTCATCAATGCTCTGCTCTGTGGGTATAGCAGTATGCCATTAGGAATCATTTTCAATTTTGTTTTGAGTTTATATATAATTTTGTCATTTCCCACTTATTTTTCTTCCATCCAAAACCTATCCTATGATCTTCTTTGCTCATTTTGAGAGTCATGACTCTGTTTGTTGCTACTACTTCCATATATATATTCATAAACACATAAATATGACATCTTCAATCTGTTTAATGTCATTTTACATAATTTTATTGCCATGTTTCTTTAGCAGAATAATAGCATTAAGTTTCCCCTAGGAGTAAGGCTTACTTAGTCTTTACTTCTTGAGCACATTATAAGTGCCATGCATGAGTTCCGTCTCACGTGTTGGTTAATTTTGTAACATCTGTGGCCATTATCACAACAGTACCTCTCGTACCAACTCTCATTGATTATGAATGAATAGTATAGGAGTGTTGTTCATTCATCAATTAATAAAGCTTGAATTCTTTTTATTAATGTTTTAAAATGTTAATTCGTAGTCACAGACAGTAATTAATATGACCTAAGAACTTACAGTCTGCTTAATTTGAACATTTTAAGAAATTTTTCTGGTGATGCAAATTAGAAAATATGCAGACACGTTAGCTAACCTATGATGAACTTATTATATATTAATAAAAAAGGAGTTAAAATTTCAGTAACTACCAGATGAGTAATAATTTCAGTGTTCATTTACACCAACCAGGATGAGATGTGTGTAATCTACATCCATCAAAACGATCCATTAAATCCAGCACCTTCTGCTGGTGTGCACACAGCCTAGATCCGCTATGTATAGACCAAGCTTAAGTAGCACTTGCTTATAAATAACTGTATCAGATGAAGCAAGTCACATCTAATCTAAGAAAGACTAAATTAAAATTGAAAGGGAGAAATAAAAGGTTCCAGGTACCATAGACAAGTACTTAGCAGTCTTCAGGATTAACTTATCTATCTAATTTACATGCTAAATATTCTGAAAAACGTATTCACCTATCTGAATATGTGAGGTTCAAAGTCAAGTTTTCATTCACCATCCCAATGACATAGGAGTCTTGGGCGTTTTCCTTCATTTTCTTTTCTGTTTTTTTAATTATCTTCAAAATTGCTTCTTCTTCAGTTCATTTTTTACAACGAAACAAGATGAACACAAGAGCTAAAGAAAAAAAAACTTCACTGCCAAGGGGTTTGCACAACAATTGTTTTTTCCCCTCAGTCATTTTGGAACATGTTTTAAAATACCTTTTTCTTTCTTTTCTTTTCTTTTCTTTTTTACTTTTCTTTTCCTGGAACTCACTCTGTAGACCAGGCTGGCCTCAAACTCAGAAATCCACCTGCCTCTGCCTCCCAAGTGCTGGGATTAAAGGCGTGCGCCACCACAGCCCAACCACCTTTTTCTTTCTATACATGAATTTATCATTGATGTTGTAAAGAAGTATGTTTGTGTTTATTCTGTGTGTTTACATTTATGCATATATCTGCATCTGTACATGTATTGAAATACATGTTTTTGTTTTGTAAGCATTAAATATAAGCATTTACATATCTGTTCACTCATATGTGTTTATATTCATACACATTATATACATATATGTATATATATATATATATATATATATATATAGAGAGAGAGAGAGAGAGAGAGAGAGAGAGAGAGCGTGTCTTGATAGAGTTTTATCTTGACTGAACTTGTCAAACCTAATGATATTCTTATTTGATATATTATGGTTCTGTAGCAGAGCTGCATTAGTACGAATGGACCTGGTTTGAAAGACCAGGAAAGAACAGAGATCGTATCCTAAAGAGTGTATTCATTTGCATTTTTCTAAACGTTGACTGCCAGTTGAACCAACACTATTTGTTGAAAAAGCTGTCTTTTTTTCTACTGGGTGGTTTTAGCTCCTTTGTCATAGATCAAGTGACCATAGGTATGTGGGTTCATTCTGGGTCTTCAATTCTATTCCATTGATCTTCCTGCCTGTCACTGTACCAATACCATGCACTTTTTTATCACTATTGTTTTGTAGTACAGCTTAAGGTCAGGAATGGTGATTCTCTCTGCAGTTCTATTATTGTTGAGAATAGTTTTTGCTATCCTGGGTTGAATTGACTTGGAATTTTGATGGGGATTGCATTGAATTTCATATAGATATAAACAGACTGCTTTCAGCAAGATGGCCATTAACTCAGTCACAAAAGAATGCACATAGTATGCATTCACTGATAGTGAATATTAGCCCAAAAGTTCAGAAAACCCAAGATTCAATTCACAGACCATATGAAGCCCAAGAAGAAGGAAAACCAAAATGTGGACATTTCAGAGACTGTCCCACCCAGAAATCCATCCAATATACAGTTACCAAACCTGGAAGGTACTGTGGATGTTGGGAAGTGCTTGTTGACAGGAGCCTGATATTGCTGTTTCCTGAGAGGCTCTGCCAGAGCCTGACATATACAGAGGTAGATGCTCGCAGCCAATCATTGGACTGAGCACAGGGGTCCCAGATGGAGGAACTGGAGAAAGAATGAAAGGGGCTGGGGGGATTGCAGCCCCATGGGGGAAGCAACAGTGTCAACTGACCAGAGGCCCCCCCTCTCCGTCTCCTAGGGACTGGACCACCAACCAAAGAATACCCATGGAGGGACCCATGGCCCTTGGCCCTGAGGGGGTTCGATGCCCCAGTGTAGGGGAATACCAGGGCAGAAAGATTGGAGTGGGTGGGTGGGGGTGAGAGAGCACCCTCATAAAGGCTAGGAAGAGGGGATAGCATAGGGGGTTTCTGAAGTGGAGACCAAGAAATGGGAAATATTTGAAATGTAATTAAAGAAAATATCTAATTAAAAATAAAACAGGAAAAAAGAGTATTCATAACCTCCTCAGGGAAGCCACGCACTATCATGCTACAATGAATAGTCAGAAATGATGTGTGTGAGTGTGAGCCTGAGTTTGTTATACCCTCTCTTGTCCCCGCAGCTTCCTGAAGTCACTTGAAGGTTTTCAAAACAAGGAAGCTTTATCTTAGTTTTCCATTGGTCTCAGTGTAGTCTTTTCTCTTCTGAGACTGATTTTCCTCCATCTTTTTCTTTTTGGGTTGTTCTATTTTCTTCCTTTTTTCTCAATGTTCTCTCGTCTTTGACAAGTTATTTCTCCTCGCACATTTCAGTTACTCTCTCCTACTCTCTCTTTTTTTGAGAAAAGTTTATAGGGAGTTTTAACTCAACAATTCTCTCTCTCTCTCTCTCTCTCTCTCTCTCTCTCTCTCTCTCTCTCTCCCTCTCTCTCTCTCTCCCTCTCTCTCACGCTGTCTCACTCTTGTTCCTTCCCTTCTTCCCTTCAAATACCACTAGATGTTTTATTACCTTATTTAAAAATTCAGCCAATATCAAACGTTATGATACTTCTGCTCTGTAACAATTTTTTTCACTAAAACTGAGGACCCCTATATTTGTGATTTCATTTACCTTTGGTAAACTGATATTTAAATTAAAAAATTCAAATTGGTAAATATTTATTATATATCAGAAGGTAAATTTGGAACTTTCTACTACTACTAAATGCCCAAGAGGCAATATTCTACACAAAAATTGTTATGAGATGTCCTGTGGTAACTTGTCTCTATTACCTAGTATTTCCCTCTAAATATTTGTTCATGCTCACCAAGAAGTCCAGGTCTGCACCTGCTGTTCTTCATTCTATGAAATACTGCTTTTCCCTCATCTAGTTTGCATTTCTTCATTTTTTACTATATCAATATAACCAATTTTGTGCTCAGTTTTTCTCATGGCTTACTCAGATAAAAGAAAATAATAAGGATAATGCCTCAAGAAAATCATTATCAATTTCTCAATAAAAGGGGCTCATTTGATAGCCTACAAATAAAAACAGAAAATGTAGAAAGTAAACACAGGCCTGATCTCACTTAGATATAAGATGCTATGTGAGTTCAACAGTCTAATCATTACTCTTCTCAGGGTGTGGAGAAGGAGACTAAAAATCAAACCATCTTCCTTCCTAATGCATGCAGGGTGGTAGAAAGCTTGTGGTCTCACACTTAACCTTGTGACATTTTAAAGCCTGGTCAGTTATACTTGCTGATGCTATCATATTCATCAAAGCACAAACATTTGTGTCAGATATTAAAGTGGCATACACTGGTATTTCTTGGAATTTATTACAATTTTTATTTACAACTTTTATAACTGAGTGCTTGCTATATTGCTTATTTGATCTGACCTTACATTGTAAATTCTTTGTTATTTTTATATCTTCAATTAAACAGGGGGGTATATATTCTTTTTAGGATTCTGGCTTTAAGATCTGGAAAGACAAAATTTATTCCATTCTCACAAATTACAATATGACAACAAATATTTAAAAATAAATAGCATATACCTTATGTTCAACAGAAAGTATTGTTTTTTTAGGACAATTTACTGCATATGATTCATGAATAAATTCAGTCTTCAATGTATAAAGTGCCTTTCTTGCCCCATTATTAGATGAAATAAACCCAAGGACAAAGAAAATCAAGAGGTAATCCTTTTGGCAATCTTGTCATGCAATTTCTGCAAAACATTCCCTGCAGTGCAGTTGTTCAAACACTTACATGCTGAGACCCACTTGCTGTGAACAGAAAAAAATAAAACACAACTGACTGCCTCTTTCTGAGAGAGTCTAGAACCGGAAAGGAAGCAGCTATGGCTGACCTCAGTCTGGGCAGGTCATAGGGCAGGCTCTTAGGTAGGGATCCATTGCATTGGTTGCTCATCTTCCATCCTGATTGGCAAAATGGATCTGCTTGGAACAGGAATATTCCCGCTAACGTTGGCTGGGCTCTAGTTGTTCTGGTTTCTGTTTGCTGTATTCACACTCTGTTTTCTCCATTTCTGTGCTTCCTTAATCCTCATAGTCTTACGGCAAAAACATGTCAGATTGTAAAAGAACAAGAACGCACACTTCTCGACTTTATGATTGTTAAACACATACCAATGATTTTACAAGAAATCTTTATGCTGACAAAATTTTCAAGCATACTTAAAGTGAGTCGAAATTCCCCACGTTCTGGGGTGTGACCCTCACTGTTGGAGCAGGGACACAAGTTTATCATTTAGTGGAGCTAAGGTGTAGATTGACATGGAAGGAGATTTAGAAGGGGGTGTTGCCATAAAAAAAGAAACTTTACATTGGTACTTGTGAGGGTGAAATGCTTTGTATACTATGTTAGGCTTTTTAATTAGGATTTTTAATTATCAATAAATGTGAAAGGCAGAACTCTGAATGCTTATATTGAATATTTCTTCTTATTCCATTTTTAACCCTGTATGTTTCCCTGAGACAATATGAAAGGAGTCTTTGGTCCTTTAAGATGAATACAATTATAGAAGACTATGTGACTCTTGTTGATTTATTTGATTTCAATACTCGGCACGGTTACTTTTAAAATACTATTTTATCAAACAGGACACATAGAGATTCTAAAGCAGCAAAATGAGGCTTCACATTTAACTTTTCACAGGACTTCAATTTCTTTGGTTGAAATTATCCACACAGATTCAGACTGCCTTTCAGTTTCAAGAAGGAATGCTTTATTTGGTTAAAAAATGACTAATATCTTGATCATTTTGGTTCCTTAGGCTCAAAGCCTTAAGATTAAACTATAAATATAGCCAACACATATTGATGTGTGAATTTTGCCTGACATATGCTATGCTATGTGTATTTAGTGATTATTTTAGGATTGCTGGATTTTTTTAAATAACAGATTTTATGGAGCCTCATTTGGATCCATGCTTCCAGAATTTTAGGATGACATCAATATTTTGAATATATCTTTTATAGCAAAGTGTAGTAAAAACCATAAGCAAATAAAAAAGTAACCCCTTTCTAAACACATTGCTGCTTTCAGAAATTGTCTTTAATACTCACTTTATTTTTTACAGTAAATATATTTTAACATAGTTCTACTTGTATATGGAGCACAGGAAACATTCATATAGTCGTTTATCATCAAGCTTTCCCCTGACATTTATGTCTTTTATAACCATGGTTCATGGAGATGTGATGTCCAAAATTATTTTCAATTGTAACTAAATGCAAATCCTTTCTCTCTCTCTCTCTCTCTCTCTCTCTCTCTCTCTCTCTCTCTCTCT